>NW_004624740.1:20169645-20193155 GCF_000247695.1 Heterocephalus glaber | reverse complement strand
TGGAAAGGCAAGTGGCCATGCGGTCTAGGTGCATCCTAGAGCAGCTCCCATTTGGAGAAAATGGGAACTTTATCCCTTGTTAAAGGACAGGGGGGAGAGAACAGGCAGGTGGTGACCTATGGTGGGTAGGAAATGATAAAGCACCTAGATAATTGCTTGTTCTCTCAGTAATGAGGCAAAGCTATTAAGTGGAATTTGAAGATGTTGGTGCTAGAGAAGATAGGAGAAGAAGGGTAAGAAAGCACTGCTTGTGGGAGTCTTCTAGTGTTCAGGAAAGGGAAATACATGTAGGGCTGCCTGGCACAATTTAGTTTCCATCTCAGATTTATCAACATGAAATTTCTGAGATCAGTCAGTGTAGTTTGTTTCTTGTCCTTTGATGTTTAGCTTCACTGAGCAAAAAGCTTAGATTCTATTAATAATAATATTAGTGGGTGTATATTCAATACTTGCTATGTTTCACATTTTAAAGCATTTTACAAGTGTTGTTATTTATGTTTAACAACTACAGTGCCTTAGGATGGATGTGCTATCATTATAGGTCAGGAAACGGAGGTACAGAGAGGTTATATGATTTGTTTAAAGTCACAGAGCTTAAATGGGCAAAGACATATTACAGATTCTGCCAACTAACGTTAAAAGAGCAATTTCTCATGGTTCTAGTGATAACACTAGGATAAATGATCCAGTGATATACAAAAGGGCTATCACAGTGCTCTGCTCATGGGAGGTATTCAGTGAATGTTAGCTATGAATAACACTGCTTGTAGTGAATGATTTCACCTACCAGACAGGATTTATGTAAAGTTTAAAAGAGCTGGAATGTGTGAAATTCTGCGTCCAGTAATGTGGAACTTAATAAACGTTGGTGTGCTTCTATACTATCCTCCCCCCGTGAATGCAAATCATATTCTGAAAGTTTTTAATCATTTTACTGAAGACAACTGTGTTGCCACTGGGGGCCACTAGGTGGCGCCACCAAAGAGCAAGTCTGTTCCATTTACCTTCAGATTTAACTCAGATACAGGTGGGCGAGCAGAAGCTAGACTTTGACAACCAAAAGAAGAGTTGTCATAAATAAATAAACAGATGGATAGAGAGAGGGGTAGGGTTGCATTTAAAGCATATATTTGGGTAAGCAAATAAAACAAAGAGCATGTATATCCAAAGAGACTGTTAATTTGATAGGCAGGCAAGAAAGGCCAATGCAAATTTCATGTGCTTGAAAGCTAAATAAAACAGAAATCTTGCCTAGTTTCTCAAAACCAAGCCTTCTTCCAAAACTGTGAAATGCATGGATCAGACAAAACTTTGAATAGTGGTGCCCGTGTGTGTGTGTGTGTGTGTGTGTGTGCGCGCACGTGTGTGTGTTTCTCATCCCTCCAGCACAGGTAATGGATATGCAGAACTGAAACCCAGTAAGGTCCCTCCCCACCTTCAACCCTGCCCGAGCTATAATTTGATCGCTATCTCTCCAGCTGCCAACCCTATCCAAGACCAACAAATGAAAACACTCACTGTTCCCAGGAGCACCTCTACATCAGGAGACTGTCCCAGGTATCTTTCTTGGGCAACACCTACATTCCAGGTGTTTCTGAATGGCAAAGGTCAGCAACAGAAGCAGACAGAACAGCATGCTTTTCTTATCTGCCTTGCCCTTGGAACAGTGATGTAATGCGACTGAAATCTCTGCCTGTTTATTGTACGGTCACCCATACCTCTATGACTCAGTGGAATTCTGGAAAAAGGATAGATACAATTATCACACTCACGTGGCCTTTGGGTACATTTTCCAAGTGCCACGCTCCTCATCCCCAGGCATCTTTATGTCTTTAGCTTGCTTCCTGGATCGCCCCACGAAGGCCATATGTATCTGCTTGTAGCCAGTGCAACTGAGCTTCCCAAACACAGATTCCCATGAAAACTGAACAAAAGAGGAGGGAGAGGCAGAGCATGTTAAATGTCTCATTAGGCCTTCTGTCTGATTCTCATTAGATCCGCTGACTGCTTCTCATTAGGCCCATTGCCTCAACTTCTTTTAGGCCCTGAATATGCAGGCCAGGGCTTATTGTCATGGTCGGTTGAGAAGATCTATTTCATTTATTCATAAATTGAATGTGGCTTCTGAAAAGTCCCAGGCAATTTCTTTTGGCAAAGTTAAGGCAGGCTTATTGTTGTTATTTGCAAGTTTTTTTCAAGCAATCCTAAACAGGGTGGGCAGAAGAAATAATTTAAAAGACCTAGTATGAAAACTTCAAACATTGTTGCGGAGTGGGGGACTGGACGATAATTGTTCCAATCCAAAGTCCAGACCCATACACAGACATTTGCGGTGGGGCATAGTGGGCAAAGTCACAAATCCCAGCCAGTTCAGAAAGTAACTGGTATGGATGTAACAAGATGCCCCAGGCAGAGTGTGGAGAAGGATGGATGTCAGGGACTTCGGCAAGTTGCAATTTCTCTCCTTCCTGCCACCTGGGAACCCACACACAATGTGTTAAGAGCCAAATCATGACATAGAATAGCCTTTATACAGCAGGATGTTCTACACATTATGTGCACAGTGCATTACTTTTATGAAATGACCTATATCTCAATGTTCTTCACACCAAAGCAAGTGGCTGATAGAGACGCTTCCAAGACACGACAGGCAGTTAATGGAGCTCACAGATAGTATGTTGATTAAGAAGTCAGTGGGCATCCCATTGAAATATCACGTTAAGACCCAACTCCCATAGAGAAAACAAATAGTAATGAGCATTTGGCCAAAAAGTCCTAAGCAAGCATACTTCCTGTGTTCTCTCTTTGCTTTTGTTTTCCATCTTGATTTTTGAGTTTCTCCTGTGGGAAAACATGACATGGATCCAGTATGGCTTGAGGAGTCATCTGATGTCAAAAATCAGGGAGAAAATTTTTATGAAGAAATATATATATATATATGTATAAGTTTTTTCCTGGACAATGAAATTTAAAGCAAGAGCTTTAATAACCTATAGAAAGCAAATGTTTTCCCTTAGATTGATCTGAGCTTGGTATAGAATTATAAGGGAAAGTCAGATTACCCCCCCCAAAAAAAAACTTGTGTGAAATTGAATATCAGTAGAGATTGGACATTTCTGCTCCATTGCTCCACCCAGAACGGAGAGATGTCGCCATGTAAAGCCTTGTCCCCCATCAGGAAGCAAGGTGGGTGTTCCCCAAAGAAGGAAAGGAATCATGACTTGCCAAGGAGGCAGAGTGTAGGGCCCCTTTCACACAGGCTCCAGCTGCTCCTTAAGCTGAGAGACATGGTAACTTCTTTGCAGGTTTTATGTAAGTTTCCGATGCCCCACTTTGAAGGTAACACTGGAATCCAGCGAAGTGACATATTTTTCAGCTTGCTGCCTTTGCATCAGGCTATGTGGTCAGTCTTACAAGGACCCACATGGAAACTGGAGAATAGAACTTGTTGAGAGATCATGATCATTCCAAAGCTGCTTCTATGAAATTTCTTCCCTTCCCCAGTACTGTCTTCTAAGCAAGTTTCTCCATCATTCCTGAGCTCTCCTCCTTTCATGCTCTCACTTTGCAGGAATTGACCTCCAAGCATCCTAGGAAATGTCTATTGCAGATTGCAAAGTTCATTGACAACCTTCCTAAACAAACTTATTTATCTCCCATTGGCTCCTGGAGTACAGCATTATGTGAAACTCTTCTAAGATGCCAGGTCTCTGTGCATTCACATTTGAAAGGGACATGCTCATTGGAGCCTGTGAGCTATGATTGTGGGATGACACACAATTTTGATTCTAAAGCTCTGTAGCCAAAATCTCTGTTTAGAAACAGGATAGAACAATGAGTTGCAAAGGACCTTTGTCTTCAGTGCTTTGTTCCATCCAAAGTTTCAGTGCAAAAACCTGATCCCCCAGAAAAGCATTTCTTTTATTGCCAACCATAGAGAATCACTGACAAAACTAATTAAAGAATTTAAATTTTATTCTGTCTTTAGTTAGCTGACCCTCAACCAGGAGGTGGATTCCAAACAAAGGTGCTGTGAGCCAACAAGGTATAGAATTCGAGGTGCTCATGGGGGAACGAGACCAATACACTCTCATTCTCTGCTTTGAAAGAGCTACTTGAGTGCAAAATATTTCATCTTTTTTCTCTCTCTTTACAATGGAAAAAGATGTCTGTTGCCATCAGAAATAATGAAGTTTAAAGTTCCTGAAAGTTATTCATTTATTGGACTCCACTTTCCACCCTTCCCTAGAATTCCAGGAGCCAGGTCAAGACAGTGAGTTCTCATGGAAAATTAAGTACTTTTGCAAAGGTGCTTAAGGAAATATGCTTGTTTCAAGTTTCAGAGTCTCTAGGGGATGGTGGTCATTGATTTCCAGGCTTAAGCCAACAATAAAGACTTCCAGATATGAATGAGTCTGGATGGAAGTCAGCCACTTTACCTGAAAGGCCTCTTGTCTTGGTTATGCACCCTTTTCCTTCTTTATCCTCCCCCCCCCCACATTTTAAGATTGCATCACCTTGGCAGACATTGTCACGATCACATAGAGTGGCATTTATTGATTGACTCTGTGGGCCGATTGAAGAATAACTATTTTAAGATTGTGAAATAATTCCTGAAAGTTACATGATTATCCACTTCAGTGAAAGGCTCTGTGTTATAACCTATAACCTATATCTTTGATAGTCACTTATGCAACAGACATAAATTTAAAGAAGAGGGGCCTCAGGGAGGTTCTTGGAAAAATGTTCCTTTTATTGATATGGAAAAATATAAGGCTTAAGAATTCATCACTTACTTTCGAAGCTTAAGGAACAGAAACAAATGTTATTTCATTTTTAAATGTATTTTCTTTCAGTTTTAAATTTGTTCCCCATAAAACAAAAGTTTTGGCATGCCAGTCATCAAATGAAAATAAAGGGTGGATCTCGTTGTTCTTTAATTGCACACTAACCTGACTTAGAGCTATGTAATTGATCAGTCTGTATGATCCTGAGTGCTCAATGAAGCTCGCCATCCTTGAACAGGCTTTTCCAAAAGAATTTTGCATTAAGACCTCCTTAATCCAGAGTAAAGCTGTACAAGAATGGCAAAATACAAACAAGGGTAAATACAAGCGTAGATTCAGAATGAGAGCTTGCTCACAGGTTCCTCTCTGAGTCTGGCCAGACAGTATTATTCTTGCAGTGTGTATGCCTTAGGATGTCACCCAGGGAACCAGATACAATGCTTTAGCACTTCATCTAATTCTGCTCACTCTGGAGTCTGAGTCATCAATGCCAGATAGATTCTCTTGCAAATGACCAAATACTTGACTTTGAACTTCTGCTGAAAGATTTAATGTGCAATTATCAATGAGTGAAAGGACATTATGCAACCTCAGAAATATGCAAAAAGAAGGAAAAAGGGAAGTTAACAACCTTGGATTATCTGAACAGGACAGCACAGAATTTGCTGTAAGTAAAGGCTTCTAGGACAATGGGGTTTGGAGGAATCACAATTGAAACCCAAACTAAAGTGAAAACATTCTTATGTACTTTAAAAAAAAAAATCACTGTGTTCAATTGTGCTATGTAGAATCCGCTGTTTTCTCTTCCCTTAACAAAATCTTGGGTGTATTCCATAACTTCCTGGTCACATTTGGTAATTAAAACTTAGTGTGGCTTAATTTAAATCCTTAATTGCATATCCAATTTAAACCTAGAGCTGTGACTCTGGCTGCTTAAAAAGAGGGTGGGGGGCAAGATCTGGCTCGGGAGCAAATCTATCCTCCCCCTTCTCTAAGCCCAGCTCCTTCAGGGAGTCAGTAGAGGCTGGGGAGACTCAGAGAAATTCCTTGCTAAATGGTCACATGGCCTCAGAAGGGAGGCCCTCTGGGCATTCTTCTGATTTTTCCCCTGGTCTCACCTACCTAGAGTGTTTCCTACTTATAGGGTATGTGGGTACTTTTCAGCTTCCCCCATCCTCTCTAATGCAGTCTTGCCTACAATCAGCCCTGGGTCGGCATCTCAGGTCTCAGGTTGGTGGTAACTAAAGGAGCCCATGGCTCCAGCCCCTCCATTAAAATCAGCGCTCGCTCAAGTTGAGCCAGAGAAAGCCTGGGGTCTTCCTTTACATCCTCCAATCTGAGAATAAAGCTAGGTGGATTGAAGATCACCTTTCTCAATCCAGGAATTCCTGCCACAGTTCCTCCAAGTTCTTATACTCCCACTTTCAGGAATTTCTAAGCTGAAAGTTGACTACAGCTTGCATGTTCCTATAATGCCTCTGCCACACCTAGGGCTATGCATGAAGTAGCCCAAGAACTCTTCTACCGAGTCTTCTATGGAAACATCTTTAGTCTACTAGCTTTGGAAGTTTGAGGAACCTCTGTTCGGGAAATGGGATACTACTTTCTCTTTGTTGTGGGACCTCCAGTCACTGTGAATGGCTCTCCTTCAGTCCTCTCGTTTTGCTTCTGGGAGGGGAAAGGTACTCTTGTCTTTTGCCCAGGATAAGAGTAGATAGACTGAATATCTCACAGACCCTTGTCCAGCATTTGTCCTACATCTTCTCTAGGCTGTGGAAGCTCTGGTAGGTGCTCAGTGGTGATGTGAACTTTTTGCTGCCTCTCAGTTACCTGATGGGATGGGGTGGAGGTCTGGTCCTTATGCACAATGATTTCTTGATAGGCCTGTTAAACTATGAAGATATCTTTGTTTCCAGTAGCATTACATTCTTCTTACATGATCAGAAGTAAGCATGACTTAAAAGCAATTTCAAAAAATATGCTTCTAAAACTATAGTTTGCATGGTAAATGATAGAAGGTTGAATAAAGGATTGTATTTCACAGTGTCTATGTTAATTGTTCATTCTCAAAATGATTTTTATATCTAGGGCTCAAAGAATAAACTGTTTCTTTATGAAAGTCAGAGGAAGGAGTCTGAACTGAGCTTACTTTCCCAAATCAAAGCTAGAGGGCCACAAGGGTAGATAAGATTAGACATGGAGGTGTCATGTGCTTACTTGCTTAGAATCTTTTTGTGAATTTGGCTAACTTAGAACCCCTAAACTCATTGGTTCTATGCCTGTATCCATATACTATCCATCTTTTCTTCTACTCACACTTCTCACATTCATGCATCCATCCATCCATCCATTCCTCCCTCCCTCTCAATATATTGACTATTGTCATTTAAAGGTTATAATGCAGTGTTTTCTATGTGGTTCAAAGGTCAACTCCATTGAAATCTCCTTGGGTATGGGCTTTTAACAAGGATCCTAGATGAGTCTGACAGAAGTTTGAGAAGCCCTGGGTCATCCTGAAGTTTATAGAAAGGTACCTTCTCATCAATGGGTCAGTGGCTGTTCTCAGTGATATTTTCCCAGGTGTGCCTCTTTGGAAAGAACCTTTCCTGGAGACATGGATAACATTTGATTCACATGCAAACTTTTACATGATATTTCAATCAAGTGAGTCAACAACTATTTGCTTAGGATATGGAAGAATTTTTTTTTAGAGTGCATACTAAAAGAGAAGAGTTCAGATCAAAAGTAAACTCATTCCCTGCCTTTTAACCTCATACTACCCAACAATACTTTTTCACCACCTGAAATTATGGTTTGTTAAAGTTTACAGCTCATTTTCCACCTTCCCAAATGTGAATGTAAAATAAACTATGATATGAAAGACATTGCCTTCTTGATCTTCAATACTTAGATTAGACTCCAACACATGAGAAGCATACAGTTAGTGCTTGTTAATGATTCATAAATACATGTGAGTAAAATGCAAACTGCCAAAGTAATCAGATGACATTGAAATAAACTAGGAATCACAGTGGACTGAAACAAAGACAGAGTTTGTTTTGGAAATGTGTGTTAGAGGTATAGATTGTTAGCTGAAATCAGAAAACTCTCCCAGAAAGTGAGTGGAAGGTGGGGAGGGATTCTCCTCTGAGGGCCTGCTCAGGCAGAAGCCTTGAGGGAGAAATTGGGGAAAGGGTTCTGAAGAATATGAAGACCTGCCTAGCTGGGACAGAGAGACCCTTGGGAGAAGAAGTAATACAGGAGAATGGAGCAGGGCGGGACTAGATGGAAGACAGTGGGAAGGCAACGGTCAGAAATTTATATTTGGTCCAGATGGTAATAGCAGGCCACTGAGGGCCATATTTACACATTTTCAAAATCCAATTAGGATACCACATGTTTTTATGGTCTAATCACCCATTTTGGACCCATTAACTAAATTAGTTGAAAGAGAAAAACAAAGGAAAAAAATAAAATGATGTGTCATTTGATAGCATTAGGAAATCATGGGAGAAATGTGCTACATTGGAATGTTTGACCTGGAACCACACGCATCCAAATATGGTCTGGATGACTGGGTCTTGAACTGCAGCAAGCAAGGCTGATGTCTGTAAAGATGCACAGCTCGAAAAAAAATAAATGATAGTGGTTTGGGTGAGGAAAATGGGCATCTCCCTCCCATGGGAGGGCTTAGATGTCCCCTTACTAGAGGCAGAAGCCTGGGCCAGCTGACTTCTCATGCCTCAATTCCAAGCTCTAGATCACAGCAATTCTATAAGAACATTAGTTGATGAGCATGAGAAGGAAGCAGCTGTTTCTGGAGAATTCCCTGTGGACAGGAAGGAAACCGGACCATCCAGATGAGATCAGGCGAGGGGAAGGAAAGAAGATGGGAGGGAAAGCAGAACTGGAAGAAGAGATCCATAACCCTGAGATTTGTGTGGTATCTCCTGGATCTGTCTTCTTCCACCTAAGCCACAAATTAGAATATACAGAAAAGGAATTGTAGTGACAAGGTGAAAGTGGAAGGATGGAGAAAAATGCTGTTTTCTTAGGAGAGAGTAATACTTTTTATTCTCTTGTGTTAGGATGATTTTAGTTCTTAGAAACCCACTATTCAAGAGATGGTGCAGGAAGTGTATGTATCTCAGTGATAGAATACTTGCCTAGTATGTGTGAGGTCCTCAACTTGACAATCCCCAGCAATGCAACACACACACACACACACACAGTGGTACAAAGTGTGGTCCCCCAACAGGGTTAGCTGTAACTTTGGCATGAAGTTGTGCAGGGGACTTGTTAAAAATGCAGAAGCTTAGAGTCCACCCCAGACTTACTAAATAAGAATTTGGGCTTTAACTACTTCCTAAGTGATTCAAAAGCACTTTAGGGATTGAGAAACATCGTCTTAAAAAAAAATCCTAGAGAAAAATCAACTTAAAGGAGGAAAGGTTTATTTGGGCTCATGGTTTCAGAGTTTTCAGTCCATGGGTACTTGACATCATTGTCTTCAGGCCTGTAGCAGCACAGGACATCACACTGGGACAGTGTAGTAGAAAAGATGCTCACCTCAGAGTAGTCAGGAAGCAAAGAGAGAGGGGAGAGGGGCTAGGGCCCCCATGTTCCTTTCAAAGGCAACTCCCCCATGGTCTGACTTCCTCCAACAAGCCAAACCCCTTAAAGGTTCCATCACTTCCCAACAGTGCCATAGGCTGGTGACCGAGCCTTTATCATGTAAGCCTCCTGGGGATATTTAAGGCCCCAACCATAACAACTCTATTAGGGTGTTTGGAGTAAAGTAGATAAAAAAAAAAAAACAGTTAAAGTGAGCAAAGTTAGAGAACTGTGATCCCACAGGACAGGAAAGAAGGCAGGGTAAACAGTGCCACCCACCCCCTCCTAGGTAACCTACATCATCTGATTAGAAGAACTGCTATAATTTAGCCACATATATGCAGCCACAAAGACTCTAGCCACAGGTGTGCCTTTGGGTGCACAAGAAAGTCTCTGGGAATGTGCTGTAGGGAAAGTGTCTGCTGTTCCAACCCTGAAGCAGCTTGTTTGAATCAGCTTGTTTTTTTCTTGACACTGTGTTTTTGGAGCTACCGTCTCTTCCCTGAATTACACCCAGTTCCCTTTACTGATGATATTTTATGTTCCTTTTCTGTCTCACTTCATATTTTACTCTTGTATCTTTCTTGAGAGCAGCCCCAGCTCAGCCAGTGACTGAGGAAGCCAAATGGAGACAGTTAGAACTGGAATCATTTGCCAGTGATCTGGAAACATAATGATTCCCCAGTTTGTCTAGTGTGGAAATTTCCCAGAACCAGCTTCTTTCCAGGGTCTAGGGACCCTCCCTCATTAGTTCCAGTGAAATTTCCTCCTAAGTCTTCACTTAGACTCCTCAGGAAGCTCCAGACTTGATTAGCTCACACTCTACCTGGCCTCTTCCCATAGCATCTGAAACTCACTGCCTTACTTTGTACGTTTAGCCTCTGTAAAGAGCAGTGTTCTCAATAGCTAAAGGCAATGGTTGAGTGGCTGCCAGGTTTGGGTTTTAACCCAGCTCTGTGATTCTGTGATCCTGACTACTCAGTCTCCAGCAAATAGAGTTGTTTTACTTGTAAAATACAAACAATGATGCCAGCTACATAGACATTTGTCATCAAAGAAACAAAGTTACCTATCGTGATCAGCCCAGTACCTGCATATAGCAAATGCTCAAAAGATGATGAATAGCAGATATCTGGGGTCTTTAATAGTAAATTCATTTAGATGGTCTTGGATTATAAAAGATTATTATATTTAAATATCTCATTTGCACTGCGATTACTTCAGTTGTCTCCAAACAGGGCTGCCTTACTATTCATGAATGCTTTAGGTAAGTCTACTTCCCTTCAACTGTTTAATTACACTTACCTTTTATACAGGAAAGCTAAAAGAAAAAGTAAAATAAAGCAGAAGAATGCAAAATAAGGATATGTGTCAGGATAAATCTTTCATTATAATGTGTGACTCTCAGTATCTAGGATGAAAATTCTAAATGAAAACAAAAGATCGTCACCTTATTGAAATATTTCTGGATTCAAGGCTCTTATAAATTTCTGTGTAAGTTCATTACATGGATTCTAGCATAATAACACCATCTGCAAGTCAATAGTGATAGTCCAAGAACCTGATAAAGTCTTATAATCATATGTGTTTGTGTTTTACTAAGATGTCCACTTATGTGTTTTCAGAAAGATTTTTCCCACACAATCTCCTGTGTTCTTTCAGAACAATGATAAATACAAATGGCATTTTACTTCATACTGTGGAAATAATACATGATTTCTGTTCTTTTGGCTGACGAGTCATTTATCACAGGTCATTTACATGGAGCTGGATGGCTTGGTAAACTAATCACAAAGCTTTTTATTGTAGTACTGTGCTCTTCTTCTTACACCATGTGAAATTAGTTTGATGATTTCAGTTCCTCCTCTTGGGATCCATAATCAAGTTCATAGACAAACCAAAAACAATTTTGCCAAACCCACCAGTCTGGATCCAAATAAGGGGACAGTTGTGTCTTGATATTGGAGTCACTGATAGCCAGTGAGTCAGTTCTGACTTCTGAGAGGATGCTTTAGCTAAGGGTGTAGATAAAAAGATAGCAATAAAAAGTAGTGTCTTTATATGTGTGCATAGGTATATGTATAAATCTGCCTGTATGTGTGGATTATGAATGCATGTGTAGGTATTGTGTGTGTGTGCGCGCATGTGTGCATTGCATAGTGAATGCCATAGTGAGCTGATTCAAGAGGGCAAATATTCTGCCAGAATTTCAAGTGGCTATATAATAAAGCCTCAGTTATGACATAATTCAGTGGCTTTTTAAAAAGAAGCATCAGCTTTAGATTCTTTTCACTAATTTATGTATCTGTATAATTTTTCACAGTGGTGTTCATGGTCTCACAATTCTTTCCAAACTTTACTGTCTCCCCGTCCAAAGGTGGAGTCTGAGTTCCCTCCCCTTGGCATTGCCTAGGCCTCTGCGACTGCCTCACAGATCCAATGCTGAGGAAGTGAGGTTGCAGGTTCCATGTCTGGGTCATGAGACGCGCACAGCTTCTCGTCCTCTCTCTGTGCTGTCTGCCTCTGTCCACACTGGTCTTGGGAACCCTGAGCTGCCATGTGAGAAGCCAAGCTTCACCAAAACTGACATGTAGGGTCATCCTGGGAGGGAGCAGGTGGCAACAGAGACACACCTGATAAGACTCTACTCTTTGAGTCTTCCCAGCTGAGGCGGTAGGCATGTATGTGATGGGGGATCTTTCAGTCAATTCTGGGTCCCCACCTCAAGGGTGCTCTAACCCATGCCAGGCTCAGTCAACCTTTGAGCCACCCAGATGAGAAGGGATGATTCAAAGGAGAGAGATGACTGTCCCCATAAACCCTGCTCACTTTGTGGATTGGCAAGAAAATACATGTTGCCATCTTAAGTTACTACATTGTAGAGTGGTTTATTACATAGTAACAGATAACTATAATATAATATGTATCATGTGAAGTTAATTAAGTGATGTCAGTTTCTAATTTGGGGAACCATAACCCAATTCAAATCAAACTGAAAACAACTGGACTGAACCCACCAATTTGTTCACAAAGGACAAGTGTGATATCATATTGGTTCGGCCATGCAGTCAGTTCTAGCTCCTGAGAAACAGACTTTGGTTGTAGAAGAAAATAATAAGATTCAGAAAAGAGCAAAGTATATTAATGAACACCTATAATCCCACCAGCACTCTGGGAGGCAGAGGCAGGAAGATCACAAGTTCCAACCCAGCCTGGGAGATTTAGTGACTTCGGGAGAACCTATCTCAAAATAAAAACCAGCTGGGGGTATAGCTCAGTACAAAGGCCCTTGGTTCAATTTCCACTACTGACAAAAAAGTTCTAAAAAATGTATACATAGTGTACCAGCGCTGGTTCTGATTTTGATCTTGGATTACAATTACATAGAGGAAACCTCTGAAAGAACCTGGGTGAGGAGATGTGAGAATATCTGTACTAACTTTTAATTTGTATGAAATGTTCTTATTATAAATTTTTTAAAGTGGTGCATATGAGTACATTGTGTGTGTGCATGCATGTGTGTGTTTCTACAGTCAATGAGCTGATTTGGCATAACTAATATTCTGATGGAGCAATCACTACTTAATGTAAGTTTGATCTCGACATATATCACTGTGGCTGTTAATTTTGTCAATGTAGTTAGCTTGGGAGCTAGGAGGTTCTTCAAACATACTTCTGGGTATGCCTGGCTGGGTCATGGATGTTTGACTTTGAAGTCTGTATCTGGTCCCTCAACCCTTCCTCTCAGTCACTGTTACCCTGCTGTACATATCTGTTGTCATAATCTAAGCAGTTTTTCCCCACTGCACCCTTCTGCCATGATGTTTCTGCTCTGGATTCAGCTGACCATGGACTGAATCCCCTGAAACCTCTCCTTCTTTATGTTGTAGGTATTAAATATTGTGTTCCCATGATGTTAAAGACGACTTATGCAATCAATCACTTTATAACAAAAGAAACGTCAATTCATTCACTCTCTCCCCATGTCACATTTAATTTAAGAAGTGAGAATTTTACAACCAAATAACACAAATTTCATGCTGGAAACTCCTTAATACATATTGGTGAATGGAATCTAAGAGTAGTAAGTGAATTCCAGCGGTTCCCAGTGATTCCCAGGAGTCCCAGTTTTTCCCAGAGATCTGCGAAGACACCAGGAGAGGAGCACCAGGCTGGAGCAGAGGAATCACTGAGAAAGGAGAAGAAATGAGCTGGGCAATCATTTTGAACTGATTATTAAAGAGATGATTTCTAAACAAGGACAAAGAAATTAGGGAGAATTCCAAAGCAACATAGGTTCCCTGTGAGAAGATCTGGAAACTGTTCCCTTTATGTTGTTATCATTAGAATGTATCCGATTAATAGCTTGAGGGATGCAACTAACACAATTAGTTCAGGAGTTGACACAGCATTTATAGCATCTACATAGAAAGGTTGGAGAAATTGAGAATGATCAAATGAAAGTGTACAGCACCTGGATAGCTCTTCTATGGCATCTCATAGAAATCCACACATTTTCAAATTAAGGATCTGAGAATTGTGATCTTTTTAAAACAACAACAAAGAACTATTATTACAGGAAGGAATTTTTAAACTGAAGCCGAACTGTAACTTGTTAAGAGACACTCATATGAAGTATTGACAATGAGATCAGTTTTTCTTCCCCAGAGTCCAGTGGTCCTTGGAGGATGCAGGAATAAAAGAGGGACAGCACAGCAGAGATGGAGATGAAAGTGTTTCTCATCTCAGAAAGAGGAGAGATGCATGAAAAGTGGAATGAATGGAGGCTCTTAGTTTTTGCTTTGGACTGGTTGATGGAGATGATGATGACGATGACGATGATGATGATGATGATGATTCATGTGTGGGTTAGATGTACTCAAGTTAGTTTTAAGCAATCGATTTAAAATGACTATTTCAGTAAGTGGTCATGTACAGAGATTTTCAAACATAGCTGATTATTTCTCCTTGTAATACTTAAAATATGGATGTTTCCTGGCCCTACTCTAGACCATGTATATCCAAACACTTGAAAGTACAGCCTTAAATTCTGTATTTTTAAGTGCTTCTCAGATTATTCTTAATACCACTTACATATGTAAATGAAGGTAGAAATAAATGGAATTTTTAGTTTCCCAGCCTTCAAATAGTAACTGGCATGTGTCCATTTGACTGCGACCATACTGTGGTAATGAAGCTCTGTAGTAGTTCCTCGTGATACCCTTCAGATAAAGAATTCTGCAGGTCATGACAGACCCAGTGCAAACTCTTCACCATGTGGGAAAACACTCCCAGCATTATTTTCTTTCTATATTTATCTATTTTAACTCCAAACCATCCTTCATATTTCCTCCCTTGAATGCCAACCGTTCACTACACAAAATGTCACCTGATTGGGCATTGTACGTGCGTGTGGAAGTAGGAGTGTGGACGTGCCTGGAGAGCAAGAAAGCCCTTTCAGCAGAGTTCCTGCATCCAGTTGGAATAATGCCTCACAAATGGTTGGAAAGGGCTGACGTTTCTGCAAGCTCTGTCAGTGTAGAAAGACTTGTTAAAAAGAGTGGGTACTAGGAAAATTTGTTCTCCCTGTTCTGAGAGAACTGGCTTATTTTGGAAAATACTCTGGCTAGATGGGGAGGAGTTTGTGTGCACAAAAACTGGGATTGTTCTCAATCTTGTATGAAATTTCACCCTGATTATCTTGGTATTATTCAGGGAAGGTTAACTTCCTCTCCCAAACTCCATGGCTTAGCATAACAAAGGTTTATTCTTTCTCATTTCAGCGCACTACAGGGTCTCTGGGGTCTATTCCACAGGGTCATCCAAGGACTCAGGATCCTTCTTCCTGGTTGTTCCGCTATATGCTAGGGTCTCAGATTCCTCCACTAAGATCTGTGTGGTAGACCGGCAGGCAAGGAATGAGAAAGTACTGTGAAAATCCCTTGGGAAGTTTGTTATGGACAAAGCCTAAGGATTTTGTTTGCCTGAATCCAATTTCATGGCCTCACTAACATCAGCTGGGGATCAAGAATATACTTGAGTTACATGTTTAACAAAAATAGAAACAAGTTTTGGTGTATACATAGTCATCATCTTTACCACCATCTCCTTGTCAGCTTTCAAGATATAATGTACTGCAAATGGCACTTGATCTCATTTGTGCCAAATTCATAAACACCAATCTATCTTAAAAAACCCATCCCACAAATACCAATCCAAGGATATTCTATAGAATTCCTGGCCAATACTCCTCAAAGCTGTCAATGTCCTGAAAAACAAGGGAAGTCTGAGAAACTGTCAATCAAGGGACCTATGGCAGCTAAATGCAATGTGGTATCCCAGATTGGGCCACAAAAAGGACAGGGAGTGAAAAGTTTGAATACAGTATAGACAATAATCAATGGTAATGTATCTACATTGGTTCATTAATTTTTTTTTTTTGTACTAGGGATCGAACTCAGGTCCTTGTGCTTGCAAAGCAGGCAGCAGAATCACTGAGCTATATCCCTGGCCCTGGTTCATTAATTTTGACAAATGTATCATGACAATGTAATAATGCTCATGGTAATGGAAACAACCTGGGGCTCATGAAAACTCTAAACTACCTTCAGGACTTTGTATAAACCTAAAATCGTTAAAGAAAAAAGTTTGTTTTATTTGTTTGTAAACAAGTATCCCAAATTCTGCTGCTCTTATTTTCTTACCACAGTCATGAACTTTGTCTACTGGGAAATTACTACTTTAATCTTTCTCTTACAACCAATTTCCCGGCTACATCTTCCCCCTACATCTGTTTGCTCCGTTTGTCTCCTATCAAAATGATCACTTCTGTAGAGCAATTCTTTTCTCACCTTTCTAATATCATGCTTCAAGTGACACAAATCCAGATGATAGTGAAAGTATAAAATGAAAAGCTATGATGCTCCTGTGTTAAAACATACCCTTACATACAAACACACACCATGCAAGCATATGCACACATAAACTCACACATAAACACACACACACACACACACACACACACACACACAGCACACCTCCAAGATCCCGAAAGCTTCTCACCTACTTTCCACTGGCATAATTATTTTTAGACTTTGCTTACTGTAAGCTCTACTGTTAGCATCAAGCATTTGTATAGAAACTTACTTTAATCATATTTTGCCAGGCCCTACCTGAGCCTCTATTTCTGATAAAGGCAAGGGGTATGGCCTTTATTCATCTCCAAATATTTTATACAGTCAAATATATTTGAAAATTTCAGCAAATGGCAATAGGGTAGAGGACCTTCCATTAAAGATTTAGATTTTTCATTAAAAAGGAAAATGTTTCCTATCTAAAACCTTTCCCATAGCCACACTGGTTTTGGAAATATATTATCCTATAATGCAATTCTGAAGACCTACGAAAGTATTCAGAACAGTCTGCAAACACCTATAATGAATGAATTTGCCTCATTTTGTTTAATTCCACATTGCTCTAACTTCTTTGACTTGGGGTTCCTTTCAACTTTCTTTTTCATTCTCTTGCATAAGTTTATTTCATGTTGACAGTAACCCACAAGACAGGCCCTCTGATGATCCCTGTTTTACCAGTGAGTATGACTGAGAAACTTGTATATGGTTAGTCAATGACAATGCCATGATCAAATTCAGGTGAGCAGACTCCAGAGCTCAGACACTGGTCACCATATTGTTTGGACATTATTTCCGTGAAGCTACATTTTTTTCTATTGGACTATTTTTCTCCTATCCCTCCCTCCTCTTCTCTTCCCAGATTAATAGGCTGCCCTGGTAAGGTAAACTCTACAATCTGGACCAAACTCTTTTTTCAGGAGGAGTCAGGACACCAGCCCATCCCTAACTGAGCCTATATTTCTGATAAAGGCAGAGGATAAGGCCTTTGTCAAAGAAACATCCCATCTCTCCATCTATGGAAACCTGGCAATAGCTCTCTCAAATAGTACCTGTCATGTAAACAGTCCATGCATACCTACAGCACCACCTGTCAATTGTTCTCTGGCCAGCTTGTCTTCATGGCCACCACTATAGCATTGGTCCAGTACTCTCATTTCTCCAGGGCTAGAGTGTAGTGATGGAAGGGTAGAGGGGAGCAGGCAGCAGGCTCTGGGGAACTCAGAGAGCAATGGGAAGATTGGAACTGGACAACAAGCTCCACCACTGTGTCATCTGTATTTTCCTATGGGGAAAAAAATGTTCCCATGTTCCAAATATCACAGAAATGTATGCTGTGGCTTGAATGTGTCCCCCCAAAGACCCTGTGTTGGAATCTTAACTCTCAATGTGACAGTAGTGGGAGGTGGGGCCTCCTGGGGATGTCTAGGGGTATAAGGGAGCTACTCTACTCCCATGAGCACTTTAATGTCATGAAAATTAATTCTTGTGGGATTGAGATTTTATAAACTTTGCTTCTCTGGCATCCTCTCTTACCAAGTGACCCCTTTTGCCATCTTATGACACTGCATAAGTCCCTCACCAGAAAATGAGAGAAGATGCCAGTATTATGCTCGTGTTCTTCCCATCTTCCAGAACCATGAGCCAAAATAAACCTCTATTGCTTATACGTTACTTAATCTATGGTATTCTATTATATTCACAGAAAATACACCAAAACTGTGCCTTGGGAAAAGTGGCTTGCCATCTAAAATACTTGGCTTATTGAAGTCACTACAGTTTATATTTTGCTCTTAGCTTTCTTAGCTCTTTGGAAAAATATATTTTAAAAATTTATTATTACTTTCAATTTTTATTGTTTACTACGCGATTTCAGGGTAGACATATATTAACTTTGAGAGACTGATGGATGTATAAACAAAAATGGAAATGTTATTTTATATTGAAGAATGAGACAGGCAACAGGAGAGCTCATTGCATCTGAGATTCCTGTTTCCCTGATTCATTCTCCCTCTCCCTACCTCTCTCTTAGAAGTAGGAATTGAACCCACCACCTTTTCACTGAGCTATATCACCAGCCCTCTTCCTCCTTTTTACTTATTTTGAGACAGAATCTTTCTTAGTTGCTCAGTTATCCAGTCTGGGCTCGTTTGTGATCCTCCTGCCTCAGCCTCCCGGAGTGCTGAGATTACAGACATGTGCTACCACACCTAGCTTCCCTGACTTTCTTAATTCTGATTCATTTTTTTCCCCTCTTTTATTTTAAACTCAAATGAACTTTATGTCCCCTAATTTTAAAAATATGGTAGAAAATGTAAGCAACATATTAGTTTAAAAGAAAGAAGAAAATAATCCTATTTTATAATCCCACCACCCAGCAATAACTACAGTTAATATTTTCCAGACATTTGATTATGTACACTTATATGTATAATCCAGATGTCAACTAGGTCTCTCTGCTCCTTGCTGTCTAGATAAGATGTCTTGGCCCTTCATTTCTCTGCACTCCTCAAGATTTTGGCAACTTCCCAGAATCTCACATTCTAAGGCTCACCTGTGACTCTGGCTTCCTGCTTCTTCTGAATTCCATTCCCCACTCTTCAAACTACAGCTGTTCTTTTATTTTGCTTTGGCCATAGACTCAAATGTGGGAATCAGGCTCGTTCCTTGATGCAATTGTAACAACAAATCATCCATATGAGGATTCTTCCGATGCATAGCCAACTTAACTGAATGTTTCAGGATGTGAAGACCATTACACTTGAACATTAAGCAACCCTTTCTTCAGAATTCTTTGATCTTTAAGTCATACTATTCAGCTATGCACTTTTTGCCTTCCTGCTATTCTTTTTTTTCTGTCTTCCTCTCAAAAGCAGAAATCCTGTTCTCCTGCTACCCCTTTTCCTTGCAAAGCAATGCGGATGTCTAAAGATCTTGTCTCCAAAACTTAACCTCAAAAATTCCCTTTCTATACTCAAATGCACCTTTGAAACTTTGACAATGGCATTATCAAAAGGAGCTTGCCTCATTGGAACAGGGCCATTCATTAACACCTCCATGTATGCGTGAAATTTCCATGTAATAATGGCAAAGATTTAAAAAAAAAAAGGTGACATGAAACCACATGGTAAGAAGTTAAAAAAATCACTTCCCAATTCTTAAATCCCTGCGAATCCTCACATTAAGGATATGAAAGGGATAAGACTAAAACTCAGTTGAAGTTTTAGAAAAGTCTCACTTGATAGAACTGTTAATGGGCTATAAGCATCATTATCCCAACCAGAAAGAGAAGGGGAGTAAGAGCCTTTCCATTTCACAACAAGTCTAAAGAGAAAGACTTCCAGGACTACTTGGATTGATCTGTTTTGTGTTGTCTGCAGCTAAACAGTCACAGTAGATTGCTGCCTGACTTCTGCTTGGAAAACCTTCAAAGCTGAGATGGTTTAGATGTACTGCACTGACTATCCTTGTTAGGGGAGGGGGACACTTCCAATGGACTGGCTGCAGCCCCATGGCAGGGAGTGCAGGTCTGACCACTTCCATCCATAAAGAATTCTAGGAGTCCTCTTGAGACGTAGTCTCTTATGGTGGGCTGCTATGAGGGGAATGACCTATCAGAGGATATATGTGACAAAGTCATGCAACTGAGGCACAAAAATGAGTCCAGTAGGGAGGAGGATTGTTATGGTTTAAACCTAAAATATCCTTAAAATTCTCATGTATTCAGAAGTGGTGCTTTGGGAAGGTGATATGATCATTTTGGCACTACACTCATCAATGGAGTAATCCAATGATGAGTTCATAACTGAATGTGCTATAGGAAGTGGCATGAGTTGGGGGTTATATTCTTGTACTTGGCTCCTCCCTTCTCTCTCTGTTTCCTGACTACCATGAGTAAGCATTTTTGCTCCACCAGGCCCTTCTACCAGGCTGTTTCTGCCTTATAGCCAGCCAACCATGGACTGAACCCATTGAAGCTGTTAGCCACTAGTTATTCTATAACATTATTCTGTAATTTCCAACAATTACAAATGTTAACTAACAAGTCTTTAATTAATGTAATTGAACCTCAGTTACTCTGTTTCTCTATAAACAATAGTAATATTGCTGTCATATATCCTTAAGTATATCTTTAGGACACTTGTGAATTTGCTACATCCAGGCATGGATTCATGATTAAAATTTGAGCTATAAATTGCCAAACTCATATCTATTTACATATCATCTGTGTGTGTGCTAGTCTTTGATATGTTAGAAGCTTCAGTTCTGCCACCTAGAGTGACTTTGCTCTCCTGCCCTGATCCTGTGGATTGATTTATAAAAGAAAATTCTCAAAAGACAACATGCCTTCCCAGGTCTCATGGTGATGCTTCACTATCATTCTTGTTCCTAGGCTTCCTGCATTTCATGAATCCAAATCTGTTCAGATATCAGCAGCTATTTTTATCTTACTTTTGTGGTCTTTATTTCTACAAGGTAGACATGAAAATTCACCATTATTTGTATTCCTTGGATATATCATTTCTACTTGAATTCAGAAGACAAATTCAGTGGATCAAAATTCCTAACTTTATACTGCCTTCCTCAGAAAGATGTAATTGGTTCCTGACCCCACAACCTCTGTTAACTTTGTAATTAGGGTTGGTTCAGTACACACAGCTTCTATCTGAGGAAATGTTAACTGTAATCTTTCTCACCTTGTAAGGTGAAAGTTATAGAACTGTTATGAGTGTTCTGGGGATTTCACTATAGGGAAAACAAACTATAAAAAATTTTAAGAAATATTTCAAAACAAAACTTTAAGAAGGAGTAATCCCCTTCATCTATATTTGGCTATGAAAAACCTTCCTATGAAATATAATTTATAATTAACTCTCACTAGTCATTTTCCCTGTGTTTAATATATTCACCAACATAAAGGTCCTATTTTGCCAACTCCAAGCACTTAACTTTCATTCACATTCATTTTACCAGTTTTCTGAAAGTGAAAATAACACTCAGTTATCAAGAGGATTGAATGCATTGTAAATAACAAATGCTATCTTACTCTCTGGAACTTATCTCATGCTATGTTATAGATTTACCAGGTTTCACAAAATAGCAAATATATGAGCCTAAAAGGGGAAAAGTCTCCAAACTAGTATATGAAAAAATTCCTAAATTCCAGAAGGTTGAATGAACAGATGGATACTTTTGGGACATGTGTGTGTGTGTCATTTTTGTTTTACATTTCCTTGGCTCTTCAAGAGAACGCATTTTCTACAAAGTATGGTAGTTTAAGCGAGGGATCATATTAAACTAAACCTGGAAACAAGAAATGAGAAGTAAATAGTTCAGCAAAAATGCAGTTCCATATGTTAATTCTGAGAACTTTCATTATTGAAATCACAGATTTAAAAATAACAAGGCCATGGGCGAAGACACAAAAGATAAATAGTGACTGATGCAGTAGACATTATTTTGCCATCCTAATTCACTCATATATATACTTTTGGTTTTTATTCATTAAGGAAATTTAATATTTTAATAAACTTCTTTAAAAGTAATCACACATTGGTGGTACCCTGCTGAATAATTTCTCCCATAAGAAGTAAAGCTCTACTAACATACAGAATTGAATTATTACAGGTCCACCTTTGCCACAACAGGCAAATTCTGTATAACAACCAGAGAGTTTGTAAAAACATATCCAAGGGGAAAAATAAATGAAATGAACCTTCAGCTATCAGAAATGAAGAATGAACTACTGACCAGAGCAGAGCTAATGTAGCAGCAGTGTGGTGTGGACAAGGCATTAAGATTTAGATAGATGTTCTATAGTTTATGGCCAAAGTATAGATGTCACATATAAAAAGGAGATGTGGAATTTGGATTCCATGAGGCTATTATGCTTGAACTGAGAAGAACTCCGTAAAAGTCCTTCATAACAAAACAATCCTGATCAACTCAGCAAGCTTCAAAAAACTTCTCTGCTCAAGATTCAAGGAAGAGGAGAAAAAGAAGGATGTTTCTTTGAGAAGCTGAAACTGTAGCCTGCCATGTGCAGAGAAGTGACAGAGTGATGCCCCTGGCTAGGGCAGAATGTCAACTCAGAGATTAGCATGAAATCTGGTCTCAGGCAGGTGAAATTCTGGGTACTTTGCAAAATCAGATCAGCTAGGAATTTCAAGTTAAATGGACACAGTGAGAAAAAAGGATTCCTTTTATTTATTTTGCTTTCCTGTGTGTTTTTAAAAGTTCATTAAGAATTTATCAACAAATTTATATGTTTGTAGTTGGAGAAGGGTCTGCAGGCCTGAGTGCTGCTAGACTCACACAATGTATACCTATGTAAGAATGACTCAGAAAAACATTCCAATATGAAAACTACAAGGTGAGCTTGCAAAAAAGCATCATAAATAGCACAAGAAATTATTGAGCATAATCAAAACTCAACAGAGATAATGCATAAAAATATTAATAACCCCAAGAACTAGAAGTAATAGAATGAGCTGAAAGAAACTACAAGAGAAAAATATCTAAAATTATATAATGCTTTAAAGGAATAGAAAACATGGTGAAAGGGATAATACTGAGTATAAAAAACCTAACTAAAAGAATCGAGTAGAACTTCCTTACATAAAGAAAAAAATTTGTAATTAAAAATTCTAAGGATAGACTAAATGATATACTAAACATAGTAGGTGAGATATTCAACAAGTAAATACAAACTGAAAAATAACCTGGAGCATAGCATAGAATGATGTATAAATTGAAATGTGAGAGAGAAGTTAAGGAATGAAGGATAGTCTTGGGCAGCTTAAAATCTACAATCTAGCAAGTTGAAATTCTAGGAAGAAGACAAAAGAGTGAAAAGATTGAGGCAATATTCAAAAAAGAATAGCAGAAAATTTTCCAGAAGTAATTAAAATTATCAGTTCTCAGATGTAGGAAGCTCAATGAATCCTAAGCTAGACAAATTAAAAAAAAATCCTTACCGAGGTGCATCAAAATGAAAATAGGGAATTATGAAGACAAGTAGAAGGTGTTAACAACAGTTAGAAGAAAAGAGATATTTTTTTTCCATAGGTAGGTTTTCATTATTCTTTTTTTTATTAAATTCTTTTTTTGGTACATTTTAGGTACACAACACAATTACATTTCTCATTGGGAACTGTACCTTTACATAATGCATCTTGGTTCTTATTTTTTCCCCATT
>NW_004624740.1:20157408-20168774 GCF_000247695.1 Heterocephalus glaber | reverse complement strand
TTTTTTTTTTTTTTTAGAAAAGAGATATTTTGAATAAAGTAATGAAAATTAAACTGATAATGATGTTATTTTCAAAAATAGGCATGTGGATACAGTGGAATAACATCCTTGAAGTGCTGTAATATTTTAAGTTGAAAACAATTTTCTGTGTAGGAATATGTAAATGTATAAACATATATAAACTTTTATTCAGGAGAAAAATGAAGACATTTTCTGTTAGAAAAACAAGTGCAAGTTCTTTGAAGATGCTTGTTGAAAAACACTACGTAGAGGTGTAATTAAACTATCAGTGAAATTGCTGTAGAATGGAGAATAGGATACAAAAAAGCAGTAGTGAGTAGATATGATTGTTAAAATGTTAAAATGTCAGATGAATCTAAAATGCATTGACTATTAGTATGTTTTAAAATATTTGAGAAGAGATTTAAAAGTAAGGAGGAACTAAAATACTCGAAAATACTGTAATAGAGGATGAGACATATTCCATAGAATTAGTGTATTTGAATTCTTTATAGTGGTTATGACAAGAGTAGGAATATTAATTTGCTACAGTAAACACATCCATTAAAATCTCAAGATAAACATCTAAAAAAAGAAGTTAAATCTATCTATATCTATATCTATATCTATATATATATGCTTTATATTGATAGATGAGAGGCAAGGGATATAAATGAAAAAACAAAGCAGGGTAAATAAAAATACAAATTAGTTCATATATCAGTAATCATAATAAATATATAAACAAATTATCAATTAATAGAGTCTCTCAGTTTAAATTTTAATGATATGAATATCTGTTGTGGCAGTTATTAATGCTGGTCACTAAATATTTACTATCTTCATTCTGGGCTCATGATTTGCATTTCACTTGCCTCTCCCTTGGGAGTCAGTCATGGCTATATAACTTGTTGTGACCAGTTCTATATGAGCTGAAAGTGTGGCAAGCCATTTTGGGGTGGAAACAATAACACTCAGTATGTGAAATATTAATTTTTCTTTCCTTCTCCTACCACCTCCAGCAATGTTGCAGGTGGTAGCTCTAGACTCTAAGGTAAGGACAGAGGAGAGCACAGCTCTAATGAACTTTAGAGAGACATATAGCTCAAGAGGTAAATAAATCTTTGTTGCATTAAGTGGTTGATGCGCTGGGGCATTTACACCCACAGCATAACACAGAGAGCATCCTAAGTGAGATGTACAAGATGAATACATAAAACATAAAGAATTACACTCTGAAAGAAGAGTGAGAAGAAAAAAAGAAGTAGCAAAAGATTAATTAAATACTTGGCATATCAATATTAATGCTAGGCAGAATACTCCTTAGAACAGAAAATAATTATTAATGATAAAAATAAAGAAAATCCAAAATATACTCTTACATAAGTATGAAAGAATCTGCCTGGAAGATAGAAGTTTTCAGTCTTTATATGTATAACATCATGGAATGCGTGGGATCAAATATATATAATTTCATAGCAGAATTATATAGGGAGATGGACAAATCTACAATAGTAAACCAGTTTGTACAATCTCCCTTTCCTTTCCTTTCTTCCCCTCCTCTCCTCTTTCTTTCCCCTCCTTTCCTGGCAGTGGTATTTAGTTTTCTACATCACTTGAAACTAGGCAATGCTACAGAGGAGCAATCTTTACCTAGGCATCTGGAGAAGGATGTTTTTCCTTGGATAAAAGATCCAGGTATCATGGTGCATACCTGTAATCTCAATGTTCTGTAAGGCTGAGGCAAGAGAATCAAAAGTTTGAGCTCAGCTTGGGCAACTTGGTGTCTTAACAAGTCCCTCCTGCAAAATAAAAAAGTAGGTGGCAAATGTAGCCCAGTGCCAAGACCCTGGATTCAGTCCTCAGTAAGTGGGAAAAAAGACGGTGGTTACAGCTGTCACACCTCTTTTTTTGATGGCTGCTTCAAAGGAAGCCATGGTTGAAGTATCAATAGCTATGGTTTGAACTTAAAATGTCTCCCACAAAGCTCAAGTGTTTAGAGGGTGCAGGAAGGGCACTTTGGACAGGTGACTGGACTATGAGGGCTCTAATTTCATTGGTGGCTTAATAGATTGATGGATTCATAAGTTGATGGCATTATTGGGAGGCAATAGAACCCTAAAAGGTAGGTTCTAGTTCGCTTGGCCTTGGGGATTATATCTTGTCACCAGCCTGTTACTCTCTGGCTTTTCCCCACTCCTTTATTCTTCGTTGCCATGATGAGACTAGTTTCTTCTGCTACATTTTCTGCCATGATGTTTCTGCCTCACTAAAGCCTAGAAGCAATGGCTCCAGCTGACCATGGACTGAAACCTCTGAAACCATGAGCAAAGATAAATCTTTCCTTTTTCTCTCAGGTATTTTGTCACGGCAATGGAAAGCTGACCAATACAGGCATTTCCCTTCAGACTTCTTATTATATGATATTTCATAAAACTTCAGTTCATATGACTTTGCTAAATGCAGCCTAAGCCATTGTAATGAATACAAATGTGAACTTGCCTTATTAGACATCAATAATTGGGAGCAATTTATGGAAATTAAAAGCCTTGTAATAGTTTGAGCCTAGATAAATAGACTAAGGCAAGACTACTTACTATATAGTTATGTGCCACATAACAAAGTTTTAGTCAGTTACTGGCCACATACATGATGGTGGCTCCATAGATTACAGTACCAGTGATATCATCATGATCTTAATTGATGATAAATGCATGCTATAATTATTCACAATGGTAAAATAGTTGAATGACATATTTGTTGGAATGCATCCCCCTCCTTATGTGGTGAATAATAGCATGCAAACTTGATACCTGACAGAGGTAACATTGTGTGGAAGTGGAGACAAAATGTCCTATCAAATAAAGAATCCTGAGCAAACTCCATTTGGAAAAACATAAAGTTAGAACCTTATTCACACTCTACAGAAGGTTATATTCCTGGATGATTAAAGTCATAAATATGAAGAGTAAAACTTTGAAATGTTGTAGAAGCATATACTGGATAATTTCTTTATAAACTTGGAATACAGAAGGTTTCTCTGAACATGACACAAACTCCAAACTACAAAAACAAAGATTGATAAATTTAACTACATTGAAATTAAAATTTTCTTTATAACAAAAGGCAATCCAAACCAAGTGAAAAAACAAACCACAACCTAAGAGAAGATATTTGTCATATTCAACCAATATGACAAGTATAAAGAACTTCTTCATAAAAGAAAGACAAACATCTCTTTTTTTTCATAAATGACAAAGGATAAAGTAAGAGCTTAGCAGAATAGAAAACCCTAATGGCTCATAAGTATGAAAATCTACACAATCTCATTAGTGGTGGAGAAATAAATATTAGATTAGCAACAAAATATCTCTTTAACTCATGAGTTTTGCAAAAAAAAATATGTCTGATCATAAGTGTGGGAGAGGATGTGGAACTGAGGAACTCAAATGTTGATTATGGGAGAGTAAATTGCCACAGCCCCAGTAATGGATATTGCCAGACTACTCTCAACTTGAAGATGCCCAGCCTCAACCCAGGGTTCATATCCTTGAGAAATGTCCCCATATGCACAAAGACTCGTATGCCACAATCTTCATTGCAGGTTGACAACAGTGAGAAAGAAATATAAACTCATACGTGAGATACAGATAAATTGTACTACGTGTATACAGGGCTTATTAAGTAGCAGTTAAAATGAATATCTAGATCTACATGTATCAATACAGATATAACCCAAAAATATTGAGGGAATTTTAGAAAGTGGCAACTGTATCATATGATTTTAGCCAATTTTAAAAAGTAAAAGAAAATAATGCTATATTACTTAAGTGCCAAAACACAAAATCATTGATTAGGAATGTATAAAAATATCAAGGTTGTGGTTAATTCTGAGGTAGAAAGAAAAAAAATACTGAGGGCCATTTCAAAAATATAGGCAACAGTTTTCTTAAAACAAATAAACAAATCTAAAAGAATACATCAAAAAGTCAAAATTTATTATACCTAGGATTAAATATGCTTGGATATTTGTATATTACTTTCACTGTGTTTGAAATTCAATTAGTTATTTGGTATGTTTGAACTAAAATCAATGTATGGCTATTTTTAAATAGAATAAAAATTTTATGTTTGGAAACATATATTATGAAAAACTTATAAAATGTTGGAAGAAGTATTCCATTTTAGAACAGAAAGAAGAGAAAGGAAGATGTATTATGTCCCAACCCTGAGGCTAGGCATATGACCACAGCTTTCGAAGAAATTCCTTACTACAGCTACTGGACACAGCTGGTTTTACCAGGCTGTGATAAGTACACACATACAGAAAGGCCATAGGCTCAGTCTGATGCTTCATGGTTGCCTTCCATTTGGCATATATAGCTGGTCCTGCTTCGAGCAGCAAGAATGGCAATGGTCCCCTGTTATAAGGGATATGTTGTCTGTCCTCACCGGATCACCACTTAAGTGAACCTCTCATTTACTCCACTTGCCAGACCTCTGTAGGCACCTGCTCACTGTCCATATTTTATAGCTTTGACTTGCCTGATCCATCACAAGATTTGCCATGATTTCTGGAAAAAAGAACCATCAATCCAGCCATCAGTAACTGGAATTTGGTGTGTCCAGGGCAGAAAGCTACATCCATCTTGGTACTGATGGCTAATTCTATTTGTATTCAGTGAAACTAACAGAAATTAAGTAAATCTAATGGTTCAAGGACAGAGGACAGAGGCAGTAATGGTAGCTCAGAAATGATCATTTAGGTTGCATTTAGGTAAATACAGTCTGATAGTTTTTACGTTGCAGTAGCTCACACGTTTAGGTGGAGAGACTAGTGCAGTCCTTAACCATATAAAGGCATATTCTTTGTTAAGGCTTTCATAGATACTGATTATCTGATCTTCACTTTGGATACTTAAAATAATGTTAAAGAAAAACAATGCTAGATACATTTTTGTCTCTACAACTCAAACAGAAATGTTAATTCATGTGTTCACTTTTGGAAGTAGATGCCATCTGGGAAAAGAAGTTCAGAACTGCAGCCTGGTGCCTTCATGGCTGGTCTTCTAAAATCTCCTGGCCTCATCTTGCCTCTTTGCTTTCCATGGACTTCTCAGGGAATTTCAGGGCAAGTGTTCCAGAGAAGGGCTTGTTGTGGGCACCATCAGTGGAGGCTACTAGTCCTGGAAGGAAGACCTTGGCCAGGTCAGAACTGGGGACAAGCGGAGGGCATTAGTTGTCCCTGCCCTTAGTGGCTCTGTGGTGTCTGGGAACAGAAGACTGTAATCCTTTCATGTCACTGAATAGATGTGAAGCTGACATTATATGGGGAGGAGAGGAGGTATTTCCTTTTCTAAAAAGAGTCTCTAAAGCCTGCGTATGTAGAACATTCTGTGGTAGGAAGAATGCCTGGAATGGAAAGGACAACTATGCAGGAAGTTTGTGCATCCATTTTATACATCCTACAATTTGTGGTTATGAGAGAATCAGAGGTATTCTGAGGAAAGACATTATCAGGCGTGGCTCCTGGGGAATATAAACCAGTTGTCTGGTATGGAAGTGTCAAACTCCCACTGGGGAAACATGAGGCGAAATCAGACATAACAGGAGCATATTTAGTCCTGTAATGTCATCTAAAGACCACAAAGCATCTGTGATAGGAGATGTTCAGATTCCTTTTTGATCTGCTTCAGCTGAGTAATCACCACATTATTACAACATTCGGGAACTCCAAGAGTCTGAGATGGTACAGATGTCATCTCGGCAAATGCCAGTCTTTGCCTCTGTGTGGGTTAACTCTTCCAAGCTGTGAATTCCTCATCTGTAAAATGGGACGATATTGGGATTTTTTCTATAAGAGTTTGAGGATTAAATGATCAAGTGGGACAAATGCTTGGCACAGTGCCCCACATTCAGGAAGTCGTCAGTGGATGATAAGAGTGGTTATCAACACTGGTAGGCAGGTATTGAGGCCATTCCTCTGTCTGTATCCTATCTGCTGTCCCTAAAATCAGTGTAGAGGGACATACATTATGCCAACAGATCTGGAAGCCAAGAGAAAGAAGAAATGTTTTAGTTCTTCTGAGTCTGAGACTCTGGATGCCTGGGAGAAACTTCATGGAATAACGGTAGAACAGATCAAAGAAAGGCTTCAAAAGAAGGCATTCATATTACTTTTTCTTTAGAACACTAAATAATTCCAGAGAGGATTAAAGGAACCACTGGACATCCCAAGTGACTAATATGGTATTGTGGCTTAGCTCTAAAATGTTTCCCCAAAGTCTCATGTGTCTGGAAAGTGTGTGGATCATGAGGATGCTGCACTCATCAATGGGTTAGTTGGTCACCTAACTCTTTAAATGTTACACTCCCCACATCTATAAAATTGGAAAATCAATGGATTAATCTCCTGAGTTCATGCCTGAATGTGCTGTTAGGAGGTGGGGCATGGGAACATGACCTGGAAGGGTATATTCTTGTCCTTGTCTCCTCTGATTGCTTTCTGTTTCCTGCCTGCTATAGTTGAATAGCTTTCTTCTGCCAGGCCCTTCTGCCATCCTGTTTCTGCCTTGGGGCCAGCCAACTGTGGACTGAACCATAGGCCAAAAAGGCCTTTAACTTTTGGGTGTGGACTATTTCGCCCCATTGAAGAGAAACCTGACTAATATACATTGAAAACAATTGACCTAAAGAATCCAACTCTCCAACTCTAAAGATTAGCACTTCCAGTGTGCCTTGCTTGGGTACTATAGGACATGTAATTCACCTTGGTAAGCCCATGTCCCCACATCTCTAAAACTGGAAGATCAGTGGCATCTCCTTTGTGTCCTGGCTCTAGCAGTGAATGTTTAGCCCTCACTAGTGTTAGTTGGCATTCTTTTTTAATATGTTCCCAGAATGGCCATGGAGGACAAGATGGCACCACAATCACATTTTTTGGCATGCCTTCCAGACAACATATAGCAGAATTATCACTTCTGAGTGCTCACAGCCTAGCTCAGCCAACCCTTCCTCGTGCCTTCCTCCCCTCTCTTCCTATGTGATGTGGGAGCCCTCGTGAGGACTTCTCAGCAAGCCAGCCTACGTGCATTGTGATGACCTGAAAGCCCAGTCATCTGCAGACTCTGTGAAGGGAGTATGAGTCATCCAACTCTCTAAATGTTACACTCTACAAGGTGAGTGCTACTGGTTTGCATAGACAATAAGGCCTCTGCTATATATGATCATCTCTCCTTGAAAATTCTTAGTCACATATTAGTCAAACCACCCCCAAATCAGAGGAGTGAGCCTCCCTCCAGATTTTGCATAGAACTTACAGAACCTCTTGAGTAAGCAGGGTTTGGTCACAGCCTCTGCAGCTCTTTGGCTGGGGGCAGGCGCATGACTGCGTGGATGAGTGTCCATGAGACAGAGCCCTTGCCCTGTGCAGTCCCCTGCTCTGACGGGCCCACACGCAGAATTTGAAACTCTCTTGTCTTCCATCCAAGAAAATCTCATGCCAGACACTTCTTTTTTCAGTAGACATTATTTTTCAGAGCAGTTTTAGGTTTTTAGAAAAATTGTTCAGGATGTACACAGTTCACATAGATTTCCTCCCCTCTAATTTCCCCTGTTATTAGTGTGGTGTACTGTTTTGGTACATTTGTTACAGCTGATGTGCCAATAATGAAAACCCATATTGTAGTTTACATTAGGATTCAATCTTTGGGTTATACATTTCTATGAATTTTGACAAATGCATGATTTTTTTATCCACCACTTCAGTATCGTGTACAGGGTTATTTTTATTGCACTAAAACATTCCCTATGCTTTACCTAGTCATTCTTCCCTCTCATACTTCAATCCCTGAAACCACTAACCCTTTTACTAGATCTACAGTTTTGCCTCTGCCAGGATGTCATATAGTTGAAATCTTCCAGAATGAAACCTGTTTGGATTGGCTTCTTTCACTTGGCAATATGGTCCTTTTCATGGCCAGGTAGCTCATTTTCTATTGCTGTGTAGTATTTTATTGTATGAATGCATCATGGCTTTGCCATTTGCCTATTGAAGGATATCTTGGTTGCTACCAATTTTTGGCAATTATGAATAAAGCTTCTACAAATATCAGTGTGCAGGGTTTTGTGAGGAAGTTTTCTAAAGACTGTTTTCCTTATTAAGATCTTCAGATTGATTCTCGATCTTCAGATTGATTCTCGGTCTTCTAGGTTTTCTTAGAATGAACCAAAAATGGAGTTTTAATCTTAAAACCTTAGTCATATGAGAGATGGTCTGATTAAGTGGGAAGGTTGATTTTCATCCTCCAGGAGTTTATTTAACATTTCTGACCTGCTGTTTACTCATCTGTTAAAGGGATGACAACATAAAAGCTTAAAAATAGGTGTGAAAATGATTGTTATAGTGTGGCTCTAAAATGCCCCCTAAAAGTCTCATGTGTTCAGAAATGGAGATTTTGGAAGGTGAGTAGACCATGGGGTGCTATACTTATCAGTGGATTAATCCACTGGTGAGTTCATGGCTGAATGTGTTGTTAAGAGGCGGTGCTTGAAAGTGATTTCCTCTCTCGCTCTGAACATCTACCATTTTGCAATAAACTCTACTTATACTATATAGTATGGCCTGTGTATCTTGTCAGAAATCTTTCATCAAAGACATAAAGGATTGAGACATGTTGCTGATTCCTCCTGGTGCTAGGACTTAGCTTCACAGTGACATCTAGGCTCCTGAAGTGAGTACATTCAAGTGGAAAAAAACCACAAAGCCCCTATTTGAACTCCTATTTTGTATGCCCTAATGTGTACAGGACAAAGGAAACCAGCAAAACACAAGCATGTAGTCACTCAATACTCAACTTCTAGAGACTCAGGCTGCCCCAGTCTGGCCACTGTGGGAACATCTGAATACCAGGCAGTAAATCAGATCAACAGGTCCAAGTTTTTCCCCTCATCTCTCCTTTCCACTCCCCTTTCCAGTCTCCCCTCTACTACCCACTCTCTTACCACACTCACTCATTTTCTTGGCCTTTGTTTGATAAGCAATGGCCATTTGAACCTCTTCACATACCTGTTGGCCTTTGGGGAGGAAGGCGGCCACTGATAATTGGATCTGAGGAGTTTCACGGGGCAAGGACATTAATATCCAAATATGTTTATATCTCTCCCAGTGGAGGCTAACTCAGAGAGTATTTTCCTGGAATGTCTAAGATTTAATGGTTTATAAATTTCTCTTACAGCCCTGGGAGGCCAAATGCTTTATCTCAGTGGTTTTTTTCTGTGTGCATGCACATAGGATTCTTTGTGTGCTTACACATAGGATTCCTGGGACATTTATCCAGAATGCTTATTTTTACTTCCTAATCCTAGAAATTTTGATTTGGTTGGTGAAGCCCAGGAATTTGAACGGTCAGCCAGTACCTAGGTATCTTGGCAGCAGCTGGTCCCTGGGGTCAGATTTGGAGAAGGGCTGACCTATGGTGAGGGTTAGGTTGCTGTGTGTGGATGAGCTGGTCCCCAACCACAAGCAAAGTCTTGAGGAAAAGGAAACTGGGGTCCACTCTGGGAAGCCAAGTGGGTGAGAGATACAGGAAAAGACAACTGACATGAAGGCAGGGAATGATGCTGACATAGGACGAAATTGTCAAAAAGCATAGTTTTCGTGTCTACAGAGGGCTGACTCTGTCATGCTGTCCTCATACCCTATAGGGTCAAAGTGTGAACATCAGCTTGGTTTGCTCAGGTTGATAGTTGCGCAGTGATTTTAATAGATTGTTAGACTAATACTAAACAATGAATTACAATTCTTACTGTGTTTAAAGCATTTAAATGAGACTATGTTGGCATTTTCCCACTTCTTACCCAGAGGCAGATCATTTGAATTCAGAAAAGCATGCATATGTGCACACATGTGATTGCAAATGTGCGAGGGACATGAAGTGTGATGGCTTGATTCATGTTGTATCTGTGTAGTCAAGAGAATTCTGATTGCAGACAAAAATAAAAGCTTTAGGAAGGATAGTTCATTACTTCTGGGCCACAGTCTTTCTTTTCCCTTGGATCAGGCCAGCAAGTATTTATCGTTGAGCCTGATTCTTGAGAAAGTAGGCTCACAATGGAATGCTTGGGACCAGGAACTCAGGCTTAGCTGAGGCTGGAGAGACCAAAGCTGCTCTTGAACAGCTTCAAAAAGCCAGCTAATGAGGACTAATTGGGCCTTCCTGTGTGCCAGGCCAAGGGTAATTGGGTCTCCGACATGCTGGCCTTTTCATTTACTCACCATTTAATATGAGCTCTTGGCTACTTCGTTTGGAGCTTAAACAGTGGTACATTTGAGGAAGTAGCCACATTCTTCCTTGGGTCCATCCTTCCTCTGTGCTTCCTTCTTTCTTCTTTCCTTCCTTCCATCTGCCTTTCCTTCTGGCCTTTTGAGGGAGGCAGAGTGGCCTCTGAGTGGAGTTGTTCTGCCATGGAGGACAAGCATTCCTTGTTGTCTGGCCCTCTCTCTAGGCATGATGAGGGGCAGTGCTTAACGGGGCCACAGCCTCAGACGTGGAGTTGAGAATCTGAATAGGGTGACTCTGTTCATTCTTGGCGGCTCCAGCCACACTTTCCTAGTCCTCTCAGCAGAGCTGGCCAGATTCCCTGCCTCACTGCCCCACGTACCACCCGACAGGTCAGGCAGTGGGCACTTGTGCATCAAGGGCAATGACCTGAGCCTCTATGGCTGTGTGTTTTGCAACCAGCTGCCCCACTGGGCTCACTCAATCTCTTCCTTCTGCCAAAAGAGTGCTGAAGTACTCACTGCACACAGGGCAGTTTCTGGAGCTCTAGGTGCATCTTTTGGTGCTGTCTGCTTATTGCTAAGATGAGAAGGTTCCTGAAAAATATGTCTCTTTCTATTCAGTGTACCAGGGTGGCCTCCAGGAATCCAAATAAGGTGAACAGCAGCTGAATGTACATTTTTTCTTTTGTGCTTTAATGGAACTCCTCACAATGCAACCTGGAGCACAACTTGCACCCTGGAGTAGAGTGAATGGACCTCTTATCTAGGACCCCTTGGGCCCTTCCATTCTGAAGTAACAAGCACAATCCAAACATGTGGATGTGGTGCACAGGGAGATTACATCACACTCCAGAGGAATCTCCAACCTCAGTTGTTTAGGTTCACTGAGCTAAACTCTAGCCTCCACCCTCTGGCCTAGGGTGTTTATATTTTGTCATGCATGTGACAGATGATTTATAAGAACATGGATAATTTTTTTAAATTTTATTTTTACTAACATATATTAATTGTATGTACTAAAGGTGTTCAGTGTGATATTTGCATGGCGACCACTGATAATTGGATCTGAGGAGTTTCACGGGGC
>NW_004624740.1:19999723-20137149 GCF_000247695.1 Heterocephalus glaber | reverse complement strand
AAAGAAGGGAATGGAATTAATATGAGAAAATGAAAAAATGGAAACAAAGTCTTTGTAAATATGGAGGGATGGAGGGGTTGAAGGGAGGGTTGGGGAAGGGGGAAAAATAAGAACCAAGAGAGTATGTAAAAGTGCATATCTCCAATGATGAAGGTCATTATACTGTACACCTAAAATGTATCAATAAAAGTATATACAAAAAACAAAAAATAGAACAGTTTTGAATCTAGAGTGGATATTTAACATTGGTCAGAGTTGCTTGGGCGGGGTGTTGTCACTGAAGTTTTCATTCTTCTTTAGGAGGGCTACTTGTGAAGCTGATCACAGAGACCCTAGGTTCCCCAGGGGCCACTCCAACTTGCGGGAGTAGAAGCTGCAGGCCAGGAGGCCTTTGAGAGAAGATAGTAACAACCACAACCACCGAAGTACCATGCACCTATGTAAAGTTACCTTGCGCAGCCTGTTGTGGTGGTACCTGCCTGTAATCCCAATACTCTGGGAGAAGGAAGTGGAACGATTGCAATGGGGCACCATAGTGGCTTAGACTCTGTCTCAAAGTTTTAAAAATTTTAAAAAAGGGGGTGGGGATGTAGTTCAGTTTGAAGGCTCTGAGTTCAATCTCCAATGCCACAAAAAATAAAATAAAATAAAATATAACATCACTGTGTGTTTGGCATTGTTATAGTCACATCACATGTATTGATTAGTTTAATTCTCCTAATAAATGGACTAGAGAGGTACTATTTTTGTTCCCATTAGAGACATGGGAAAACAGATGAAGACAGCAGATGGAAGAACTAGGAAGTGAATCAGCCATGGCATGTGGAAGCCACTCTGTCCTCCACTAAGATGAGCAGTGTCTACCTGGAATGGGTCAGAGATCATTCAGTTCAAGGTGAGCAAAGTTTCCAAAACCGAGCCAATCAAGACCAAGGCAGAGCAGTAATGATGGAAACACACACTTAGGCAAACTACGTTCTGTATGAGAAAATTTATATTACTCCCTAAGCTCAGAAGTTGGTGAGGGAAGTTAATTAATTATACATGAAGGCATTTTATGCAGATTTGGTTTCAGACTAGAACAGTACTCTGTGAATTTCTCAGAATGCATGTGGATTTGATGTGACTCCATTTCAAATGCTTTCCTAATCTCTGTGATGCAGGTCTGTAGGATTGCAAAGCAAATACTAGGGTTACTGTGACAATCTGTGTGATTCCTGTGGTGGTTAGGGTGGAGCATCAACTTGGCTGGCTTGTGATCCACTCCAGGGATTGAAGGAGCACACTTCTAGGTGTGTCTGGGCAGGTCATGGAGACATAGCCTTGGAGTCTATGACTAGTCCCTGGCCCCATCCTTTCTGGTACTGTTCCCCTGCTCCGCTCACCATCCACCATGAACTATGCAGCTTTGCTCTACTACCCTCTTCCTCCCTGAGATTGCTGCGTTGGATCCAACCAACCACGGACTGGATCCCCTGAAACTGTGAACAAAATTAAACCTTTAAGTTGTGTATGTCAGGGATTGAGTCCCAGGTATAGTAGCAATGGGAAAGCTAAATAATACAGAAACACTTGTTGTTATTTCTTCCAGACAGCCCTCCACCAAACTCTCAAGATCTTTAGGACTGTGTTTCTTCCCAGTCGTGACCCTGAGGCTCTGGATAGAAGAATCATTTTGCCAAGCCTTAATTACTGCATTCCTCCCCCTTCCTCCATGGCTACCCAGGGGCCCCTTGGTCCTCTCTGTCCTTGTCAGAAGTGATTTCACTCACCTCTCAGACTGGTCCATCTTTTGCTTTTCCTGATGTCTTCCAACAATATCCCCTCCTCTCAGCTTCTGGCTCTTCTACCTCAACAACTGTTTCTTGGATTTGAAAGGTGTGATCAAAATATACGGTGAATATTTAAGTTTTAAAAATTTATTACAATGAAAGATACATTACCACAAATCCCTCTTGCTTCAAATAAACTTATCTCACCATTCTTGCCACATTCTGAAGCAGTTTTGGAAGTGTTCTTTTGTGAGTGTTTTTACAACCCTGGATATAAAAACTACTTTGAATGCTACTCCCAAGTGCCATCAAACATGGAAAAGCAGGCTAGTAAGACATGATAGTATATCATTATCCACTTTACTCACCAGACCAGACACTTTGCAACCTCTGGCTCTTCACCAAAGATAAAATGGCCATGGAAGAGAAATGTTTTGAATCAATTTAAATATTCAGGACATTGAGGCAGCCACGACAGTGCAACTAATGACATTCAAAAGGACTTGCAGAAGTGCTTCAGAAAGTGTCAAGAATGGTGGGATAAGTGTGTTCAAAGCCAGGGGTAGGATTTTGAGGGGGATTAATAACAATGTAATGTACTTTTACTGCAACAAATGATTTAAAATTTAAACATTCACTATATTTCAATCTTACCTCAATTATAGTTTTTTTATTAGCACATGTTTGCAGTACATACTGTTTACATTCCTAGTGGAAAGTTGGTACATGTACATGATACATCCTAATTCTTTTTTTAATCACCTTTCTTTCCCCTCTTCCCCCCTTCCTTCCACTTATTTGAGAACGATCTCCTATGTCATATCATCTCTCTTTTATTTTGCTCTTTATTTTTAATTTGGGTCTCTCATATAAGAGAAACCATCAGCATATAAACTGATGGGTCTGATATTTCACTTAACATATAATCTCAAGGTGCATCCATTTTTATCTAGAAATAACTCAAGTTTATCTTTCTTTATGGCTGAGTAGTACTCTGTTGTGTGTTTGTGTGTGTGTGTGTGTGTGTGTGTGTGTAAATACCACATTTTCTTCTTTACCCACTCATCTGTTGATGGACATGTTGGCTGCTTCTAAGATTTAGCTATTATGAATTATGCTGCTAAAAATATGGGTATGCATATATCACTGTCATATGATGTCTTTAACTCTTTGGGGATTATATCTAGAAGGGAAATAGTCAAATGGAATTTCTAGTTTTAGTTTTTGCAGAATATTCATATTGTTTTCCATAGTGGTTGTACTAGTTTACATTATTTCCAACAGTACATGAGGGTTCTTTTTTCCCCATAGCCTCTCCAGAATTTGTTACTATTTGATTTCTTGATGATGGTCATTCTTTATTGTTTCAAATTGGATTTCTCTAATGACCAGCAAGGTTGAGCATTTCTTCATGTATTTATCTGCCATTTATACTTCAGTGAAGTCTCTATTCACTTCATTTGCCCATTTTCTGATAGGATCTTTTATTTTGGGGGTCTAATTTTTTATGTTATTTATATATTTTAGATATTTGTCCTCTCTCTGAGGAATAGCTGGCACTTTTTTCTATTCTGTAGGTTTTATCTTCACTCTGTTGGTTGTTTCTTTTGCTATACAGAAGTTTTTGATTTGATACAATCCCATTTGTTAATTCTTCATACTATTTCCTGTGCAACCTGGGTTCTGTTCAAAAAGTCCTTGCCCATGCCTATGACTTCAATAGTTTTATGTAATTTATCTTTCAGCAGGTTAAGTGTTTTGGCTTTAACATTTAGTTCCTTCATCCATTTTGATTTTGGTTCAGTAAATTGTGAGAGACATGGGTCTGGATTCAATTTTCTGCATGTGGATAACCAGTTTTTCTGACATCATTTATTAAAGAAGCTTTCTTTCCTCAGTGTATGTTTTTGGCTTCTTTGACAAAGATCAAATAGTTGAATGTGTTTGGAATTGTTTCTGCATCATCTATTCTGTTCCACTGATCCTCATGTCTGCTTTTGTGCCAATATTATGCTGTTTTTGTCACTGTAGCTTTGTAATATCTCATGAAGTCCATGATTATTATGCCTCCCATTTTGTTCTTGTTACCTAGGATTGCTTTTGCTATTCTGGGTTTTTTTCTGGTTCCATGTGAATTTTAAGATTGTTTTCTCCAGTTCTATGAAGAATGCTGTTGGTATTTTGATCAGGATTGCATTAAATCTGTATATCTGTTTTGGAAGAATGACCATTTTGACTATGTTGGTTCAGCTTATGTAGGAACAGGGGATGTCTTTCAATTTACTGATGTCCTCTTTGATTTCCTTTTTCAGAGTGCTGTAGCTTTCATTGTAGAGGTCTTTCACTTCTTTAATTACATAAATTTCTAAGTATGTATTTTTTTGTGCTACTGTGAATGATATTTTTCCTAATTTCATTCTCAGTGGGTTCATTATTAGTGCATAGGAATGTTAATGATTTCTGCTTGTTGATTTTGCATCCTGCTATGTTACTGAATGTGTTTTTTAATTCTAAGAGTCTTCTGTCAGATATTTTCAGCCTTCTATACAGAGGATATCATCTGAAAATAATGATAATTTAGATTCTTTTTTCTCTTTTATTTCTTTTTCTTGCCTAATTGCTCTTGCTAATGTTTTAAGCACTATGTTGAACCAGAATAGTGATAAAAGAGATTCTTAGCTTATTCCCTATTTTAGAGGGAAAGCTGTAGTTTTTCCCCATTCAATATGATGTTGGCAGTAGGTTTGTCGTAAATGGCTTTAACAGATTGAGATAAGGCTTCCTATACCTATTTTCTTCAGTGTTTTTTTATCAAGAAAGGATTTTGGATTTTGTCAAGACTTTTTCTGCATCTAGTGAGATGATCATGTGATTTTTGTCCTTGTTTCTATTTATATGATGTATTACATTTATTGATTTATTGATATGTCAAACCACCCTTCAATTCCTTGAACGAAGCCTACTTGATAATGATGTATGATCTTTTTGATGATTGGTTGCATTCTCTTTGCCAGTATCTTGTTGAGGATTTTTGAATCTATACTCATTAAAGAAATCAGTCTATAGTTTTCTTTTTTGGTTGCCTCTTTATCTGGTTTTGGAATCAGGGTAATGCTTGCTTCTAGAAAAGACTTTGGGAGTTTTCCTTTGTTTGTAATTTCATTAAAGACTTGAGAGGTATTGGTGTTATATCTTCTGTAATGTTTTTGTAGAATTCAGCAGTGAATCTATCTGGACCTGGGCTCTTCTTGGTAGTATTTTTTATTATTATTACCACTTCAATTTTATTACCTCTTATTGGATTATTCAAGAGTTTTAAATCTTGCTTTGGTTTTTGTAATTCATATGTATCTAGGAGTCTGTCAGTTTTTTCTGACTTCTCCAATTTGTTGCTGTACAAGTTTTCAAAGTAATCTGTTAACAGTCTTTTTTATTTTGACAGTGTCCATTGTGATGTCACCTTTTTCATTTCTAATTGCATTGCATTTTCTCTCCTTTTGTATGTTAGATTAGCTAAGTCAATCTTACCACCTACACATATACAGTTCCCAGTGTGGCTCCACATTTAACTTGTCCCAAACAAGCCAGTATGTTCCCAACCCATACCTGATCTTTGTGAAAGTAACATTTCCATGAACATTATACCATCTCCTCAGTGACTTGCTCAGATAGATACCAGGGAGTGAACCAAGACTGCAGCCTCTTGATATCCCTCCATGTTCAGAGAACTACCAACTATTGCAAAATGACCTTTGAATATATGTAGAGTCTGTTCCCTTTGCACACCACTCTCTCATCCAGACCATTATCTTTTCACTCCTTGCCACCGCCTTGGGGCCTTTGCTGGTGCTCTCGCCCTCAGTCTCTCTCCATGGTGAAACCATCTTTGCTTGTCCAGGCTCTTCTGGCCCACATGCTGTCTTTAGGTCAAAGAACCTTTTGTCTTGGATTCCCAAAAGTGACATATTGTTTCCATGTCACAGTGCAGAATATAAAATAGTGATTTGGGATGACTTTGTATCTTTGTGTGCTTGTGTAGCTTTCTGCTGCTGTACAGGATTTATGGTGTCAGTTTGCAAGTGTTTAAAAGCATGTATTTTTTGGTTAGGGGAGGAGTGTATTCTACAGTAGAAATTGAGGAAATCAGACAGGCAGTTGCATGGAAATTAAATTAAAATTAAATTACATTAAATTAAAATATAAGCTCCTTTAGGACAGCTGCTCATGGTCCCCTGTTATGCCCCACAACCCTCAGCAAAGTACTTTGTTTCATGTGATTCGGTTCAGACCCAGGAAAGAGGGAACTTGCATTAATCAAAAGCAGATGGGAGCAGCTGAGCCTGCACAGGTTAAAATATACTAGTCTTTCAGGAAAAAATGGAGTGGATTTCAGAAGCAAAATATTTGTGTGTGATGAGTTTGGGTTTGGGGAGGATTTTATTTTTTGGCCCTTTTTTTTTTAATGGACAAAAAGAGCCAAGATGCTAATGGATGAAATGTTTTGCACATATGTGATGGAAAATTGTGATCGGTTAAGTCAAAAAGCAGCTTCTGATGATCGTAATGTGGCTTAGGCCTCACAGGTGTGTGACCCGCCGGCCTGCGACATCACTGCTCCATGTGTTTGGCCCTGGTCCTCCTCTCCAGCAGGCTGAGGGGGAAGATGAGATTCAGTGAGGCAGAAACTTCTAGAACTGGTTGAAATCGCTGCTTGTGCCAAAGAAGCTCCCCTCCTTCTCACCCTTTTATCCACACGCAGGAGCATTAAAGAACTAAACAGCTCTCATCTCAACTTCCGTCCAACCTCCCTCTTTTGGCTCACCCTCTTGGAGGAGCAGCTGCTTTTCAGCTGATGTTTAAGCTCGCACACTCTGAGTTAAGTGACTCTATTTCTTCAGGAAGAAAAGAGCTCCTTCTCTCTGGTTTGTTTAAATTGCTCCTAGCTATCATTCCTACGGGTGCCTCATTTTACACATTTTTAACGCTTTTTCAGAACACGTGGTCTATACACAGCAGTACAAATTCAATATTTGCAAATTGAATCAGGATTGAAATACACCAGGAAAGGCTGTCATTGAAAAAGACCATGTGGAAATGTTTATTTTGCCTCTTCTCTTCCTATTTCCTTTTCTTTCTTTTCTTTTTTTCTTTGAAGTAAAGAATCCTTCTATAATACAAATGATTAATTATCTTCACTCTTATTGTCCTCCAGAAAATTCCGCTGGGCCTTTTACAAGCTGAGATTTCAATTGATGTGTATTGGAATTTCACAACCCAGAACACAAGATTGTACCCAGACAAACAGTTCCTCAGAGGTAGAGGGAGTAGCTTTGTGTCCTGTCCACATTTCATAGCCCTGTAAGATGTAATGAAGATATTAGAATTCATACATCCAAGCCATCATGGTGGGACAACCTAGAATATTCTGGCTCTGCACTTTGGGAATTGTTGACTAGAGCTCCAGTTTGGAAATGACCCTAGGTTGACAATCTAGTGGACCTGTTATTACAGCAGGGACAATTGTGTACTCAGAGCAGGTTCATCAGAAAATTTACTCTTCAGCATCCCCAGTTTTTCACTGGTTGCCCTTATCTTCTCCATGGCACCTGCTTCTCCCAACCCCCTTTCATACATTTCTTCTTCTCTAGTGGTATCAGCAAATAAATTTCAGTAGTGCCTGTTACAAGCCAGGCACAGTTCTCATCAGTTTATGCTAACTTACTTCATCTGCCTAATATCTCCACAAAGCAGGTGCATGGTCTGAATGTCAGTTGGGCACCTCTGTGGACTCAGAAGTGCAGGCCACCTGGGATTGGAAGACTTAACCTCCACACTTCACTGCCTAGACAAGGGAAGGAGCTGTATCTGGCCTCACATCTGGCCATGAGCATGTCAGCCTACCTGCCTCTTTCTCCATTCTTCACAAAATAACTATGCATGTTCATTTTGCATGTAGTACATATGAAGTCTGTTGCTAAGTGGTTTCATTGTCTTATTTTATCCTTCCAATAGTCTTTATAATTACTCCTTTCAATTACTCCTTTTATGAGTGAGGATGCCAGGTTATATAACTCACAGAAGCTTATAGAGCTCTCCAGCTGGCAGGGAGGTATTTCACCCACAAACCTTTTCCACCATGATTTGTATAACAAGGTTAAGCAGAAAGAAAGGATTGAGTCACTATTAAAGAAATATCAGAATAGTTGAAATGGGTGAGTGCTTTTGAGGACAGGGTTAAAAGTTGGTGACATTTTAGCGTACAGGTTTGACTCTTCCTACTGGATCTAGTCTCTCCTTGTCAAATCATTTATGCACATGTAAACAGATGCGCACATGCATGCACATACATGCCCAGGCATGTAGACACACATATACATCTAGGTACACACACTAAAAAAATGCTACATCATAAAATACAATCTCCATTAGAAAATACAGTACTCCTATTGAAAGTTAGAATTAGCTGAACAAAATTTACAACCAAAACAGCCCTTAGGATTCTCCTTCCTCCGTGAGGGAGCACTTTCTAACTTGGTTGTTAGGAATCCTCCTGCTGCCCATTTTAGAATTTTTTATATGAATTTGTTTGGGTTATTTTCTTATTTAAAAACTGACAAAATTTTCCCGTTCTTTATAAGACCAACACCTAATTCCATAGATTACTACTTAGGGATTTTTTTCTGATCTGCTGCAAAATTAACTCCCCCCCTCTCTATCTCCCTTCCCTTTCATCATACACCCTACATTCTTGTCACCCTGGCTGACTTCATTAACTTTGAACATAGTTTTGGCTTGTATTTTCCCTTATACTATGGAGTGCCTGCTCTTTGGACCAGGGCTTGACTTATGCTCTCTATGAGGGCTTCCTCATTGATCCCCCTCAGATATATCACATGCAAATCCTTGGAGACAGAGGAAAAACATCATAGCAACAACTATATATTTCACTCAGTAAGTCTTTGTATCAGTCAATATTTACTACAGAAACACAACATATACAAATATATATGAATTTACAAGATTGGCTTACAGTGGCCACCCACAGAGTTGGATGAAGAAGAGTCCAGAGGGGTCTGCACACTGGAAATCTAAGGTTTTAGTTGAAGGTCTGGAGCTCACTGCAGTGTCCCATGTAAGTCTGTATTAGGAGGCTTATGGGTCTATGATGGAAGGCTAAAGAGTCTAGGCCGAAAGGCTGAAGGACCTGCATCACAAGCCAAAGAGTCTGTGCTGAAAGCCAGGAGATGATATCCAAGGTGAAGGCAAAGATTGGAGCTCCTCTGAAGAAAATAGAAGCAGATCTGTCATTCTTCATTTCCCTTTCATACCATTCAGGAGGGGAGCTGCCCTAGGGTGGGTCTTCCATACCCTAGGATGTGAAATTGCTGAGCTGATTTAGTTAAGTTTCTCTTAACTTCTCAAGTTGACACAATCAATCAACCATCACAGTCCCCAGGTCTGCATTACACATTTTACACCTATTAACTCTTTCAGTCTTGACAATTATCCTCTCTTCAATTGTTAGATGAGGAAGCTGAGGCAAAGAGCACAGAAAGGCCTTGCAGCTTGATCAAGATCATGTACATGGTAAGTGACAGAGCCAAGAACTGAAAGCTAATGGGCTGGGTCAGCCCTGTCCTCTGTTTGCCCCAGTGTGAGTCAGCATGAAGAGTGGGGAGGGCTGGGAATAATCCTTGCTGAGTTTTGCATCATGCAGTTCTCCAGACAAGGCCCTTCAATGTATGCTAAGACTGAAAGAAGCTGTCCTGATGCTTGAATTTATTAAATACTTGAAACACACTATCATGATGGGAAAGAATGATCCAGTTTCTGCTGCCTCAGTAGAGAAAAGCCGGGGAGGGAAATGTATATTCCATGACACCTGTGGCCAACATTTACCTTTGATCAAAGTATGTGGATGAGGGGATTAATGTAACTCTTGGCTCTATCAAAACAGTTCTAAGAGTGATTCAACATGGTTGAATAGAGGAGGAGCTATGTTGGAGCTACTCAGAGAAAAATGAACTAAAAAAATGCAGGTATTGGAAGAGAAGGAGGGACATAGATCCTGATGCCAAAAATCAATCTGAAATAAGAGACTTGCAGATCAAACAAAATACAGGCATAGGATTTTATAAATTGCAAACCAGCCCACAGGGCTGCCAATGGGACTGCCACCTGTGCACAAAACCAAGAAGCTGAAAAATTTCAAAAAGAAAGAAAGAAAGAAAAAAGACGGACTGCAAAAATGTAGCAAACTCAACCCACACAAGATAAGTCTGGGATATAAGGCCCCTCACCTCTTTTGCCTTCCTTCAAGCAGAGAACATTGCAGCCAGGCAACAAATTTCACAGGCACACACAGGGTCAAGTGACCAGAAAGATGCTCTCTCCCTTACAGCCACAAGTTTTTTTTTCTTTGTCATGCCCCATACTGACTAACTGAAATGTCTAACAACAAGGTTAGGGACCACAGCATTGGCAAGGGTACTGAGTGCAACAGCATGAATCCTCCTTCCTAGCAACCAGTGGGTACAAGGGAGGGATGCAGACTGTGAACACAGGATTCAAGCAGCCTCTGGCTGGTGGGCAATGATTTGGAAGACAGCACACACACACACACACACACACACACACACACACACACATCCCACCCCTACCCCTACCCACACTATGAGACCAGCGAGAACAAGAGAGGGTCACAGAGTGTGGATGCCCCACCCAGGACAAATCCACAAGAAAATGAACTAAAGGAAATCAGAAGCTACCTACTTCAATTTTCTGAAATGATAGCAACAGAAGTAAATACGAGGCTATAGAGAAAATCAAATCAGAAATACTAACTCAGATAAACAAAGAAAGGACAATCATAATCAATGGCTTGCTCAGTGAATCTAGAGTAGACATAAATAAAAAAAACAGAGGAGCTTAGTAAAATGATGGAAATCATGAATGTCCAACATAGGAAAAAAAATGGAATCCATGAAACAGATTCAAACAGATATCTAAGAGGCTAAAAGTTCCAATAAAAACTTACAAAGCCAAAGGAACAAAAATGAGGACTGAATATCAAACCCAGAAGACAGGATTGCAGTTAGTGATCACAGTCCAACAGCTGCAAGATGATGCAAAGAGAAATAACATAAGATTGACTGAAGTCAATGAAAAAGCAGGGGTCAATGGAAATGACATAGAAAAACCTGCTCACAGAAGTAATGGCAGAAAACTCCCCAAGCAGAGGAAAAGAATTTGACATATAGATAAGTGAGGCATATAGAACTCCAATTAACCATGACCAAAATAAATCTACTATATGGGATATAATAATCAAGATTTGAGAAATTCATTCTAAGAACAGAATATTAAAAGCTGTTAGAGAAAAGAAGGAAATCACCCATAAAGGAAAGCCCATCAGAATCACAGCAGATTTCTCAACACAAACTCTTAAATCAAGGAGAGCTTGGAGTGAAATATCCCAAGCCCTGAAAGATAACAACTTCCAACCCAGATGGATGTACCTTGAAAAACTATCTTCTATAATCTGTAGAAATAAAATATTTCCATGACAAAGAACAATTGGAGAAATTCATGATCATCAAACCAGCTCTACAAAATGTTCTGAAGAATATTTTAGAGACAACAAAAACCATAATTCCAAGAACACCTATAGAAAGAAGCTGCCAGGCAAGGGAAGCAATTAAACAGAGAGTAAACACAGGGAACCAACAACAGGGAAATAATATGACAAGGATAAGTGAATACCTCTCAGTAATAACCATCAATGTAAATGGTCTCAATTCACCAATCAAAAGAAACAGACTGACAGAATGGATAAAGAAAGAAGATCCAACAATTTGCTGTATACAGGAAACACATTTAACCCTAAATTCATACACTGAAAGTCAAGGGATGGAAAACAATACTTCATGCCACAAAACCCGAGAAAAAAACCAGGGGTAGCTATTCTATTTGAAGACAAAATGAACTTCAAGCCAAGACTGATCAAAAGAGACAAAGAAGGTCACTATATACTTGCTAAGAGAAAACTCCAAGGAGAGATAACAATCATAAATATATATGCACCAAATGCCAACAACTCAACTATATAGAACAAATATTAATGGACATGACAAATAAAATAACCACTAACACAATTATAATGGGGGAATCTCAGTATCCTACTTTCACAAATACATCAACTAGACAAAAAAAATCAACAAAGAAATATTAAAACTAAACCAAACCTGTGAACAAATGGACATAGTAGATATCTACAAAGTGCTCCACACCATAATATCAGGATATCAGCTGAGTATGGGACATTCTCCAAAACAGACCAAACACTATCATAGAACATGCTTAAGTAAAGGAATTGAAACCATCTCATGAATATTATCAGACCATAATGCAATGAAACTGGAAATCAATGCCAAAAGAAACCACAAAAACTACATAAACACATGAAAGTTAAATAACAGCTTCCTGAACAACCAATGAGTCACAGATGAAATTAAAGAAGAAATGAGACATTTCTACAATTAAATGATAACACTGAAACAACATACTGGAACTTTTGGGACACAATGAAATTAGTCTTATGAGGAAAATTTATAGTGGTGAATGTTCACATTAGGGAAACAGAGCAAGCTCAGGTAAACAACCTAATGTTGAACTTCAAACTTCTAGATAAAGAAGAATAAGTCAAACCCAAAGCTCATATGAGGGAGGAAATTATAAAGATCAGAGCTGAAATTAATGCAATTGAGAATACAAAAATAATACAAAGAATCAATGAGTCAAAGAGTTGGTTCTTCAGAAGATTAAATAAAGTTGATAAACCCTTAGCCAACATTATCAAAAAAGGAAAGAAAAGACTCAAGTGTATGCAATTAGAAATGAAAAGGGTGAAATCACAATCAGTCTGCAGAAATCCAGATCATCAATAGCTACTTTAAGAAACTTTATTCTAATAAAATGGAAAACACAGAAGAAATGAACAGATTCCTAGATACATATAATTTACCAAAGTTGAATCAAGAAGATATAAAAATTCTAAATAAACTAGTATCAGTCAACAAAATTGAAGATGTAATTAAAAACCTGCCAATAAAGGAAAGACCAGGTTTTGCTGAATTCATAGCTGAATTCTACAAGAAATTTAGAGAAGATCCAATGTCACTACTCCTCAAACTCTTCAATGAAATTGAAAGGGAAGCAATACTTCCTAAGTCATTCCTGGAAGGAAATATTACCTTGATACCAAAATCAGAGAAGGATCCAATCAAAAAGGAGAACTACAGGTCAATTTTCCTAATGAACATAGACACAAAAATCTTCAATAAGATACTGACAAGCAGAATGCAGCAAATCATCAAAAAGATCAAGTAGGATTCATCCCAGGGGTGCAGGGATGGTTAACATATGCAAATCAATAAATGTATTGTACCATATCAACAGACCCAAGGACAAAAATCACATGATCATCTCAATAGATGCATCAAAAGCATTTGCCAAAGTCCAACACCAAATCATGATAAAACCACTACAGAAAATTGGAAGAGATGGTCTTTATCTCAATATAAAAGTCATCTATGACAAACTAACATCCAACATCATACTAAATGGTTGAAAAATAAAAGCATTCACTCTAAAATCAGGAGTAAGACAAGGATGTCCATTATCATCACTCCTATTCAATATAGCTCTAGAAACATTTTCCAGAACATTTAAACAAGAGTAACAAATAAAAAGAATAAACATAGGAAAGGAAGAAGTTAAACTATCATTATTTGCAGATGACATGATACTCTACATAGAAGACCCCCAAAACATCAACAAAATACTTCTAGATTTAATAACTAAATTCAGTCACATAGCTGGATAAAAAGTTGACACTCAAAAATCAATAGCATTCTTGTACATAAGTAACAAACTTATTGAGAAAGAAATTAGGGAAAAGCCTTTCACAATAGCATAAAAATGAAATATTAGGAATCAATCTAGCAAAAGAAGTAAAAGATCTGCACATTGCAAACTACATTAGGCTGAAAAAGAAGATGAAGGAGGATATCAGAGAATGGAAAGATATCCCTTGCTTGTGAGTAGGAAGAACCAACATAGTAAAAATGGCCATACTTCCAAAATTGTTATACAGATTTAATGCAATTCCAATCAAAATACCACTAGCATAACTCACAGAACTAGAGAAAACACTTGTAAAATTCATTTGGAATCAGAAGAGACCTAGAATAACAACAATAATTCTGGGCAACAAAGGCAAGGCAAGGAACATCGCAATTCCTGACTTGAAAATGTGCTACAGAGCTACTGTGATAAAAACAGCATGGTACTGGAAACACACACACACACACACACACACACACACACACAACACAGACCCAAGGATTGATGGAACAGATTAGAAGATTCAGACACAACTCCAAACACACTCAGCTACTTTATCTTTGGCAAATGGGCCAAACACCTTTATTAGAAGAAAAATAGCCTCTTTAATAGATGGTGCTGGAGAAACTGGCTGTCCACATGCCGAAGACTAAAACTAGACCCATGTCTCTCACTATGCACTAAACTAAAAGCAAAATGGATCAAAGATCTAAATATTAAAACAGAAACACTAAATCTTCTGGAGAGAAAATAGTTAAAACTCTTGAAGACACCTGTGTAGGCAAAGACTTTATGAACAAAACCCAGATTGCAAGGGAACTATTACAAAGAATCAACAACTGGAATCTCATCTTATTAAAAATTTTTTTCACAGCAAAAAAAAAAAGTCACCAGCAGAATGAAGAGACAACCAACAGAGTGGGGAAAAAAATTTGCTAACTGTTCCTCAGACAAAAGACTATATGTAGAATATATAAAGAACTAAAAAAAATCAACCCCCCAAAATTAAAAAACCCAATCTAAAAATAGGCATCTGAGATAAATATAGTGAAGAATTACAAGTGGAAAATAAATATATGAAATATTGTGAAACACTGGAGAGTTGAAAACTAAAATAACGCAGAGTCCACCTCACTCTAGAAAGAATGGCTATTATCAAGAAATCAACCAATAAGAAATGCTGATAGGGCTGTGGGAAAAGGAACTCTTTTCCACTGTTGGTTAGAGTGCAGACTGATACAATCACTATGGAAATCAGTGTGGAGATTCTTCACAAAACTAGGACTAGAGGTACCATTTGACCCAGCTATCCCCCTTCTTGGTATCTCCTTGAAAGAATTAAAAGCATCATACCACAGTGATATATGCACACTCATGTTTGTAGCAATATAGTTTGCCATAGCTAAACCTTAGAAACAGCCCAAATGCCCATCAAAAGATGAATGGATAAAGATGTAGTTTTTTTATACTGTAAAATACTACTCAGTAAAGAAGGATAAACTTGAAACATTTATAGGTAAAAGGATGCACCTTGAGACCGTACTCTGAAGTGAAATAAACAGACACTCACGCATGAATGTCACATTGTTTCTCTGGTGTGAGAAATTGAAAATGTAAATAAGGACCAGAATATATAATAGACACTGTAAAACAGGAAAAAAATGTTCAAATGCGAAGGGGCACTAGTGAGGGGGAAAGGAGAAAGAAAGGAAGAGGGGAAAATGAGCCAAGAAAGATAAAATGGAATCAAAGCTTTTGTAAATAAGGAGAGAAAGGGGTTAAAGGGAGAGGAGAGTGGGAAAAAAAATAAGAATCAAGATATATCATGTACAGGGTACAGGTACAAATTTCATATGATTAAAGTGATCATTATGTATATCTAAATTGTACTAATAAAGGAAATAGAAAAAAACCCCAGATCTACGGATAAACCTGGGCAGACAGAGGCATTTATAAACCTCATTCTTCAATTTCAATGTTGACTTTATTCCCAAAGCCTTGCTGGACCCCTGTGTGCTGTCAACTCCCACCACCAACACCCCCTCACCGCATACGTAAGGGATTTCCAGGGGGTGTGGCTCACAGTCCAGCCTCCCCAGATCACCTGAGACATCATGGAGGAGTTTCAACTGGATTCCACTGCATCAGTGCGTTTTGTGGGGCTGGGGTGACAGCGGGCAAAGAGAATTCACCCATCGGTCTTCATGTCACTGCCTAGCAATAATCAAACCAGAATATTAATTTTGTGTAATTCTTGCCCCTCGTGTTGACAGAGAGAGAGAGAAACAGCTGGGGTGGCTGACATCTGAAACAGGAGTTGCTGATCGTTTCTTGCGCAGCAGATGGGCTTGGGTTATGAATAAGCAGCAAATGTGAAAAAGATTCTCAGGGTTGGGCCAGGCTTGCTGTGTGCAAAACTGGTTAACCCTTGCTGCTTTGCCCCTGGGTCCAAGATTGGGATTGCTGGGCTGCTTTTGTTGGGGTCAGCGAACTGGTACTACTGGGTACGACAAACATCAGAGCAAAAGTGGATTGAGAAAATTCTCCAGGAGCGGTAGTGCATGTTTGATCAGTAAGTGTGGGATGAAAACAGGACACGCACCCTACTATGAGTGAGTGGGGGTGAAGCCCCTCTGCAGGTACATAAATCAACACTTTTAGAGCTGGTCAGCCTTGTGAGCAATAGAGGTGCATCTGATGGGGATCTTAGACATGATGGGATTTGAGGGGTGTCAGAAAGCTTCCACATCCCATGAATACATCCCTAACTAACTTCTCATTAGTGCCTGCAATGTTATATTTAGGACAGCCTTCCTTCATGTTATACAACTGAATAAAGATCATTAAAATGCAATGGCCTTGAAAGTGGTGACACATTGAAACATTAGTTTGTCAGATCCTTCCCAAACTTCATCATTCCAAGCTCTCAGAAGCAGCTCCCTGCAGGGTTGGACAAATGATGAAGGAGAGGTTAACCTGAGGGAGGCCATGAGTAGAGTGAAGGGCTGGAACATCTGATTTTTCGAGGCTCTGCTCTGCCCCTAGCCATGTGACCTTGGGACAAGTCTTGACCTTGAGGCACATAACCTTGATAAACTAGAAGCTAAGAGATTCTCATTTGAAAAAGGTAAAAACAATAACAGATGCTATGGATAGGTCATAGGAAATTGTGCAGATCAGACATAGCAAAGATTATGGTATCATCTTGAGAACTATGAAGCCGTATACAAGGATAAAGGAGCAGTGGAAGGTTGATGGTGTTTGCAAGGTTGGTGGGCTAAATGTAGTTCCTGCAATAGGAGACATGCCACTTTTCAAAAGTTACAAACAATATCAATAGGGAGGAGCAGATAAGCTTGGACCCCCTTTTAAGTTTCAAGGAACGAAACCTTTGCTACAGGAGGCCTAAGGTGGCTAAATAGAATAAGTCCCGGTTGCAACAGTAGAGGGAATTCCTACCAGCACTACATAGAAAGGGTCAGGTAGTCTGTGTTTCTGCTCCATACTGTGGGATATTCTGACCTAATCCAAGGGGCAGAATTTAACTCCTTTTGTAGCCACTGCAGACAGACAAAGCACAATTTACATCGAGAATTTTGGGAGAAATCAAGAATTAAACAAAAAACAAAGCAAACCAAAAAAGAGGAAGAGCTGGAGGGGGAAAGGAAGAGAATGCCAATCCCCAGAGCCCAAAGGAGAGAAGACAGTAGGTTTTCCCAGATGGGACTAGGGGAAGCAATACTTCATTAGCATTTCCTAATAAAGATAGTTCTTGAAATTAGTTTTGAGCAAATTTATCAGAAGAAACTATAAAGAAAAGCCCTGATTCAAGAAAGTGAGGTCATGGGCAGACCTACTCATGTTAAGAAGGTGGAGGAAAACCAGCAGAACTCAGTGGGAAGGACAAAAACAAACCATTCCCAGCCTAGGAGTTTCCCACAGGTCCTAAGTGAAGAACTGCATATTTCTAGCAAGACTGCTTTTCTTTTTCCCTTAAATTGTTTTATTGGTACATTTAAGGTATACAATACATTTACATTTATCATTGGGAACTTGTACTGGTACATGCTGTATCTTGGTTCTTATTTTTTCCCCTTCCCCTGCCGTCCCTTCACCCCCTCCACCCTTCCCTATTTGCAAAGACTTTGTTTCCATTTTTTCCTTTTCTCATAATTTTTTCTTTCCCATTGTTCCTTTCCATTTCCCCTCCCACTTCCCCTACCCCTTGGAGATTTTCTTCCTATTTCAAATTATCAATTATTTGTTTTAATCATTTTAATCCTTATTTACACTTTTAATCTCTCACACCAGAGAAGCTATTCAGTATTTACACGTGTGTTTTTTTTTTTTTTCTTAAGAGTATGGCCTCAATATGTATCCATTTAGCTATAAATGTCTCTACTTTATCATTCTTTATGGCTGAGTAGTACTCCATGCTTTTTATCATTGATAACAGAGTATATATTAATTTACATTGACTTGTATATTGAATTATCATTATCCTTCCATTTTCAACAGATCCTCTTCTTTTATTTTCATAAGATCGCAAGTTGAGGCATTTTTACAGGCATATATGTGCCCTGGTTGGTTAGCCCAACCATTATAACCAAGATATTGATGCTTTGGAGTTCATAATTGTTGGCCAGTAGTCCAAATAACAGATGACTGCTTCAAATGGGCTGGTAACTCAGTTTGCTCTACAAGATACCAGAATTCTTGCTATGAACTCTTCAACTGTAAAGCTCTTATCACTTTTAGCCTTCAACCATTACTCAGTGATGTTTTCCTTATACTGCCTTACACTAGCTTCTTACTTATTGTGGGAAATGCACACACACACACACATACACACGCACACACTTGAATCTCTCAATTGCTCCGGAAATGACAGTCATTGTCCCTTGACAGGGCTTTATTTTGGATATTGCTATGGTTTGAATATGGCCTGTCTTTCTGAAATTTGACTGCCATTGTGATGGTGTTGGGAGGTGAGGCCTTTAGCAGGTGATTAAGTCATTTGTTCAGAGGAATTCCTGTTTTTTATGGGTGGTGGTAGTAGTTCTTGCTGTTATAGGAGTGGAAGTGTTTAGACAATAGCGGGTTATTAAAAAGCAAGGCTGCCCTTTGTATTTTGTCTCTTTTACATGTATGCACTTGCCTTTCTGTTTTCTGCCAGTTGAAGTAATATGAGGTCCTCACCAGAAGCTGAGAGGGCAGGTGTAGGTGCTAAGTTTGCAGCCGTCACAGCACCCAGCACTATGGCTCAAAATCAGTCTCTATTCTTTACAGATCCTCGGATATTCTTCTACAAATATAGAAAATGGCCTACGACAGATATCTTTCTAAAATGCTGACTGAATGCAGTCTCTGAATCGACTGCTGATTTCTGTATATTCCAAGACAATATTTTTTTTCTCTTTATCTTTCTTTCTCTCCTTCCCTTAAGACATTTTCTTTCTTTTTCCTTATCAAGTCCATATTTCATTGTTTTTTCTTGTACCTGCCAATATAGCACTCCAACCCTTTTAAAAAAGCCAGATTCAAGTCTTAGAGGGTTTGCATGTGTTCTCACAGCCAGTCCCTCCTTAAGCTCCAACCATACAGTAGCCTCTGTCTCCTGCCCCTCCTGTCTCCCATCCAATGTCACCTCTGTCATTACCTCTGACACCTCATAAGAGCCACATTCACTCTTGAGGTGCTGACATCCTTAGGACACCAAAGCCTAGTTCTGTGGTACATCTGTCACACCCCAAAGCTGCTCAGAGTGTCTTGCAAGAATAAGGAAGTCTCTTCATCTTGTCATGTTAAGTGACCTAAGGTAAAAGAGAACTAAAGTTAAACTTTTGGTGCCTCAGAGTATTCAGAATACTTAGAAAAATCCCACTTCTAACACTGCCTCTTTTGGACTGGGAAAAACATGATGCTCTGAGTGCTTTTCATACCTGTGTCCCCACTCCAGTACAAGAGCCGCTGTAGTCCCTCACGCAGGAATTAAAATGCACCATATCTGCAATCCCACTGGCTAGTCTTACTTGTAGGGCAGGAAAAGACATGGCAGGGGATGGGGGCAAGAAATTCCTCTTGATGATCAGCCAATGGGAAGATAGGAGAGAGCTCTGATCATCAGGGTACTCTATTCTACACAGTAACTAACTCAACCAACCAACCCTTCCTTAAGGAGCTTAAGCCCAGATGACTAATCATTGTATTCAAAGATAAGGTTGAGACACAGCACCAAAATGGTAGAACGTAGAGCAGAGAAAATCACAGGCACTCGACTTGAAGAACAACAGGTGTACAGGTCAGTAAGGTGTATGTTTTGCCATACATGACATTTCATTTCGGTAAAGGATGATCCTTTCACTTTGTATCTTTTTAAGAAGCAGCCTCCAAATAGTGGTGCAGAATACTGTTCCTTGTGTTCTGAAAGATTCTAAGGATCTGACTCTTGCACCGTTATTATTGGAGGACAGTGTCCCCATCCTGATCTTTGGCTTGAGCAGCTGAGCATTAACAAGCTGCCAGCTGGGCTGCTCCTGGGAAAGAGAATTCCTTGTTTCCTTAATCCTTTTGATACCACTGATTGGAGTTCATAGAGGAAAGTAACAGCTTCAAACATACCCAATATACAGCCAGTGCCAGCCATGGTGCCCCCCCCCACCTTCTCCACGCAGGCAAAACTCCCGACCCAAGCCAGGGGACCAGGAACTTTGGGCTTAAGTAATGTGAGAGAATTGGGCCCAAACTGAGTCAGTCGCAGCTCCTGGCATATCCCCAAGTGAAAGGAACAGCAGATTGAGGGTTACTTAAGATATGGACTCTTTAAACAGTCTCTGTTGGGAATGCTTTGACAAGCCAGTTCAAGTGCCTCCCTTTCCTGCCCCTCCTCATCCCAGAAAATGACAAATGCAGACTATTGCCTCCAGGTGAGCACGGTTCTGGGGAAACAAGGAAAGCAAACAACCACTGCTGTGTGGTTGAATGGTTCCCAGGCTCTCTTTCAAAGCCAGTCCCCTATGGCTTTGTTTGCTCCTGTTTTTCCCAGAATAGGTGTTTGATATCACACAGACCTATTCTGAGATTTCCAAGGAGAATAGTATTTAGTTTACAGTGGATTGCCCAGAATTCCCAGTTTGAAAAAGGGAATGTTACCTAGCCACCAGGTATATTTAGAAGTACCCAATGGTGGTGGTATCAAGGCGCTGATGGGACATGAGGAAGTTCAAATAGGGTATCTGAAAAAGGCACCTATTGAGACAATTAGTGGCATTATTTGTCCTTGGTTCATGAGTAGTTTCCGCATGGGGACAATATTCCCTTTCCCAGCTTTGGAGGTGGTGAAGATCAGGATAACAGGTAATTGCTAGATTTGGAATAGGTAGATTTCAAAAGGATTAAATAAATTTTGTGGAAAATAGAGAGGGCAAGATTCCCATAATGTCCCAAGGATCATCAGTGGAAATCTTGGAACTCGCAAAGGTCTTCCCCACTTTTCTTCTCACGAAAACACTATGAAGTCATCAGAAGAACTTCAGGTTTGCTTCCTTTCACTGTAGCCTGGCTTGGTATCAAAGTGAACAAGCACTGTCATTTTGAAGGAAACAAGCAAATCTGCCTTCAACCAGGAGGAAGACAATTCAAGGGAATTCTAAACATACCAAGGACAGAGATGAAGGAGATGGGGCCCTCAAGGAGGGGGTGCAGGGTAGAGGAAGCTGCACCCTGTGACCTGGACCTGGACCAGGTGGCCAGTGTTGGCTCTCTGGCAGGAGGCGTGGTCTTCAGTCTCCTTCCTCACCACCTTCCTCTATAGTATTTGTCATCTTGTACAGCTCCTCACATCTAGAGACCAGTATCTTTGTCCTCTGACCCCAGTCAAACCTGTCCTTAGAAATCATTTTCAGGAAGGTAGGGACAAGAGATAGAGTACAGTGAATCTTTTGACCACCCCTCGAATGTTTGCATTTTAATAGAGGAACTTGCTTGAATGTCTAACTTATGGAAAATGGTCCCTCTGTTCGATATCTTAAAGGGACTTGTAGGAAAATAAATCACATAGGCATTAACTTTTGTCTGAAGATTAGCTTACTACAGTTGCTTCATCCATGGCACAGAAAAAGACATTGTTAGCAAAAGCCTTTTTGGAAAAAAAAAATCTTCCCCCTGTCATGCAGTCTCCCTCATTCCCAGTTCCATAGCAACTCAAGATGAGGCCTGGGTAGCAGCCAGCAGGCTTTGTTCAGCACATGAAAAGTTCAGGCCATTTGGAGATGGGAGTGACAATGGGCAGCAGGACTGGGTTGTCTTAACAGGCATTGGACTCATGTTTGAGTGGCAAACAATGCCTGTGCATCCAGCGTGGGAATTTTTCACCTACTGTTGCTATCAATAAATGATTCACGGGGCCAACAAAGGAATCCATTTCTAATCACGTGGCCAGCCATCAGCAGCTTGGATGGATGCCTCTGCCCTAGGTGTGTCCAGGTCGTATTCTTCTCAGATGAAACACAACCTAGGCAGAGGGAGGAGACCATCTGGGAAGTGGGCCCGGCCACAGAGTTTGCCCCGTGCTCCTTCCACATCTGTGGCCTGCAGCGCAGCTTGCACTGCCAGGGACACCATGAGAGTCAACAGAGGACAGGTCTGTGGCACTCGCTCTGTTTGGGGCACTCTGTCTGGTGCTTCATGTGGATGCTTCTCATAATCCCCCCTTACAAACCAAGATGTAATGTTTTTGCTTGTTTTTCCATGTATTGACTGAAAGAATCAAAAGTATAAGAATGGCATCTCACTTCAATGTCACACATGTAAAATTTCTTCCCTCTAGATATTTTTCAACAATGATTTCCAGAAGACTCACAGAAGAGTAATTACCCCCAACACATACTCCTACTTTCAGAGTAATCCACATTAACAGTTTAGGTACAACTTAGTCTGGTGGTCTTATTATAAAGCATGCCTGAAAAATACTTGTAAAAATTTTAATTTGTTAAAGCAAAACATTTATTGGTACATTTTAGGTATACATAATGATAACATTCATCATAGGGAATTTGCACTTGGCATGATATATCCTGCCTCTTTTTTTTTTTCCATTCCTCCCCTCAAACCTCTCCATATATGCAAAAGCTTTGTTTCCATTTTGTCCTTCTATTTTTACATTTTTTTCTTGATAGAACTATCTGTATATTTAACAAATGCAATTTATATAAAGGAAAATTGTATGCAATTGGCACTTAGCATGTTCATGTATACTCCATGAATATCTTGATGAAAGAAATAAAAATTCTTGGTAGACTTTGGTTGTTAAATAAATAGCACTTTAGAATGACTAGTTACAAATTTATCTTATGTTGGTCTTTCAGTCTTTCCTTTTAAAATGTCCACAAAGAAATAAAGATGAACTTTTGTAAGTAATAAAATACAATTCTACTAATCACATTTAATAAATAATATTCTGTATAATATTGTAAAATTTTGTAACTTTCAAAACTTGTTTATAAATATCTTTGTGATGTTTAAATAACATGAGTATACTATTATTTATTCATTTAGGTCCATTTTGCTATTTTACATAGGGCTCTTCTGAACAATTTTGGGCTTACTAGTTCGTTTTTATCTCTGATTATGTCCTTAGGACACACCCCAGAGCAGAATCTCTGCTCAAAACTATGAACTGTTTAAGGTTCGTGTTGCTCACAACCTAATTGCTTTCCAAAAAGATTTAAACAATTTTCTCTTCCATCAGAAGATTGCCAGAGTGCCCATTTACTGTTCTGACCCTTTGAAAGGCTTTTTCGGACCTAAAGATTATGAAATCGTGCTCTTTAGTTAGAATTCTATTAGGAAAGAAGTATTTTTCTTCTTGAATTAGCAAAAAAGTTTTTCGTATTTATTCAGAAATACATCTGATATTTGTAGTAGTTCTTTCCTCCAGGTTAATGCTTGTCTTTTATGTTTTTCTAAGACTTGTTAGGTATTAGCAGTGGTAACCTGCTAATCATTTCCTATCTAATATCGTCCTCTACTTTTTCCTTTATTTTATTTTGATGTTGCTTTTAGTTTTAGAAAGTTTGTATCCATTTCAGTATCAATTACATATTAAATATTTAATAACTAAAAAGATTAATTTCATTTCCTGCCAAATTATTGATTTCATAAACTACATTCATTGAGCAATTTGATTTATTGATCAATTTTTATGCCAATGATTTATCATTTGTATTCTTTTTGCACTAAAATATATTTTATTATAAAGTACATCCTGGTTATTCTCATCTGCATTTTCCTCCATTAACTTTAGAGCCATTTGCTCAAGTTGCAATTACAAAAGGAGGAAAACAGTTACACCAGGAATTTACGCAAGTATCAAATCTATAAATCTTCTGTCTACTTACCTATCTAATTAGGGAGCTAATTTTAATTGGAACACCCCTAGTGTTTCATCACTGATTGTGACATTTAAAACTGGATGTTTCTGACACAATCAGGAAGTAGCCATCCACCTCTTCTTAAAACACTTTGGTTTAAAAAATGTACATGCAGTGTTGGAGTCTGTGAAATGTACTTTACTGAGATGATAATATAGTTTTCTCACTACTCTTCTGTGGGTTCTCATGCTACATGATCTTCGTGCTCATTTTTAAATTTTATGCTTTTTGTTTTTACTTGATACTAGTCTTGCTATTCTGTACTAGCTCAGATTTTGTTTTGTGTTTTTTCTTCGTTTGTTTTGTTTCTTTTAAAGACAGAGTCTTGCTCTGTAGTTCAGGCTGGCCTTGACCTCACTGAGTAGCCTAGGCAGGCCTTAAAGTCATGGCAGTCCTCCTGTCTGAACCTCCCAAGTGCTAGGATCATAGGCAAGTGGCACCACACCTGGCAATACCTAGGATTTCTAGGTGTAAGTGACAGAAAACCAAAGTGCCACCAGCTGAAATAGAAAAGGAAATATAGCTGAGTATTTAACTGAAAAATCCACTTGGAGAACTGATCTAGGCACCAAAGGATGCCACCAGGACTTGGTTTTGCTCTCTGTGCTTCCTGAAACTTTACATTTTCATCCTCATCTAAGGGAACCTATCCACAGGGAACTTTTGATTGGTTATTTGTTATTTTTTATTGCTGTTTTGCTTTTTCCCAGTAGCTCTGTCACAAGTCTTATGCCATTCCCACATGGACCCCAGGTTTACCATATGCTCAACCTTGTACCAATCACTGTGGCCACAGGCTAGGCAAAAGGATCGACTGGGGCTGAGGATATTTGCCCACCTGGAGACTGAGTGGGGTGGATTGAGAGAATGGGAGGGAGTTTCCCCCAAATCAATCAAAGTGGTGTTACCAAAAGAACAGGGTGGATTCCAGATGAACGTACACAGTCAATGTCCATTACACACCCTTGATAGTCTGAAGCTCCCAGGATCTCAGAGCTGAAGTAACTGCCATTCTTACATTGAGGTTGTTTCTCCACATTCCCCATCCTATTGTGCTTTCACCTCTTTTAACCGCAGTGGTCACTCTCCATTAGTGACTTCCGCATTGAGATATTTTGAAAATTTCTGTATTTCCTCTTTTTGCCCCCTCCACCATACTCCATGAAAGCTCCCCTTTGGTGAACCCCCAAATGATGAAGTGGCTCACAGCTCAGAATGGTGCTTTACGTTAGTCAGAATTTCCCTCTGGGGACACTCACCTTAATATGCCACCCTCAATCATTACCTTTATGGGTTTTCTGTAGGTTAACTAAGAAAATACAAGGGAGGGGTGGAGGGGTTGAAGGGAGGGCAGGGGAATGGAGAAAAAAATAAGAACTAAGATATATTATGTAAAGGTACAAATTCCTAATAATGAATGTCAGGATATTGTATACCTAAAATGTACCAATAAAATTAATGAATAAAAGAAATTTTTAAAAAAACAATGAAAAAAAAAGAAAATCCATTCAAGGCCAAATTGGACCACTTTCAACCATTAGTAAGACATAAAATAAGTCACTTAGAGGTATAAGTGTTTTGGATATTATTATCACAAAGAAGTGTTGCAAAACTTAGAAATTAAGCCTTATAAGCCAAATAACCCTTCTTGATAAACAAATCTGTCTAACCTAGGAATATCCAAAAAAATAAAGCAGTCCTTTGAAATACATGGGATTATCATCTGAAGCCATGATGACCCGTCAAGGGTTTAGCAATGAAATGGCAATGGGGAGAATGCTGCTTTGTGTGTCTGTGGGTAGGGTTGAGGTCAGCTGCTCAGAAGCAGTTTAATGCCTGGAGGCGATAGGTGAGGGAAGGTTTGGTGGAGTCATCCAGGTAAGTTTGCCAAGGTTCCCATTAGGTTCAGCTGCTCAGGCCAAGACTGCCCTAGTCTGGAGCTGTTCAAACCAATGCTGAGAAGTACCATTCCTTCCTTGTTTGTCTTGCACTGAGACCAGGAGAGGGATTTGGTGGTTCTCACTAGCTAAGAAACCAGTAAACATTCTTTGCTTACTTGGTTTCTCTTCTTTCTTTCATGTTTTGTCTCTGCTTTCCTTTTTTTGAAGGCTTGTTATACCTCAAAATTCACCACACCCACCAGGATGGATTTAGGCTTTTGGGCAAAGCTGAGTTACCTTTTTAAGCCCTGTGAAAATGCTTAGCTGGTATTTCCAATGGTGATAGGGTACCATGGAAGAAAATGGGCATCACCTGATACCAAGCTCTATCTTCATAAAAGACGAACAACTTAAGCTGTTTCAAATCTGCTTGCCTTACAACTAAAGACAAGCTGTCCGTCTTACAACTAAATTGTGTGTAGTCCTCTCTTGTTAAGAGGAAAAATACAATGCCATTCTTTTGCATGAGATAAAAATCTTTGGTCATTCACCCAGGATGGCATGCACTTTGAAGAGAGTTTAAAAATATTTCATATTATCATTATTCATTCTTTTGTCAGATTTGTAAACCAATAGACATCATAATTGTCATTGCTGTCCTTTAGGTAAGAAATGCTGAGGGAATATGGCCTAATGATAACATTAGCACAAGTTACCTTACCTTAGATCTATGGGCTTTTGTTCTTGGTGCCACTGCTATACATCCTTACAGAAAATTGAGAATTCAGTGTGCATGGATCCCTGAATCCCATCTGAGATATTACCCAGCCCTACTCTTTCTCCTCTCATCTCCTATAATATGAGAATGTGAAGATAATAACCATGCCAATGCTTCTCTAGTACCTGAAATGTGTTTGGATATTAGATACCCTTAGATGCTTTGAGGTATCAGCTGCCACTGGCATGAGAAATCGGAACTGATATGGAAATGGGTCATGGACTTCCTATTCTTTACTTATGAAAACTCTTAAACATAGTGTTTGCTACACTGAATATTAAAAGCACTTAATACCCCCAAAAGACAGTGTTTAATAAAAAATACATAGACATTGATCACCTTGAATTGATGATATTTAAGTTAAAAAAAAGCAACAGTAATAAAGGGTGTGGTTCATAATACTATTTTCACTGAGATAGCTACCTTTGCATTATTCCAGCACTGAATATAAAGATTCACAACTTGGAGAATATAGTTCCCTAGGAAGACATATAAAATAATCTTAAATGAAGGTATATTAAGTGTGGAAAAATCAAATTCAATAATGCAATATCGTTTTATATTTAGAAAAATGTTATTTTAGCAATATAAACTTCAGAAAGAAAAGTCAGTGAAAATTATCTAACCTAGCAGTGGAGGCCAGAAGGAGGCTTCTCAGCCTGTGGCTTGGCAGAGTTGCTATGGCAGTCGTGTGCACAGGAAAGAGAGAAACAGAAACAGAAAGTGAGAAGCACAGAGAGAAGAATTTGTATGGATTTTAAAAGATGCTGAACTAAGTAGAAATTTCCATTTCCTTCTTATGTTGTTAACTTTTCTGTGAATGACAACAAGAAAGACTGTGTTTTGATACTTCCTGGGAAAGAACAGGTATTGATTGCATGTGCATCTTGTCTTTATGTATAGCCAACAGTCCTAAGTGTTTTATTTTGCAATGACGGTCCTGCACAGTAAATTATTGCTTAAAAATTATTTATAGACAGTGGTTGAACTTGACTATTTCTTTACCTTGTTTGGGTGATGGGCCCTTGGATATCGAATTTCCTGTGTCTGTGCTGTTGTCCCATGAAACTACTTGATTCTAGTAAGCACAGAGCTTGGCAGTCCTTGATGAAGCATATTTATGAGTTAAGTCCAAATGAATCCAAAACATATGGATTAAATTTCCCTTGAAATATCTAAATGGAAGGTGGAAAGCACTTGGAAGAAAGCATTAGGGACCTGCTGTTCCTCCAGCCAATCTTAAAGTTTGAGCTATTTTCTCCTAATCTACAGAGCTTCAAGCTTGGCCATGCTGTCCAGTATGTGAAGGACTCCATGTTGGCTCCTTCTGGGCTCCTGCTGTCCCAGGGCAGACAGCTCTACCATTCCCAGCAATAACCCACCAAGACCCAGAGGACCATGCATCAGGCTGAACAGGGAATGCTGTATTGAATGATACAGTTTAATGTCTCTTCCGGGTTTCTACCTCATCCAGACCTTAAGCACAATTAATGCCAAATGTATAGGAATAAAAGAGAGCCAGGAAGTCATCCAAACAACTATTTCGAGGCAGAATGAGGATGACATTGGCTTTCCTTCTCACAAGCCAGAGTCATAGTGAGTAATTTTTTTAAAAGAAATAAAAAACAAGAAAAGCCATTACAGTTTCTTTATTTCACGGACAAATCAGTATCACTTAACTTCTGGAACAATTATATGATAGCTGAACTATATCTTATGATCTTGTCATCTTGAACTGTAATAGTAATAATTTCTAAGGAAGGTGCTTCCTGCATCTCTTGAAGATGTAATCTTTTTATTTTTGTCTCTCTGCTTTGTACATATTAGGTATATTAGGTGCATTCATTCAAGGATCTCAAACTATTATGAATATGAATAAGCTTATTTCAAAATCACTATACCTTTTCTACCTATCATTTTTACTGCCTACCAAGAAAACTATTCTTGGGTATTTCCTTATAATTACAAGGCTTATATTAGTTTGTATTTCCCGCCATAAGATTGCAGTAATTTTCTTTCTGGTCTTGGCCTCAAGAGAATATTTCAGTGAAACTCAGGCTCTCTAGTAATGAGTTGAAATTTGGAATCTGATATCCAGTAACTTGCTCTACAGATGACAAAAGAGATTGCTTGTGTTTTCACTGGAAAGAGTTTGGTTTTCCTGAGACTAATGGCTCCTTCATTGAGGCCAGAGGGTCATCACAGTCCAGTGTTGTCAAACACCGACCAAGTGCCCCGTTATCAATCAGACTTCAAAGAAGCAGCGGTGTCTTTTGGAATCAAGCACAACTAAAAACTCTTCTTGGGAATCAAAATTTCTCTTTCTTGTAGTACTTTGCTGAATGGATTGAAGCTGGCCCAAAGTGAATCATTGTAATTTTAACATACCTTGAAGCAAAGTAGTTCTCTCTTTCTCCCCTAAAGTAAGCAAAAAGGAAGTACTTGACATCTTAAAACCCATTACAAAGGAGACTGAATTTTATTCCTTTATAATTAGCATTCATCACAAATAAATGAGCTCACCAGGTTTACCTGTGCCAATAAGTTCTAATTGTCAGGAATTCAAAGTTGTCATGGTTTTACTTTTATTTCTAAAAATTTAACTCTAATATTGACACTACAAGTCTTTTTAGATTTGGAGGAGTGGATTTTTAATGAACTCACAGTGTACAGAAAACACATTTTAAAAGTTTAGATTAAACAGCATGTTTTGTGGCCAGGACTATCTACTATTGTTTGTATCAACCTATGAGCAAGGTAATAGCTCACTGTTTTCTTCTCTGTGGAGTCATTACCTTTCTATCAAGATTTCCTCCTGGCCAACCTTGCACAGGAGGAAAATTATGAAAACATTGGAAAAGATGATGCCCTTGTGATGTATTCTCAATGACCCTCAAGTAACAGTTCAGACTTCGGTCTACAGCAAGGCAGCGATTCCTCTCCCAAGTCCACGAGCTTCCCAGGAGGAACTGAATGGTTTAGTAATAAGAAGAGATCTTCCTAAACATATATGTTAAATGGATGATGACTGTTCGAGGGTGTATCTGCTCTGTGCAGATATTTCCTTCATCCTGTCATCATCCTCCAGGCCAGACCTCCCTGTGTCTTCACCCCCTGCCTCTTTCCCCCAGGCTTTAAATCTGGCTCCATCTTGCTCTCTGACTGCAGGGAGGAGAGGGAATCTCCATTAAATGTTGAACACTCCACATCTGGCTTTCCCTCCATGCTTCTCTAATAGTTACTGGAAGCCAAGGATAGCCAAAGATTAGCCAATTCATTCTTGAGGAAAGTACTGATATTTCACTGTTTCACTTTGTTACCCACTAAGTGTTATTCTTTCAATGAGAGGGGCAAGGGAAAAGTGAATTATCTTTAAAGAGGACTATTTCCCTGTTCAGTTTTGCATTAAGTTGGTCCTGTAGACCTATTAAAGCCTGAATTACGGCCCTGGCTTTTGTTCCAAGTACGTTGGACATTGGATGCAATGGTTATTTTTTTTCTTTTTTTCGCCAGTGGTCCAAAACTATATTAATGTGATCAATACCTGAATGTTTCATTTTATTTAAAGCAATAAATCTCATGGAAAAATTAAAGTGTAGGGGAAGAGTATATAGGTGAAACAATAGAAAGTGTGATTGGTTTTATTTTGTTCTATTTTCCTTTTTTTTTGATACTGGGGATCAAACTTGGGTCCTTGCGCTTGCGCAGTTTTGTTCTATTTTCTATACCCAGTTCTTAAGACTGTTACTCTGAACCAAGCAACCTTATGTGATTTATGCGGAGACTCTTATGACATTAAATTCACGCAGAACAAATATTCATGAGTGACTCAGACATTAATAAAAAATGCAAAGTTTCTGTCTTGGTCAATTTGGCTATCTTTATAAAAACTTCAGTTTGTGAAAATGGGGTGATAAAGTCAATTGTCATTGTCCCTTGTCATTAAACATAACTACTGTTGACCTATTTTTAACCCTTTACACCCTCCAACCAGGCCTAATGAACAAGTCCAATCAACTATGGTAGCCTCAATTACAAATCATGGTGGCCACATGCATAGTACTAAGTAATTAATTTTTAAAGAGTAATTGCAATTCCCAAGAATGGAGGGTTCTTGATTATTCTGGGAAACATTATAGAATAATGAAAAGAAGTTAGAGAGATATGGTTTAAAAGTCTGTTCTCCTATGCCGAGAGTTCTACCACCTCTGTCAACCTCCTTTTCCATATCTCTCAGGTAGGAATCATAACACTTGTACCTCAGAGTTGCCATGATGATTAAAGTGAGACAAGATGCATGGAGAGCCCAAAGTGAGACTGAACAAAAGCTGATCAAATTGTCACTGTTGGGGGACTAATTTCAAATCCTTCTGCCACTGTGCAGCTAAGAGCTCAAGGAAATGTACAAAATGTCTGTTGCTGTACTGTGCTTGGTTTGGCCTGTTTCACCAATTACAGAGATCTTTTAGGTCACTGCTTGCAGGTCTTGCTGTCTTAAGAGGGACAGGAAGCAGCTCCTTAAAGCTTTCAATTTTTAATAGAACTTGAAAACTTGATGAAGAGAATTAAAAGGGACAGAACTCTTACAAATAATTAGATGTATCTTGTAAAATCATAATTGTGCTCTTCACATGTAAAGTCATTTGATCAGAATATGTGTACTTCAAGGTAGGGTCAGATACACCGTATTGGTAGCTTTTTACGGTGTCTAAAATAATTAAATGCAATTCCTAATATATAGAAAATTTCCAATCCAAATTGGTTCTGCAGACCCTTGATGGTTTTCATGATACTAAACCAGTCAAAGGCATTTAACCCAAAGTCATGTTACATCTTTCATTTCAATCAGGCTTATTTGAGTCAGTGGGGAATGGTAAAAAAAAACTCATTCAATTTTATATTATACATCCAGTAATATTTCACGTACAGTATATGTGTGTATATATATCTTCACTTTTCTTTGATAATTGTCATCAAAACATTAGGCCAGAAGAAGGAGGTTTTAGGACATATGGTGAGCCCAAGGATCAGATCATATCTCTTTCCTACAATCTAATAAAATGAAGTAAAAAATATTATCAAAGATACACATACACATACACACAATACTGCAGAATAAAAGGTACCATCTTAAGATCACAAACTGTAAATGTAATAAATGAAGAAAGAGAAAGAAGGATGAAATACTTGAATCAGCGTGCTTCACTGTGCCTCTTAGTGTAAGTCTTGAGGAAAGAAGTGGAAATCTCCAGGAAAAAATTTCACTAACACCCTTTAACTGTAGGAGTCTTAGACAAAAGGAGGTGTGAAGGTTATTAGGCATGGGATGGGGAGGAAAACAGAAAACTCTAGGAATTAAAAACCCTTCTTTTATACCTCAATGTTAGACCTGAGGTCCAATCAAATAAAAAACCCAAAATAAATAAAATGGGCAAGACTCCAACTCAAAGAATTACAGTCACCTTGAGTTGTGATCTCCAGCAATAAGTAGGCACTTAATAAGTGTAAGACAAGAGAAAACAAACAAAAAATGAGGGGTGAATGAGTTCTAGGGGAAGGAGATGCCTAGTGGAAAGGGCAAATGGAGCAGCTCGATTAGGAACTGCTTCTTCTGCTTCTGAACTATAAGTAACGATCACAGCCATGTGGTCTTATCTTTTCTTCACACTTGCTGGGAGTGAACGAGTATAGATGCTTGACAGATGCTACATAGTTCTGAAGAGCTCTCCTGAATGAAGGTGGGGAGAAGCAGTTCCTACTCCTTAAGGTGACACAATAGCTTGAACGAGATGAAGTAAACTCCAGCACATGCCTTGACCCTGTCATTGAGGGCAAAGCAGAGATGAAGACTTCTGAGCACAACTACTTATGGAGATGGCAAAGTGCCCCTATTCCTACCAAACTCTTAAGGAAAAGAAGAAAAGTTTAAAAAAACATACTTCGTACTGACTCCACATTGAAGCTCTAAGGAGTAAAGCAAAGAAAGTTGAAAAGAATACTCAGGAAGATTTATCAGAATAAAGGTCTAATAGACTTTATAGATTCTGAAAGGACATTATAGTAACTAGTTAACACAATGTCTATATTATGATAACTATTATCTACATTATGATAACTATATTATGATTATTTATATTATGATAACTAGTAATGAACTAGAAAATGTTTGACAAAACAGGCCTTCTGCAGGAATAAATGTTATGTGTAGCACCTGCTAATTTCCACAGTGTAAATACTTCCATCATAGTGGATTTCAGCTTATCAAAGTGACACTGCTGAAAGTGAAGTTGAGAAGAGTTGAAAACATCTGATTGTCATGAATGTGGCTCCACTCATGGCAAGTAGGCAAAATTCCCACTGCAATAAGTTAAAGAGGATGCTTTCCATGATACAGTATGAGCCAGGAAATGGAAGAAATATTTTGAAATGCGTTTCTTTCTACAACTGAAAAAGAACACAAAATTTCAAAAGAAAGATGTCAATAACACCACATTAAAACAATAGAATGTGATCTGAAAGCCAATGAAATAAATTCAAGGTCAAAATAAAACCATTACAGAATAATTTATAAATTACAAATATTAGAAATATTTAGGGAAACGAAGAGTACTGAACAGCACTTTAAACAGGAGAGGCCTCAAAAATAGGTGACATTTAAAGCTTTGACCAAAGGAAGTGATGATGTGGGCCATGTGACTATCAGGGGGAAAAGCATTCTAGGAAAAGTGAACACCAAATGTAAGTTCCTTAAAGTGGGAAAGGATTCAGGTGTTTAAGAAAGTTTTCAGACAGTCCCAGGGGTTGGTGTGGAGAAGAGAGAAAGAAATAGGAGAGGGGTTAACAGAGAGAGTGGGGGATTTCTGGAAAGATAGCAGAGTGGTAAATAGCAACAAATCAACTTCTCCAAATTTTGGAATCCAGATACTGGAAAATAACAACTTGGGGAAGAAAAGAAGGAGGAAGGTGGATCCATAAGATCCGGGAAGGTTCCGAATGAAAAATTGCAGTCAACAGAGAAAGTGAAGAGACAGACCTCAAAGCAGAAAAAAGTGGGGGCAAACTACATTTTCTCCCCAACTCATGGCTGGTGCTGTGAGAGAGGAGTATCAGATTTATAGAGACACAGCAAGGGGAGATGACTTCAGAGGCCTCCAGAGAGAAACACACCAGTGGAATGGAGAAGTGAATGCTTGCACTACAACAGCTAGTGAGTGACTCCAGTCCAAGTGACTGGCATGTTCCTTGGAGAGGGTGCTTGGCCAAATGCCATTTTAAGGGGAGGGGGGCAACTGAATCTGGGATTTGGAGCAGCCTTGGGTAGGCTTCATCTCAGGTCTCCCAGTGTTGAAATCTCTCAGTGGCTGGGTGAGGGATAATTGTTAGAGATGTCCAGGTTCAGGCACCTGGGGTCAGGATGGCAACAGAAACCAATAGTATTGTATGCTGAAAAACTCAAGCACCAACTCCACAACCAGAGGCGTGGATCAGTCTGAACTTCTGTAGATTTGAAAGTACCAGTGTTGACACCCTGGCCTAGTTCTACTCCAGGTTTACTGGGACTATCCAGCACTCTGCCCTAATTCTAATGCAAGTTTCCTGAGACTGCCCAGCATGGATCTGGGCTCTGACTGCCTGCCTCTTTTCTCTACCAGCAATGGCAGAGTCACACCCCAAATTGGACACTACTACAAAACTGTAAAACCTAGAAGATAATCACAGAGAATTTTCCTATTTTTTTCCATTGCTTTTAGGTTTCCTTTCTTTTGAGGAGGTTGTTTGTTTTTGTTTTTTTCATGAGGGTAAACATTGTTTTTAGTTTAGTTGAATTTTGTTTTGTTTCCTTCTTTCTTTCCCTCCTGTATTTACCAGTTTCCCAAAGTTTGGGTAATCTTCCTCTGTTCTTCAGCCTTGCTTCTAATCTCTTTCTCTTCTTTAATTTTTCTATTTTTTCCTTTTATCCCTTTTAAATTTTCTCCATTTAGGGTACAATTGCTCTGTTGAGTGGACATTTATTTATATAATTTTCTAATTTGTCTTAGATTTTGTTATACAACTGTAAAGCTTGTACCTATGGTTAAAGGTGGGAAATTATTAGTTATTATTGTTTGTCATTTTCTAGTCTGTGCTTACTGATACTGTCATTGCTGATTATACTACTTTAGCCAAGGTGGCATAGTTGATGTAATCAATTGATTTTTCTTGTACGCCAATATCTAGACTGTCTGGGGGGTCATAAACAATTCTATAGTCCAGTATCAAAGAACTGAATGCTAGGCCAAACAGGTAGTCCCTAATAAGTTGGAGAGGTAGGATCTTGGGACAGACTCAAAAGCCAAGAGCCAGCTATGCCTGAAAGACATCTTTGAAAAGTCATTTTCTGAAGAGTTCTTGATAATAGCAATAAAGCTACTGAGCATAAACAATTTACAAGCCTCAACATAGAAAAGAAATAAACAAAAAATAGAAAATGGGAAGACATGGAAGTAAGATACAACCTATAACACTCAACTTGCTCAAGTCAAATCAAGGAGCCACTGAGGTGGAAGAAATTGAAAACCTCCCAGCTGAATTTTAAGAAATGGTAGCAGCAGAAGAAACAAAACAGATTAATAAATCTCTTGACAAAAACAAAAGAGATAGTTAAAGAGATAATGTCCATAATGAAGGAAATTATTAGTAAATCTAAAGTAAATACAGACAAAAAATAGAGAACCTTAGGAAAGACATGGAAACCATAAATACACAACATAGAAAAAACTGGATTCCATAAAATGGACTCAAGTAGAAATCCAGATTAAAAGTTCTACTGAAAGTATACTCAGCAGAGTTAGCCAATGTGAAGACAGAATATCAGGTCTAGAAGACAGACTTGTAGTTGGTGACATCAAATGAAAGACCTCTTAAAAATAGCAGAGGACCAAGAAAAATCAATCCAACAGTTGTTAGATGATGCAAAGAAGACTAATAAAACATTAGTTGGTATCAATGAAGAATCAAAGGTAGCACAAATGCAATTTAAAAAACCTGTTCACAGAAGTAATAGCAGAAAACTTTTCAAGCATAGAAAAAAACCTGAGATACAGGCAAGTGAGGCATATAGAACCCCAAATAGTCATGATCAGAAAAATCTACACCAAGGCATGTAATAGTCAAGATTTCAGAAATTCAATACAAGAACAGAATATTAAAACCTGTTAGAGAATAGAAACAAATCACCTATCAGAATCACAGCAGACTTCTCAACAAAAACTTGTTAGTCAAGGAGACCTTGGGGTGAAACATTTCAATCCCTAAAAGAAAACAACCTCCAACCCAGATTGATGTACCCTGCAAAATTATCTTTCAAAATTGAGGGAGAAATAAGACACTTCCATAATAAAGAACACCTGAAGAAATTAATAACAACCAAACTAGCACTGAAAAAGTCCTGAAGGGTATTCTAGAAAAAGATAATGAAGACAACAATTCCAAGAATCCCAGTAGAATGAATCCACCAGGGAAGGCAAGCAATTAACAGAAGAGAAAGAAATGAAACCAAGAATAGGAAAAAATATGACAAGGACACATCAGTACATATCAGTTATAACCATCAATATAAATGGTTTTAAATCACCGATCAAAAGAAACAGATTGGCAGAATGGATCAAGAAACAAGATCCAGCAATATCCTGCATACAGGAAACACATTTAACTCAAGAAGACATTCATGGACCGAAAGTCAAAGGATGGAAAACAATACTCCAGATACAGAAACCTGGAAAAAAGTAGGGGTAGCTGTGCTGTTTGCAGATAAAATGGATTTCAAGCCAGGACTGACTAGAAAAGACAAAGAAGGATACTACATACTTGTTAAGGGAACAACCTAAGTGGAATAGAAGAGGAATAGATAACAATCATGAATATATATGGGCCAAATACTGGCACACCCAATTATGTAATGGATATGAAAAATCAAATAAGCACTAATACAATTGTAATGGGGGACCTCAACATCCACTGTCACAAATAGATCAACTAGACAAAAGCAACAAAGAAATATCAGAACTGAACCAAAACATTGAACAAATGAACTTAGTAGATATCTAGAGTGTTCCACCAAACAATAACAGAATATACATTCTTCTCAGCAGCACATAGATTTTTCTCCAGAATAAATCACACACAGGCTCATAGAACATGCTTAAGTAAATGCAAAGAAATTGAAATTATTCCATATATTTTATCAGATCATACTGCAATGAAATTGGAAATCAATGGCAAAAGAAATTATATAAACACATGGAAATTAAATAACACCTCCCTAAACAATTGATGAGTCACAGATGAAATTAAAGAAATTAGAAGATTTCTACAATTAAATGATAATGCCATTATGACATACCAAAATTTATGGGATGCAGTGAAAGCAGTCCTAAGAGGGAAATTCATAGCAGTGAATTCCTACATCAGAAAAATCAGAGTGAGCTCAAATAACCTAACGTTGAACCTGAACCATCTAGAAAAAGAAAAGCAAGTTAAACAAAAAGTGTGTATAAGGGAGGAAAGTATAGCGATCAGAGGAAATATTAATGTAAATGAGACTAAGAAATCAATACAAAGAATCAATGATTCAAAGAGTTGGTTCTTTGAAAGATTAAATAAAACAGACAAATGCTTAAACAACCTTATCAAAAATGGGACAGAAAAGGCTCAGATCCACACAATTAGAAATGAAAAGGGTGAAATCACGATGGATGGTGCAGAAAGCCTGAAAATCATTAATATCTACTTTGAGAAGCTGTACTCTTATAAGACAGAAAACTCAGAAGAGATGGACAGATTCCTAGATATATATGAATTACCAAAGCTAAATCAAGAGAACATAAAAATTCTAAATAACCCAATATCAGTCAATGAAATTGAAGAAGTAATTTAAAAATTCCAACAAAGTAAAGGCCAGGTCCTATTGAATTCACTGCTGAGTTGTCCAAGAATTTTGGAGAAGATCTAATGCCACTACTACTCAAACACTTTAATGAACTTGAAAAGGAAGCAATACTCCCAAAGTCTTACCTGAAAGCAAGCAGTACTTTAATACCAATACTAGAGAAAGATCCAATCAAAAAAGAGAACTATAGGTCAGTCTCATACTAAATGGTCAAAACCTGAAACCTTTCACTAAAATATGAAGCAACACAAGAATGCCCACTCTCACCATTCCTGTTTAATATAGTTATGGAAACACTAGTCAGAGCAGTTAGACAAAAGAAAGAAATAAAAGGACTATAGGACTATACATAGGAGAGGAAGAAGTTAAATTATCATTATTTGTTGATGACATGATTATCTACATAAGAAACCCTAAAAAAACTCAACCAGAGGAATTCTAGAAGTAATAACCAAATTCTGTAGCAGAGCAGGATACGAAGTCAACACTCAAAAATCAAAAGCATTACTGTACATGAATAGCAAACTTATTGAGAGAGAAATTACAGAAACATCTTTCACAATAGCATCAGAACATGAAATACTTAGGAATCAATCTAACAAAGGAAGTGAAAGACCTATTTATTGAAAACTACAGTACCTGGGAAAAGGAGATCAATGAGAATATCAGAAAATGGAAAGATATCTTCTATTTTGGGATAGGCAGAAGAAATATAATGAAAATGGCCAAAATGGTCATACTTCCAGAACTCTTATATAGATTTAGTGCAATCCCAATCAAAATTTCAATGGTATACCCCACAGAACTAGAGAAAACAATCCTAAAATTTGTATAGAATCAGAAGAAATTTAGAATAGCAAAAGCAGTTCTGGCCAACAAGGGCAAGGCAGGGGGCATCACAATCCCTGCTTTGAGATTTATACTACAAAGCTACTGTGACAAAAACTGTATGGTACTGGCCAAAAACAAACAAGTAAGCAAGCATACAAACAAACAAAAACAGCCCAGAGCATCAGTGGGGCAGAATAGAAGATGGAGAAACAACTTCAAGCACACTCAACTACCTTATCTTTGACAAAGGAACCACAGACCTTCACTGGGAGAAAAACAGACACTTTAATAAATGGTGTTGGGAAAATTGGCTTTTTATGTACTCAGAATTGAACCTAGATCCATATCTCTCACTATGCACTGAACTAAAATCAAGGTGGAACAAAGATCAAGACATTAAAACAGAAATACCTAATATGCTGAAAGATAGAATAGATAAAACTCTTGAAGAAATATGTATATGCAGACTTTATGAAGAAAAACCCAATCACACAGGAAATATTACAAAGAATCAACAACTGGGATCATATCCAATTTAAAAGATTTGGACAGCGAAAGAAACCACCAACAGAGTGAAGAGATAACCCGCAGAATCTGAAAATTTTTTACCAGCTATCCTTTGCACAAATGGCTAACATCTAGAATATATAAACAATTTAAAAGAATCAGATCCCTCAAATTTAAAGACCCAATCCAAAATGGGCATCTGAAATGAATAAATGTTTCTCAGATGACAAAGTACAAACAGCTAATATATGAAAAAAATGCTCAACATCACTGATCATTTGAGAAATGCAAATTAAAACAGCACTGAGATTCCATCTCACTCCAGAAATAATGGCTAATGTGAAATCAACCAATAACAAATGCCAGTGAGAATATGGGGGAAAAGGAACCTTATCTCCATATTGCTGTAAACTGGTCCAACCACTATGGAGATTCCTTTATAAACTAAAACTAGAGGTTCCATTTAATCCAGGTGTTCCCTTCCAGGTATCTTCCTGAAAGAGTTAAAAGTACTATACAACAGTGAGATATGGATACCCATGTTTACAGAAGAACAATTTATAATACTTAAGTATTGGAAACAGCCTATATGCCCATGAAAATATAAATGGATTAAAATGTAATATTTATATACAATGGAGTACTACCTTGCCACAAAGAAGGATAAACTTGAGTTATTTGTAGGATCATGGATGGACGTCTAGACCATAATTTTATTTGCAATAAATCAGATACAGAAGTTTAAATGTTGCATTGTTTCTCTTGGCTGAGAAACACAAAGAGTAAATAATAAGCATGATTGAGGATAAATACTGAGAAGTATGAAGAACATATTCAAATGGGAAGAGGAGGGGTGAGGGAGGGGACTGTGGGAAGCGAAGGAAGGGAAAAGGAAAAAAGAGTGGAAGGAAAAAAACGGAAACAAAGTTCTTTTGAATGGGGAAGAGAAGAAAGGTTGAAGGAAGGGAAGGGGAATGAGAAAAAAAAAAAGAATTAAGATATATTTTGTTCAGGTACAAATTCCCTATGATGAATGTGACCAATGTGTATGACAAATATGTATTATGAAAAAGATTAAGTTTTTTAAAAGCAGAGAAAGTGAGGGCCAAGCCACATATAGTCTCTTGGCCTCTATAGTTTCTGTCTTTCACTCTGAGACAGATGGGAGCTCTGAACTAGAAAAGAGATGTGCTCTGACTATGCTATAGAACTGCTCATTTAAAAAAATAATTTTAATAACTAAAACATGCAATTAGTCTTTCTTAAGTTACTCACAGTTTAGTGTATATATTTTTTCTGCTAGAGAAACTACAAAAGGACAATAAAAAATAGTGTTCAAAATTTCTCAGAAGAAAAGAGGAAGGAAGTAGTACCAGTCAAATCAGATATTAGCCATGTCATAAAGCTATTGTAATACATTTTGATGCAGGGAGAAGATGATACGAATGCATAGATTTCAGTCTTTGTTAATTCTAGTATTTTAAATCATTTTTGAAAAAATAGTCGGTAAATAATGTTATAAACTGGCTAAACATTTGGAACATAAATGAAATATTTTTAAACACTCATGAGGTCTTATACCAAAAAAATTTTCAGTTCTTTGAAAATAGATCATAGAGCTGGGCATGGTCATGCACATTTGCAATCCAAGTACGCTTGGAGGTTGAGGCAGGAGGATTGCAGGCTGGCCTGGGCAACTTAGTGATTTAGTCTCAAAATTAGAAATTAAATAAAAAATTAAAATAAATTTTAAAAGGGATGGGGTTGCAACTCAGAGTAAAGGGTTCAATCTCCAGTACTGTGAAACACATACATACAAATTTACAAAAGATCTAGAAGACAATATGGAGGAAATGTCTGTGTCCATAGTTTGTTATGTGCTACCCCATTGATATCAAGTGTCCCCCACAGGCCCATGTATTAAAAGTTTGTCTCCAGCATGGCACTGTTAGGAGACAGTGAAAATTTTAAGAGACGGGGCCTAGTAGATGGCCTTTAGGTTCTTGGAGTGTGCTCTGGAAAGATATGATGGGACCTCAACCCCCTCTTCCTCCTTTTGTTTCTTGGCCATGAGGTGAGTGGTTTTGCTCCTCTGTACACTCCTGCTGTGATGTTCCACATGCCCTAAACAATGACATTGTCTAATCATGGATTGAGACCCCCAAATTGCTGAGCACAGGAAAACCTTTCATCTTCATTTGCTGATGCTCTCAAGTATTTGTTTTTTGGGTTTTTTTGGTATCGGGGATTGAACTCAGATCCTTGTGCTTGCGCAGCAGGCGGCAAAACCACTGAGCTAAATCCCTGGCCCTCAAGTATTCGTTATAGTGACAGAAAGCTAACTAATACATTATATCCATGTATTGAAGTACAAAAAACCATAATAATAATAAGACATCCAAATCACATCCCTACCAAGGAAAACATTAAACAATAAAATTATTACTTATATATAGTACTAGTATAAAAATAAAATTAAAACTCAAACCCTAAAAACATTCAAAACAGAAATTATTGACTACAGCTAATTTACTTGAAATGGAAAATATTTAAAACATGTACATATATGTATAGATGAAACATATGAAAAACAGAACTTGATGAAAACTAATATACAGAGCACAAACAAATATGCAGAAAGTTGTTCAATTCTGATTTTGAATTAAAATATTCAGTGAAATGAAAAATAATGATACTATTTCTCCAACTAGTAGATTGAAAAAATTAAAATAATTAAATGATGAAAAATGGATGATAGCTAAACTAGGAAGGTGTGGAAATATGAGTTAAACATTGATCCAATATGTCCAAACCACACATTTCTATGAATTTGTATAAAATCTTTAAATGTATTTACCACTTGGCAAATGTGACAGATTTGATAAAAGTACTGTGTAAGAATCACAGTATAGATCATTGAAACAGAATAAAGATTACAAGCAGATCTAGAATTCATATTACAAATATGTTTTCAAATCAGTGCTTAAAATATATTTTATTCAGTAATGTTTGCATAACTGGTCATCAATGTTGAAAGAAACAAGGCTGGACTTCTACCTCACAGTGTATCAAAAATAAATTCCAAAAAGATTAAAATTTCAAATGTCAAACATTAAAACAATAATTTACAAAACACACACTAAGGCAGTGTAGTGTAATTCCATTGTTAAAAATTTTCCATGGAGATACAATAATAAAAAATTTCCAAGCAGTGTCTATAGGAGGAAAAAAATTAGAAACACCCAAGTAGTAGTCAATAGAAACCTAGTTGAATTTCTTAAATTTCCATCTATATAATAAAATGCAATACAGCCGCTTAAAAAGAGTGAGGCAGATTTGTGTTTATGTGGAAATACTTCATAGTTATTTTATTTGATAAAACAATGGTAAAGTTAAAAACAGTATATTTAATGTTTTAATGTAAGTTTTAAAATGAGTTCTAGCTAAATAATAATTGTACTAATTATAGTAATAATAAAATATTAGTAGTACCCAGCACTCATTAATTATCACTATGTGCCAGGTACAATTTAAACATGTTATGTGCTGTGCCTGTTAACAACTCTAGCAGATAAGTATATCAATAGCCCCTTGTGTCTCAGAAAGTCAAAGTAAATGGCTCATAGTCCTAGTAAATGGCAAAGCCAGGATTCAAAACAAGTCAGTCTGGCTCCAAATCCTGTGTTGTTAACCTTTACTGTGCTATAGATACACACATAATACACCATAAACAGTTGATTGTTTTCTGAATGGAATAATTTATTTAGTTGTCGTTTCCTGGTGTAGAAGAATAAATGTTGAATTCTGGATCTAGGACACCTACAATTTCATAGCTAATTTTCTATATTTATTTGATTTTTTAAAAAAAGGAATACAAGTTTTGGGTTTTTTTCTTGATTAAATAAATTAGAAAACAAAAGATAGAAAGAGATAAAGAAGAGAAAGAAAGAAAAAGAAAAGAAAAGAAGGGAGAAAGGGAGGGAAAGAAAGGGTGGGAGGGAAGGATCCCTAGCTTTCTCAGGCTCTCTAGAGGCACTGACCAGGCTGGGAGGAGCAGCTCTCTGTGGCACAGAGCAATGAAACCTGAAATTGCTGACCAGAGAGCATCAGGCCCTTGGCTTCTGCTCTCTTTCCTGAGCTGGTATACGACTGACTTGCTGAGGGAGATCCTGGGCGCCGCTGGGTTGCATTTCCTATCACTGAAGAGATCAGAGAAGGACACTGTCCCCTTTATCAAGTCTCTCCAATCTATCGATCACATTCTCTCCTTTGCTGTGTACCTGACACTGTGATACCCAGGAGCTCAGAGTGCTTTTGGACTGGGAACAAATGACAATGCCAGGGGTGTGCTCACTTACTGTCCCTTGGGAAGGGAGGCCTGGGAACTGGCACTAGCTGGCCACATCCCTGGCAGAAAGGCTTCCTTTCTTTGGCAGGGACGGGGTCACTGTATGTCTCCAGACACTGGCTAGTTTGTCATGTCCACAGGGGGGTTAAATGTGTCTTCTCTGGAGGACTCAGGTATCTAGCACACTGGCAAGCTCCTGGCTACCACCTGAACCCCCCAACCCACTGCATTGTCCTTTTCCAGGTGCCAAGGAGGAAGAGAGAGACCTGACCTTTGTTGTTGGGCCACAGAGAAACAAAATCAGCCCCTCTGTGAGCCCACAGTGAATGTGAACTGGCAAAGTACCTGGGTCAAAAGGAAAATGAAAAATTAAAGAATTTTTTGGAGATCCAACTTTCTTCCCCATGTACTGTTCAGTAGTGCTTTTGTAGTAGCTTGCCTTAATTTCTCCAGGAATGGGTGCAAACCCAATCTTAAGAGTGAAATTGTGACTCGTAGAGCCAAAAGGTTGGAAAAATAACTGGAGATTATTTAAGAATGCTTATAAGGGGTGTGCGTGCGTGCGTGAGTGCATGCATGTGTGTGTGTACAAAGAAACTACAGTACTTCCTTTCAACAGTGAGCCACCAGAGGTATATATTTTGTGGAGATGTGGGGAATAAAGCATAAAGGCAGATTACCTAAGTGTACTGGAGATATTCTGATCTGAAGACATAAACGTAGTACTTCTGTATAGCACTGTCTTAGCTGCTTTGTGAATATTTCTTTTAAAAACCAAAGTTAACCAGATTCATATCAGATTTTTGGCTTCTTTTTAGGCAAAAAATTATTGGCATTGGTCTGGTTCTACAGGTTCTCAAACTATTTGGTCTCAGGGCCACATTACACTCCTGAATATTGTTGAAGACTCCACAAAGCCTTTGCTTGCATGAGTTATATCTATCTATATTTCCTACATGTTTAATTTCAACTTAAAATATTTTTAAAATACAAGAATTTATTAAGACAGTAACAAACCTATCACATATTGATATAACATTTTATGAAAACAATACCATCATTTCACTCTGAGAAAATTAGAATAAAATTAATGACTAGTGACATTGTATTCCTTTTGCCCCCAATCTATTTAATGTGTGTTTTCATAAAAAGAAAATGGGATTTTTGTTTTTTGATGATACTGGGGATTGAATCAGTAATTTATATCCCTAGCTTTTTTTTTTTGTTTTTTTTTTTTTGTTTTTTTGAGCCAGGGTCTCACGAAGTTGCTATGTTTTCCAGGCTGCATTTGAACTTGTATTTCTCCCGGCTCAGCCTCCCAGAGTGCCAGAGTGCTGGGATTATAATCATGCATCACCATGCCCAGCACAGCTAGATTCTTATATCTGGTTCTGCTTTCAGTTTGTTGTATTGTTACGGTAGCTTCTGGTGAACTCTGTTGTATGTTCGTACGAGACGAAAGTAAAACAATATAAATCACACCTTATTATTTTTATTCTGAGAACTAGTTTCACACAAAGTCCTTCTAAAAGGGTTTCAGAGACCCTTAGGTATCCCCCAGCCATACTTTAAAAACTACCAGTCTGATTAATAAGCAGATAATGAAGTAATTGAGGTGAGTACAGAAAATTGTTGGAGTTACTGGATAGAATAAATATTACTAGCTTTATTATTTCCACTAATAAGCTACTCACTGGAAGATGTGTGCTCTAGGTTCAAAGGCCAGTTGTGATTTTGAAAAATCAAGCATGTGAGGTTTTGTTTTGGGAAAATCATACAGAAAAAGATACATCTTCAGTTCAATAATATTAACAACTCAGAGGCTTATTGTGCCCAAGCCCAGGCTTAATTTCTAGGGAATTTAAGAACTTCTAACGAATTCAAAATTGATAATTTGTGAGCTTTTATAAATTAGAAATCTAATCACTTTTTTTCTTAAAATAACTTATATTTGCAGTCTCTGCCAGGGTCATTTTGCATAAGTAGTAGCCCAATAGTAACTCAGTTACAGGTTAAGTTGGACAGGTCAGGTCTTTTGGTTGGAAATTTATTTTTATCTTTCAAGGATTCCTGGGAAGATGATAAGAAAATAGATAGAAAAGACCATTGGGGAGTTAGGGCAATAAAATATAAGATTTATTTGTTTATTCCTTGTATGTGGTTGATTTTTGGAAGGGTCTATGTGGGATAGCTGCCATGTTCATGTTCAAAATCTGTCCTTCAGGGAATATATGGACCACACAGGAATCTGACCCACAGGGAATATACTCACCACACAGAGAGTTGAAATAGGAATAAGAAGTAGTATTAATACATTAAAATTCAATAATAATTTCTCACAAGGTCATGAATCTGAAAAACACAAACTGGCTTATGGCAAATGGACCCAAATAAACTTAATGGAATATTAGGTTGTTACAACAATTCTTCCCCTTAGTAACTAGAGATTGTTATAGATGAAGAGAACAATGAGTATGTAGCACAATAATCCCAAATAACAAGAATACACACATGTATACACACACACACACACACACACACACACACACACATCCTGGGTGTAGGCCTCCCAGCTACATCAACTTGCACAATCCAAGCCTTGCTAGAGCCTCTAGATTCAGAATACTAAGGTATTCTGATCTTTACTAAGAAGTACAGTCTTATTGGCTCACTGATTTGGCCAGTATAAAGGTCAATTTTATCATAAAATAGGTACAGTAATGTATTCTTTGTGGAACTATGAGGATTCAATGAGACTGTATTGCAAAGAATATAGCTCACTGACTGGTACTTGGACTCAGAAAATATACTTCCCTATCCCCCACCACCTGGTTCTAAAGAACAGCAATCCACAGTCCTAAATGTCTCTCAGCTGTGTATTTTAACCTGAGGATTCTGCCTCTGAGGAAGGTGGTTTAATGGGAAAAGGTGGTATTAAAATTAATTTCTTTAGATTGGAGAATTTGATTCAATAGTTCGAAAAGATATTTCCTTTGGGCTTTGAGTGGAAAATATTGCTAGAGAAATAAATTATCAAGAGAAATATGGAGTGTCATGTAGTTGAGAGTTGAGAGGGAAATTGCATTTGTAACCAACTGCATTATGTAGATTTGCAATTGATGTGAAATGTAAGGTTAATTGTGTGCAAGCAAACCAGAGGTGATTTACTATTTTTTGTTTTAGTCCAAGTAGTGACTTCAAGATAATGTGTGAGCTAAGCAATGCTAGAAAAGAAACACACACACGCACACACACACACACACACACACACACACATGCACACACGCACGGGCAATTATTTAATGTCAGTGCAGAAACAGACTTTAAAGATGATCTGCACTGTTTTGCAGTCGAAGGAACCCTGCCCCCAGGTCATTTGGACTTGTGCGGGAACTTTTTTGTTCTTGGAATAACCACTAAGAAAGGCTGCAGATCTGGCACTAATTTAACTCCAGAGAAGCAACCTGTCTTATACTATATCCTGGTAGGCAGGTGAGGAGGCAAAGAACATCCCTTCCTGAAACTGACATTTTGGAGAAGTTGGGAGCTTCTTGATTTCCTGGTTTCCCAAGAATCAGCGGGAAGAATTAAGACTGGAACCTTTAGGTTGTGTGACTCAGTGTTTACTTAAACAAATCTCTATTACTGTGATAAAGATGTATTCACTATTTGGCCAATACGAATAATAACCTGGAACCACACATTTGATAATTTTTATATAAAGTAGATTATCATTCTTGACAAACATAATTTAAATAAACAGGATCTAAATTAAAAGTTATTTATTGTGCAGCCACCCACGTATTTCAGTCTGTTTTGCTTCAATTTCCTAGGTTGTGCAACAGCAACCCGGTTAGCTTACAACCACAGGAAGAAAAGAGAAGATCCAGGAAAATGTTTCTATGCTACGCATAATTTATGTCTTATTTTATACACTACACAGGCAGAAATAAGTATTATCTACACTTCTGCTTAATCTGTGACATACAAAATGTTCACAGTCTTTCATGCATATCAGCATTCATCCGGTTGAAATCACGATTGAAATGATCCTTAACCTGCAGGGAAAGTAAGTTATGAAAACACAAGAACCTGAATGACTTGAATGAATGAAGTTTTTGTGTTACCACGCTCAGAGATAAAAACCACAGGCCCAGTTGCTCAGAGTTCAGCAGGATGAAATTATGAGAACCATCAAGGCATGCATCCAAGGGTGCAGGCTCGGGAGTTTCCATCACTGGTCAGTAAATTTTGTTTTCCATGGCTCAGCCTTGTGCCTAGAAATGACAACTTACAATCACCAGCTCCTTAACTAAAAAACCAGAAATGGAGACTCCACCATTGACAAAGGAAAAATACATTTACAAGGTATAATTGAAAACTATAGTGAATGTTTACATTTAAAAAACAATATTCCATTTTTTTTTAAAAAAAACATTGCCATGAGTCCCTCTCCATGGACTCCCTCTTGCTTCGCGTTAATTCTATCATTCTAACCACATTCTGAAGTAGTTCCAGAAGTTCTCTTTTGTGTCATCAGTTGACAGAAGTCACATGCTGGGAGATCTGGTGAATGAGGTGGATGAGGACACATTAGCCTGGCTTTCAGTTGGACGACATACAGCAGCACTTACCATATTTTTGACCTACCTCATAAAGACACTCACAGAAAAACATTAAAAAACTGCTTCAGAAAGTGGCAAGATGATGGGATAAGTGTGTTTAAAGCCTGGGGGAGTATCTTGAGAGGGATGAATGACTATGTGTCTTTTACTGTAATAAATTTTTAAAATTTAAACATTTACCATTTATTTCTGTAATACCTCATACATGTATATTTTTTGTTGGTAGATTTTTCTCTTTCCAGGCCATAAGTTAATGTAAACTTTGGGTAATATTTATCTTTGATTAGCTAAACTGTGGATGCATATTTAACTTTTTCATATTTAATTTTTTTGGAGTATTTACTTAAAGTTTCTTTTCCATGTGGGGAGAACAGGCTGGCATTTTGGTACCACTAGTAAGTTATGAGTCTATTTAGTATTGGTGAGGACTGTTTTGGTGAGGGGCCATCGATTCCCTTGAGATGTGCTTTTTCTGACCTAGTCAGCTCCATTCAGTGAAGGGAAGGATTCTCCTGGGAGCTGCTGTGTGTAGATGGTGAGATCAGTCAGAACACAGCCTTGAGTAAAGGAGTAGAGCCCTCTAACAGTTATCCTAACAACTCATTTTAGCACACTGTATCTGGCCAAGGCTATAAGAAGCAAACAGTGTCATGTTCAAGTTCAGCAGAGCCCTAGGGCCAGGCCTTGGACCCTAGTCCTGACGTGCTCAGCCTCTTATTTCAGCCTTACTTGCTCCTTGTCTGGTTTCCTTCTATCCTCTAGTTTCTGTCTTTTCTTAATAGAGTACTACTCAACTCTGTTTCCAAGTTATTATCCTTCTCTGTTTTCAACTGTTCTTTCTTCTTTTACTTTCTATATGATTTATTTATTTTCTGTATTCACTAATTATAGCATGAGATAAATATTAAAAACATATCTCTCACTGGGCGTGGTGATGCATGCCTATAATCCCAGCCCTCAGGTAAGCCAAAGCAGAAAGATTGTAAAGCATAAACCCAGCCTGCAGTTTAGCATCTTAATGAGAATATGTCTCAAAATAAATAATAAAAAGGGATAGGGATATAACTCAGTGTGAAGACCCTGGGTTCAATCCCCAGTACTGATGGGAAAATATTTATGTATCTCAATATTGTATTTTTCTTCAATCTGTCTGTTAATCAGCATGTTTGAATATAACCCCAAATAGCAGTTTAATATTCCTTGAACATTTGCTACATGTCACACATTTGAATATTTTGGCAGAAATGTCCTTTACGATGCTTCGGCCTACTGATATATTACCAATATTTCAACGCTGGGTTTTGATGTCACTTTTTACATGAAGCTTTTGGCATCCCTTTAGGAATCTTTCTTCAGGTGGCCTCTATGTTTCCTCATCTGTGGAGCTAATCCAATCTCCCAACTTTATTTACTGCTTTAATGTGGACAGTACTCCAATCTATAATTAGAGGTCTAACTTTGATTCTGAGCTGTGGGTTCACTACTTACTGAATATCACCTCATGATGACCAGTTTATCCTGAGGACAACAAACACCCATGGATGTATCACTCACTCCTATATTAACATACATATCACATCAGGGTGTTAATGAAAGTATTTTCCCATTCTCAAAAGTAGTTTGGATAAATTGATGCATCAATCATTTTAAAACTTCTGGCTAAGTATGGCAATGATGCCTCTAGCCTCTGCTACTTGGGAGGCTGAGGGTAGAAGATTGTAAATTCTAGGTCCCCTGGGGCAACTTAGTAAGACACCCTGGGTTTAATCCCTAGCACTCCCTGCAAAAAATTTGTTACAGGGACGAGGTGTGATGATGGTGCACATCTATAATTTCTGCACTTTTGGTGGGTGAGGCAGAAAGATCCCAGGTTTGAGCCCAGCCTGGGAAATTTAGTGACTTAGCAAGACCCTATCTCAAAATAAAAATTAAAAAAGGCTGAGGATGCAGCTCAGTGTGAAGACCCTGGATTGAATCCTCAGTACTGCTGAAAAAGGTATGTTAAGGGACAAAATTGCAATTGCATGAGCTGTTTCACTGCCTTGTGTGTTCTTTTTCAAGGCACACTTGACCCAGGATGCCATAATGTACCATAACCCTGTTGTCCCTGTATGCCCTCTCCAGGTTCTGAGGAGCTCCTGGCAGCCATGTACAGGAGCCCTGAGTCCTACATCCACTAGCAGAGTAGGGCTTTGGTAAGGTGCAAGAGCTAAAGATGGGGAATTCTCTAATTCTGTCTGGAGAAAGGTCTGCAGCTCACTTAAAAATGGTTCCTCATAAGCCAAATGATCTGAAACACAACAGTCACAACATAGATGGGAATCTATTCTAAGCCAGACCATGAAAAGAACCAGAGAAAGAGGTCACACTGACACACATCCCTAGCACCTTCCAGATACAACAAAGAAAATGGGCCTCTGTATTTTGGAGATTTCTGTTGCAGTTGTTTCCACAATAGTGGTTTGTGTATCCATACATTTGTGTATCTATGTGGCTACTTATATTTTAAGAGAAGGAAACTAAAGCACTCCATGTGTCCGTCTCCTTTGTTAAGCAAACTATAAATGCATTACTTATTAATTGCTTTAAAGAAGCATCAAATTATATTTTTAAATCTAAAGAAATAATAGATTTAAATTATCTATCTTTAAATTTCTTTAAATTTTCTATCTTTTGTTCATGCTCTGTTACAGCTAACGATGAGTGAGCTGGTTTGTTTGATGCATTTCCTTCAATTATATTAAAATCAAGCAATTATATGATAGCAAAAATAAAACCCAGTTGGGCCGGGGATTTACTTCAGTGGTTCCGCCGCCTGCCTCGCAAGCGCAAGGTCCTGAGTTCGATCCCCGGTACCAAAAAAAAAATAAAAATAAAACCCAGTAATTGTTTATAGATTTATTAATTTTATCAGTAGGTTTCAAACTTATAATTCAATAATTAATTCAGGAGGAAGAACATTTTTTAAAAATGTCTCCCAACTGATCTTGTCATGTAACTGGGGAAAACCATCTCAGGGATATTCAGATGGAGAAGTTTGTTTCATCAAATTAGGTCATTTCCTCACTACCTCAATCTAGACACTTTGTGGATTTATGGACAATTCATTTCTCTTTCCTGAATCCTTTACATACACCGAATCCTTAGATGCACATCACTGACTCTCTAATATATTCATTGAAAATGTTAAATCCTTCAGATTTTGTAAATACTTAGAGCTCCATAATAATATAATGGTTTGATCCTCAGCTTCCTCACACAGGAGAGAAGCCAACTTTCTGAATAATTCCCAGCAATGCCCAAGTTAAAATCTTGTAGTGCGTTGGAAGCCTAAACCACTGATGAATCATCATATTGATGAATGGCCACACAAATTCAGACCACACAAGACTTCAAACTGGGCCTAGAGTAGGTCAAGAAATTGTCAAACATTTCAACTTCCTGGTGAAAAAAGATGATTGTTGAGTTAATAGTTTAGATTTATAATCTCGAAGAATTGACATGACAACGACTCTTCTTGGTCTTTTTCCATTCTTTGACTCAGTTAATGGTTGGATGCAATTAAATGACTAGGAATACTTACTATGGAGTTGTTTTAAAAGTAAATTGTCTTTAAATGAATTACTTTTTTCTTTCCTCAAAAGCTTTGTTTAGTAATGCAGTTTAACTTTTATATTTATTACATTTCATCTTTTCATTATAATTAAAGACTCAAAATCCCCAAAGCAGATTACACACTAAAAATATACATAATTTACCATATAAGAAGGCTTTTTAAAATGAAGGACTAAACTTTGAAGTTTTCAGGAGTCATTTGGGGGAGAGATGTCAGGGCTATTATTACTACAATTACCAACTATAGTTTGAGTTATTCAGCTTGCAAACTAGAAAACACTATAAATTTTATTCTAAAATGACTGACTGCAACTATGTTTGTGAATGAGATCTTTTGATTCCAATAAATCTCACAGTTTGATTCTGTTTGGTACTTAGGGCTGCACTTCATCCAATCACATCTTGTTAAGTGCTGTAAGTTGCTGCTTTTCTGTGCTATGTTCCTCTAGTGAGCTCTAGGTCCAAACCTCACAATGGGACAAATGGGCCTCCAGGCTTCCAGGAGAACTGGGTTTCATTTTCCATGACAATGCAAATCACATATGACTAGTTTTAAAAGTATACTTTGATTTTTTGAGAAGTTTTGAGTTCACAGCCAAAGTGACCAGAAGGTATAGATCTGGGTGTAGATACTATAAAGCTGCCTAACACATATGCACAGCCTCTCCCTCAGACAGCATTCCACACTACAGTGGTGCATTTCTACAATGGATGTACCTAATCAACTCATCATTATTGCCTTCAGTCCACATTTTATATCAACATATACTTTTGTGTGGTACATTCTATAAGTTCTAACAAATTTTGTGGTGACCTGTGTCCACCATTGTAGTGTCACTAAGCAACAGTCCTCAACACTTTTGATACCAGAGACTGGTTATGTAGAGGACAATTTTTCCACAGATTGGTTGTAGGGTTGCAGTTTTGGGAATTCAAAGAAGTGCAAAATCTAGATCTCTTGCATGGGCAGTTCACAGTAGAGTTTGCTCTCCTATGGGAACCTAACGTCCCACTCATCTGATAGGAGGCAGAGTTGAGGCAGTGATGCCAGGTACAGAAAGCAGCTAAAAATACAGATGAAGCTTCACTTGCCTGCTGCTCATCTCATCTTTGCCTGTTGTGTAACCTGGCTCCTAACAGGCCAAGCAAGAATTGGTACTGGTTCCTGGCCAGGGGATTGGAGACCTCTGTCCTATAGAATAATTCCACTGGACTAAATGTACTCTGCTATGGCTATTTATTCTTGCCTCTGCTCTTCATTCCTAGAAACTATTGATCCTGTTATGTATCAGTTTTTCCTTTTCCAGATTATCATATGATTGGGATCACAAACTCTGTAGCCCTTTTAAAATTAGCTTTTTTCATTTAGGAGTAGCATTTAAGGTTCCTCTACATCTTTTCTTTCATGGCCTAGAAGGTCATTTATTTTTAATGGTGAATAATAACAATCAATTTTCTGGATGTGCTACTATTGATTTATTTGTTCACTTAAAAAGAACATCTTGGTTGAATCCAGGGTTAGGTAATTGTGACTAAAGCTGCTATACATATTTTTGTGCAGATTTGGGGTGAAAGTAAGTTCTCAACTAATTTAGGTAAATGTCAAGGAGAGACTGGCAAATCTTAGTACTAAGTATGTATTTAGTTTTGTAAGAAACTGACTGTCATCCAAACTAGGTGTGCCATTTTGCATTCCCACAAGCATGAATGAGAATTCCTGTAATTCTACATCTTTACCAGCATTGAATGTAGTCAGTGTTTCAGATTTTGGCTTACAGTTGTATTTTATTGTTTTTCATTTGCAATTCCCTAATGACATATAATGTTGACTATTTTATATAGACTTATTTGCAATATAGCTATTTTCTTTGATGCATTGTCTCTTCAGATCTTTTGTTCATTTTAACCAGGTTGTTTCTTTTCTTGTTGTTGATTTTTAAGATTTTTCTAAATATTTTTTATAACATTCATTTATCACATGTGCCTTTTACAAATATTTACTCCCAGTCTGTGTTTCATTCAGTCATTCTTTTCATGGTGCATTTCAAAGAATAGGTTTTTAATTTTAATGAAATATATCTTATAAATTATTGTTTTCATGGATCATGCTTTTGTTGTTGTATTTAAAGTCATCACACCTAAGATCATCCAGATTTTCTTCTATGTTATCTTCTAGAAGTTTTATGGTTTTGCATTTTACATTTAAGTCTATGGTACATTTTTAGGTAATTTTTGTAGCAGGTTTAGGTTCAGTGTATAGAGTCCTCATTTTACTTGTTTATGTTCAGTTGTTCACCACAATTTGCTGAAAAGATTATTATTTCTTCATTGTATTACCTTTGCCCCTTTGTCAACAATAAGTTGACTATATTTATATGGGTTTATCTCTGGACTTTCTATTATGTTCTGGTGACATATTTGTCTATTCTTTTGCCGATACCTCAATGTCATGATTACTGTAGCTTTATAGTAAATCTAGAAGACAGCTAAGTTCAGTCTTCCAACTTTGTTCTTCTCAAATATTGTGTTTACAATGGTATGATTATTGGCCTCCTCATAGAAAGTTTAGAATCTTCTTGTTTAATTCTCCAAAGTAACTTGTTAGGATTTTGAATCTACACATTGATAGTAACTGATATACTGTTAATATTGAATTTTCTTATCTATGAACATGAACAATTTCATGTTTTATTTAAATCTTCAATTTCTTAGGAAGAAAAGGGGCAAAGGGGAAGGAAGTGGGAGGGCTAGGGGAAAGGATAGAAGGGAATGGGATTAATATGAGAAAATGGTAAAATAGGAACAAAATCTTTGTAAATAGGGAGGAATGGAGGGGTTGACGGGAGGGCTGGGCAAGGGTGAAAAATAAGAACCACGAAAGACTATGTAAAGGTGCAAATTTCCAATGATGAATGTCATTATATTGTATAAATAAAATGTACCAATGATTAAAATGAATAATTGATAATGCAAAATAGGAAGAAAAGGTCCAAAGGGGTAAGGGTAGTGGGAGGGGCAGGGGAAAGGAAAAATGATGAGAAATGGAAAAAATGGAAATAAAGTCTTTGTAAATAGGGAAGGGTGGAGGGGGTGAAGGGAGGGCTAGGAATGGGGAAAAAATAAGAACCAAGATGCATTATGTAAAGGTACAATTCCCAATGAGAAATGTAATTGTGTTGTATACCTACAATGTACCAATAAAAGAATTTAATACAAAAAAAAATCTTCAATTTCTTTCAGCAGTAACATTGTTTTCTTCATATAGCCAAGAACATATTTTATTAAATTTAGGTCTAAGTATTTCATGTTCAGGATTTCTATTGTGCTTTTAATTTCAAATTGCATTTGTTCATTGTTGGTATATAGTAGAGCAATTGACTTATATATTAACTCTGTATCTTGATATAATTACTAATAAGAGAGGTCTTTTGGTCACTCTGATTTTCAGAAGCAAACATGTCATCTGTGATCAAAGACAGCTTTATTTCTTCTCTTTCAATTCCTATACCATTCCCTATTATTGTCGATTATGATTATTATTATTTTTGGTACCGGGGATCGAACTCAGGTCCTTCTGCTTGCGAGGCAGGCGGCAGAACCACTGAGCTAAATCCCCGGCCCTACTGTCGATTATTTTAGCAAAGACTTCTTGTAAAATGTTGGAAAAGAGAGAGGTGGTAGAGAACATGTTTACTTTATTCCTGATCTTAGTGGAAAATCATCTAGTTATGTGTGATAGTTGCTTTCAGATTTTCGTGGTTGTCCTTCACAAAATTGAAGAGATTTTTACTTATTCCTAGTTTACCAAGAGACTCTGTTATGAATGGGTGTTAAGTTTTTTCAAAAGCTTTTTCTGCATCTATTAATATGATCATGTTTTTCTTTACCCTGCTAACGTGAGACATTACATTAACTAATTTTCAAATACTTTCTGGTATAATTCTTTCTATATATTGTAAGACTTGACTGATAAATATTTTGTCAGAGAATTATGCTTTTATGTTCATGAAAGATACTGGTCTGTAGGTTTCTTTTTTTATGGTGCCATTGTCTGGCTCTGGTATTTGCACAGTACCGGCTTGACAGAATGAGGGAACATTCCCGTGTTTATATTTTCTGGAAGAGATTAGAGAGTTGGTCTAATTTCTTCATTAAACATTTCTTAGAATTTAACAGTGAACCCATTTTGACCTGGCACTTTGTTTTAGCAGAAAATGTAATTTTAATCCAATTTTTTAATGGATATAGGATTATGTGAATTATATCTTTCTTCTTGTCTTTGTTTTAGTAGATTGTTCTTTATAAGAATTAGTACATTTCATCTATGATATCAAAGTTGTGGGCATACAATTGTTAATGTTAATCCTTTATTATCCTTTTTAATGTCCACGGATTCTGTACTACTGGCTCCCTCTTTTTGATATTAATGATTTTATCCTTTCTCCTTTTTCATAGTTATCTTGGCTAGAAGGTTATCATTTTGTTGGATTTTTTTTCCCCCAAAGAACCAGTTTTTAGTTTCATTGATTTTTCTCTGATTTTCAGTTTTCAATTGGATTGATTATACTCAAATTTTTATTATTTCTTTTCTTCAGGTTACTTTGGATTTAATTTGGTCTTCTTTTTTCTTTTAGTGCTCACTTGGAAGATTTAGTTACTGATTTTTGATCCTTCTTCATTTGTGTTTGCATTTAATGCTATAAAATTCCCTCTAAGTATTGCTTTTACTGCACTGTACGATATGTGATGAATTGTATTTTCCTTTTTTCAGTTTTTTATTTTTTATTAGTACATGTTTTCAGTACATAATGATTACATTCCTTGTGGGGAGTTGGTACATACACATAGAACATTTAATTCTTTTTTCATTCCTTTTTCCCCACCACCACTCCCTCCATCTCCTGGCATCCTTCTTATTTGCGAAAGCCCTATCTCCCTTTTTCATGTTATTTTTTATTTTGCTGTTTATATTTTGAGTTTCTCATATAAGGGAAATTATGCAGTATTTATGTGTTTGGTTTATTTCATTTAACATTATGGTAACAAGGTGAATTCATGCTCTTAGCAAATAACTCGTTTATCCTTAATTGTGGAGGTAGTATTTTCATTTTCATTTACTTCAATATGTTCTAATAACTCTCTTGCTATTTCCTCTCTGATATGTGTTATTTAGAAATTTATTGTTTAATCTCTATGTATTTTTGGATTTCTAAAGCTATATTCCTAATATCGTTTTCTCATTTAAATCTACTCGGTGGTCTGAGAGCATATTGTATGTTTTGTGTTTATTTAAACTTTCCATGGTGTGTTCTATGGCAGAATATAGGCTATGTTGGTGTATGCTTGAGAAGACTATGTAACCTGCAATTGTTGGATGAACTTGTCCATAAATGTCAATTATAGCTGACTCTGTGATACCGCTGCTGAGTTCAACCACATCCTTATTGATTTTTCTCCCTGCTAGATCTGTCCATTTCTGACAGAGGAAGGTTTAGGCTTCCAACCATAATAGTAAATTGATCTATTGCTTCTTGTAGTTCTATCAATTTTTGCCTATGTTGTTAGGTACAGAAACATTAAGAAGTATTAGGTCTTCTTGGAGAATTGACTGCTTTTTCACTATGTAATGCTACACCTTTAACCCTAAAAGTTTCCTTGCTCTAAAGAGTGCTCTGCCCAAAACTAATTTAGATTTTTCCACTTTCATTTGATTAATGTTAGTGTGATATATTTTTCTGCATTTCTATTTATTTATTCATTCATTCATTCATTCAATAATTGTTGTGCACTCTCTTGGATTGAACCCAGGGCTTTCACACTGAGCAATATCCCCAGGCCTTTTTAAATTTTTTATTTTCAGACAGGGTCTTGCTTAAATTGTGCTTAAATTGCCCAGTGTTTGCAGGAACTTCTGGAGTGCTGGAATTACAGGCATGTGCCACCACGCCTAGCTCCATTTTATGTGTGTACATATTTAAAGTGGTTTTCTTGTAAACAAGCTATAGTTGGGTCTTGTGTGTTTTTTTTCACTTTCAAATTAATTTCATTGGTACAATTTAAATATACATAGGGATCATATTCATCAAAGGGAGTTTGTACCTGTACAGGATATATTTTGATTCCTCTTTTTCTCCTAATCTCCTTCCTTCCCTTCAACCTCCCCACCCTCTTTATTTATAAACGCTGTTTCCATTTTTTCCTTCTTTTCTCATTTTTCTCCTTTTCCCCTCTCCCCTTTCACAGGTTCTCTTTCCTTTTGAACAGTTTCTTCCTATTTCACTTTATCTATTATACATTTTGGTCCTTATTTATCCTTTCAGTTTCTCAGACAAGGAGACAATGGGATATTTACACATATGTGTCCTATTTATTTCACTTAAGAGTAGAGTCTCAAGTTGCATCCATTTAGTTATAAGTGTGTCAAGTTAATCTTTTTTATGGCTGAGTAGTACTTCAGGGGTCATTTCTAAAGTTGGGTCTTGTTTTATCCATCCTGAACATCTTTAACTTTTAATTGGTATATTTAGGCCTCTGATGTTTTAAGCCATTATTGATACTGTTGGCTTAATGTAACAATTTTCTATTCTTTACTCTTATTTTTGATACACTTTCTCTTTTTATGCATTTTATTGTTGTTTTGCCCTGCTGTTAATTAAACTTAGGCCTTGTACATGCTATGCAAGTGCTCTGTCTACTACCGAGCCACAACTTTGTTGTTTTAATTAATTATTTTATATAATTACATGTCTCTCTTTTCTTAGCATATTGATATATTTTTTTCTTCTTTTATTATTGGTTGTTATAGTGACTATAATATACATTTATAATTTATTTATTTAAGTTCAATTTCAACTCACACTATATGGATTCATAGTGCAACTACCTTATAATAACAAAATCCTCCTTATTCTTCTCTTTCATCCTTTGTAGAATTGCTGACCATAATTTCACTTAAACAAATGAATATATATATATGAATATTTATACATATATCAAGCATATAGAGTCAAATACTTGCTGCTACTATTTTAAACAAACTGTTACATGTTAGATCAGTGTAAGATAAGACAAAAATTTTGGCCTTCATTTGTACTTTTTCCAATGTTTTCCCTTCTTCTCATAGATGTGACTTTATAACATATATTATTTTCTTTCTTTCTGAAGAACTTCTTTAAAAATTTTTTGGATTGATAATATACTGGCAACAAATTCCCTGAAATTTTGTTTGTGCAAGTATTTATTTTTCCTGCACTTTTGAATACAGCAGTCTAGGTGTTTTTTGGTTGGTTTGTTTGTTTGGGGTTTTTTTGCTCAAAATACCAAGTATATCTCTCCACTCTTTTTTGGTTGTATGATTCCTGAAAAGAACTCAGATGTAATTCTTATCTTTTCTGATAGGCAAGATGTTTATATCCTAGTTTATTTCAAAGTTATTTTTCTGTACTTTGATTTTCTGTATTTTGAAAGTGATATGTATAGATATGGTTTGCATGAATTTGTTCTTCTTGGTATTATTCAGTTTCTTGAGTTTGAGCTGTGGTGACTGACAGTAATCTAGAGGAAATGTTCAGTCTTTATTGCTTTACACATTTCTCTTCTCCTCTCTCTCTTATCCTCCTGGTATTCCCATTACTTGTTCAAATCATCTTTTGTTGTACAGCTGTAGTTGCCCTACAGTTCTCAAATATTCTGCTCCATTGTTTTCAGTTTTCTTTCTCTTTACTCTTCCATTTGGAAGTTCTATTGGCTTATATATTCAAGCTCAGAGAATCTTTCCTCAGCTTGTCCAGTCTACTAATGAGGTCATTTAAGACATTTAGTATTTCATTTGGATAACTTTTTATTGTTTTTCTGTTTACATTTGCCATTTAGTCTTTCATGTGGTCTCTTTGTTCCTATTAGATCCCTAATTTTTAAATTCCTGGTCTGATAATTCTAACATTCCCGACATATCTCAGTCTGGTTCTGATGGCTTCTCAGTCTCTTTGATCTGTGATGTTTTTTTCCATTAAGCATGTTTTGTCAGTTTTACTTGATTGCTAGAAATGATGTACTGGGTAAAGCACATTGGTATGTAGGTCTTTGGCAGTTTGATGGTAAATGTGGAAGAAGGGGAAATGTTCTGCAGTTCTGTGATAAATTTTCAGTCTTTTAGGATCCTGTATCCTTGTACTGTGAACTTCACAGGTATTCTGAGTTTCTATTCCCTATACCCTAGTTGGAACTGATGGGATAAAATGGGCTGATATTGTGTATTTACCTTCCACTAAATAGAAGAATAACAGGATCTGGAGTTAGCTATTTCTTCCCCTCAGGTCAAATGGGCTCTGATAAATGCACAATAATTTAGTCTCATAAAATAGTGTCTCTTAAAGTCATGCATTTTTCAGCAAAAACAAATTCTCAGGTATATTTGAAAATAGTTATTTACTCCTTCTTTTGCAGGATGGCCAAGGAAATTTTTGTCTGATCTTCATTGTACAAATCTGATAAAGTTCCTGGAGGTAAAATTCCAAAAGTGGGAGCACCCCCAAGGCTGGTCCCTCATGAGTTTTCATTTCTCATATTCAAACACTTTTGAGCCTCCAGAAATTCATCATTAGGTTTTCTTCTGCCAGCACTAGTTCTTGTGGAGGTTTCTGCTCATGGACTTCTCCTCCAGTAAGCTGTGATCCTTAGTATCCTTGTGCCTGTCTCCTCATTCATGGGAACAGCAGTTTTCCCTATGACCTCATTTCTCAGATGAAGCTTAGAATTTTTTACTTTTCAGTTTGTTCAGCTTTTTACTTGTTGTTAGGATGAGGTAATGGATCTCCATACTCCTTTCATGCTGGACCAGAATCCAGAACTCTCACATACAAATTTTGAGATTAAATCTTGCAAGGAGAGATGTTGGCTTTAAATTACAATGGCAAAACTGATTTAGTTGAAATGATCATAATATCTAGAAATTAAACTGATTCATCAACAAGTCTTCCAGATTATTAATGTTGATTATTCTCCTTTTATTCTCTTCACCCTCTAAGATTTTCTTATTTTCTTTTTTTTGAATTTTAAATTAATTTTATTGGTACACTTTAGGTATGCAATATAATGCCATTCATCATTGGAAATTTGCATCTTTACATAATCTCTTGGTTCTTTTTTTTTTTTAATTCTTTTATTGGTACATTGTAGGTATACAACACAATTACATTTCTCATTGGGAATTGTACCTTTACATAATGCATCTTGGTTCTTATTTTTTCCCCATTCCTAGCCCTCCCTTCACGCCCTCCACCCTTCCATATTTACAAAGACTTTATTTCCATTTTTCCCATTTCTCCTCATTTTTCCTTTCCCTTCTTTCCTTTCCCCTGCCCCTCCCACTACCCCTACCCCTTTGGACCTTTTCTTCCTATTTTGCATTATTGATTATTCACTGTAATCATTGGTACATTTTAGGTATACAATATAATGACATTCATCATTGGAAATTTGCACCTTTACATAGTCTCTCTTGGTTCTTATTTTTCACCCTTGCCCAGCCCTCCCTTCAACCCCTCCATTCCTCCCTATTTACAAAGCTTTTGTTTCTATTTTTTCATTTTCTCATATTAATCCCATTCCCTTCTATCCTTTCCCCTAGCCCTCCACAAGGAGACAATGGGATATTTATTCATGTGTGTCCTATTTATTTCACTTAAGAGTATTGCCTCAATGTGCATCCACTTAGCTATAAATGTCTCTAATTTCTCATTTTTGATGGCTGAGTAGTACTCCATTTTATTAAAAAACCACATTTTCTTTATCCAGTCTCCAGTTGATGGGCATTTGGGCTGTTTCCAAGTTTTAGCTATTACAAACTGTGCTGCTATGAACATGGGCGCACATATATCACTGTGGTATGATTCTTTTAATTCTTTGGGGAAGATCCCCAGCAGTGGAATAGTGGGGTCAAATGGGACTTCCAGTCCTAGTTCTTTGAGGTATCTCCATACTGATTTCCACAGTGGTTGCACCAGTCTACACTCCCACTAGCGGTGGAGCAGGGTTCCTCTTTCCCCACAGCCCCTCCAGCATTTGTTATTGGTTGATTTCATGATAGCAGCCATTCTTTCTGGAGTGAGGTGGAATCTCAGCATTGTTTTCATTTGCATCTCTCGAATGACCAGTGATGTTGAGCATTTTTTCATGTATTTATTTGCTATTTCTACTTCTTTGTCTGAGAAATGTCTGTTCATTTCAGATGCCCATTTTTGGATTGGGTCTTTAAATTTGGGAGGTCTGATCTTTTTAAGTTCTTTATAGATTTGAGATAGTAGACCTTTGTCTGAGGAAGAGCAGGTGAAGATTTTCTCCCACATTGTGGGTTGTCTCTTCACACTGCTGGTGGTTTCTCTTGCTGTGCAGAAGCCTTTTAATAAGAAGAGATTCCACTTGTTGATTGTTTGTGCTAGTTCATGGGCAACTGAGGTTTTGTTCATAAAATCTTTTCCTACACCGATGTCTTCAAGGGTTCTACCTAACCTCTGTTCCAACTGGTTCAGAGTTTCTATTTTAATATTTGGATCTTTAATCCATTTTGATTTTAGTTTAGTGCATGGTGAGAGATATAGGTCTAGTTTTAATCTTTGGCAAGTTGAAGCCCAATTATTCCAGCACCATTTATTAAAGAGGCTATCTTTCCTCCAGTGAGGGTGTTTGGCTCCTTTGTTGAAGATGAGATGGCTGAGTGTGTCTGGTGCACCCTCTAAGATTTATTCACCATTTCTCCTGTTTCCAGTGGTTCGTGCTACAGATTACATCACTCCTCTGTCTTCTTGTTAAGTTTGGCCAATGGAAGGTTCCACCTGGGCATCAGAAGTTGAAAGGCGAGTCAATGTGGGATACCTCTTTCTGACTTCACCTCTGCTCTGATGCTTTCATTCTGTAGGGAGCTATTGTTCTTTCTGGTAACCCCAACTCCACAATTCCAGCTGTGACTTAGGCACCAGTATGCTCTCTTTTTGCTCTTTCACATTAGTGTATCAGTAGCTTTCCTTTGATGACAGTTGATGCATACCTCTTGCATGGACTCTTGTTTCCTACCAGGACCCTGACTAACACATTATAATTCTATGAAATCAGTGATAATTTCTATTAATTGTACCTTTAAACTAAAATATTTTACATTGTTAAGCAAATGACTTCTAATTAAAGAAGAATAGCATTAAAATTAATAGAAATATGCAAAACCCTGATTGGCAAATATGATTCCTCTCTTCTTTAGGGAGCTGAATTATGATTTTCTATGCTTTCATTTATACTAGTTTAGTGGTATATATTGATTTAACCCTTGAAGCATTATATGTAGTTACTATAGTTTATTAATATGTTAATTTATAATACTACATACAGATATAATCATTTATCAAATTGCAAGTCAAATCAGCCATCTACATCTAGTATGCCCCTCTCTAGAGTTTCAACTTGCACAAGCTATCTTGGCTTTGATTTATCAAGTATCTCATATTCAGTATGTCAAAAGCTGAGCTTGCTCTCTCCTTTCTAAACCTTCTTCATTTGTGTTCTTTATTTAGTTAGTTTTCCTATCTAGTCCTCTAAGCTGAGAGAGTGGCTGTTAATTTCCATTTTTCCAGCCCTTCTAACATTCTACTTGTACACCTGGTTAGTAACAAAATTCTTCGTGTTAATTATGGTCTGCCAGTGTCTCTCAAATCCCTGATATTTACATTTATTCTTAAAAACCTTTAATTCAAGTTCTTAACATAATTTCCTTTGACTATTGCAATAGCTATTTTGAGGCCTCCCCTCTCTAGCTCACCCCTAGGTGATGTGTTTAAACACATAACCATCACCACCTAAAGAAAATTTCCTATAGAAATGTTTTCCAAACTGATGGTCATGATGAACTACTGAATCTTAAAATTCATCTCTTAGGTGCATGCAAAAATATAGACACCCAGATAAATGAAAAAAGTGTTATGATACTAAGCCTTACTATATGCACTGCATTCTAATATTTTAATTCTACATATTGTATTACATTTTGTTGAAAAGCCATAGTCATGACCCAAATTCATTGTGTTCCTGATCTTTTCATTCTTGCCATTCATCCTTTTGCAATGATTTTGCTTTTTGTTCCCTTTGCTGTATTTTATCTCTGGGAATATTTCCGCATTCAGTTTTTAAGATTCAATTTAAATGTTTTCTTGTCTGGGGATTCTTAGAATAAAATTCATTACTCCTTACTTTATGTACATTTAATATATCCTCTGATGACTTTAAGAACTGTTTTATTTATTTATGTGTATCTCTCCCTTCCTCAAGACTGAACTTCATGAGTTCAATACTTTTACTCATTTTTACGCACTCAGTATCTAGCACAGTGCCAGACAATTAGTGAATGCCCATTAAATTATTGTTAGTAGATCAGTGACTGAATAATTGAAGTGATATTCACTCTCCCATAGCTGCCAGGATTTTGAAGGAGTGGTTGAAGCTAAGAGTCTGTCTCCCCAAAGGAAGTCTTGTGTTTGGGGAAAATCATTTTAAGGAATTAAGTTTACAAAGCACTGACATAGTTCTTTCACAGTTATTATTACTAAAAGGTAGGTATATGTTTGATATTTTAAGAAACTACCAAAGTACTTTCCAAGGTAATTTATACCATTTTACACTCCAACTAGCAGTGTAAGAGGGTTCCAGTTGCTCCACATCCTGAAAAAAGCTTGGTAAGATCAGGTTTGAGAGTTTAGCCATTCCCATGGGCACATAATAGAATTTCATCGTGATTTCAATTTACATTTCTATAATGAGTGATGATGTTGGACATCTTCTCATATTCTTATTTTCCACCCATATACAGTCTTTGGAGAAGTGTGTATATTCTGATGCCTTAGTAGGTTGAAAGTGTTCTTTATATATATTCTAGACACAAGTCTTCTGGTTGGATATACTTTTTCAAAATATTTTCTCCTAGTCTGTAGTTTTTGTTTTCATATTCTTAATCACTTTTGAAAATTACTTTTTAATTTTGATGGAGTCTTGTTTATTAATTTTTAAAGATTTTTACTTGTATTCAATAAATTTTTTCCAAACCCCAGGCCACAAAGATCTTCTTTCTTTTCTTTCACAAATTTGATAGTTTTAGGTTTTACCTTTAGATTTGTGTGATCTATGCTGAGTTCACTTTTATAAACAGTGAAGTCTCAGTTCATTTTGTCTGCTTGTTTTCAAATGTCAATCAATTGTTCCAGCATTGTTTTTTCTTTTCTGACTAAATTGCCTGGCACATTTATTTTAAAAATATAACCAGAACTATGGGAATGTCTAGAAATTGAACCCAAGGCTTCATGTCAGGCAAGTGTTCTGCCCCTGAGCCTCACCTCTACCTCTTTTAAATATTTTTTTCCTTTGGAGAGAAGATGTTGCAGAATTACCCAGATTGGCCTAGAACTTGTAATCCTCCTGCTTCAGCCTCCCCAGTAGTTGAGATTATGGGTTAATATATTTTCATAATAAGAAAAAAATATATAATATTTCATATATAAAAGTGGAGCTTTTATATTTACTAAAAATTTATTATCATTTTCAGTGCTTTTCATTTTTGTGTATGTTCATAATTTTAACTAGCATTATTTGTCCTCTTAGTACTCAGTTCAAAATTTCCATAGCTAGTATTTACTTCTGCTGATAAAAGATAATTCATGCTAACATATTACAAAGTTAAGAACTAAAACAGAGGTACACTAACTGTTTTACTTACACATTTACATATTAATTAATCTTTTTGCAGATATTTATTTTGTACCTGTCTATAAGCCAGGGAGTATCAGGGAGTGAAGATACAGGATTGAAGCTGACAGATGGGGTGTTCGATTCTAGTTGATGAGGTTGAAACGTATAAAAACAAATTAAAGATTGTAATAAATGAAAAGAGAACAATCATAGAACATTCTTTGAGGAGGTAATACTTCAGGTAAGTCCTGGAATAAGAAAATAACCCATTCACTCGGCTAGGAAAAAGTTTTTAAGGCAGATGGCATCATAAGTCCAAAGATCCTCAGGTATAATAAGCTTGTTGTGTTTCAGAAATTGAAAAAAACCCACTGATAGTGTGAAATGAATGTGGGGAAGAGGTGCAGAGAATGAGTACAGAGCTAAATCAAGATTGGCTTCATGGACCATGGTGAAGAACTTGTCTTTTATTCTGATGGTAATGAAAGCCTACGGCAGTGCTAGCTTTGGCAGCACATATTCTGCAAACCTATGGAAGTATGATAAATATAGGGCTTCCATGATCTATGTTAAGCATAAAAAGAAGAAGGAGAGAGTGGCCATGTGGAGAATGGATGTTATAAAGTGAGAACAGAAGAGGTTGAATTAGGAGACTATTTCAGCAGTCCAGGTGAGAAATTTTAGGGGGTGAACCTAGTGGATCAGTGGAATTAGAGAAAATTGGATAGTTTTTGGTCTTTGGAGGTAGATCTAATAAGAAGTCCTGACCGGTTCAGTTGGGAACAAAGAAAACAGAAGAATAAGAGGAGACAGCTTGCATTTTCGCTAGATCAAGTGAGCAAGTGGTATTTTTTATTGAAAGGTAGAAAAGATAGCATGAAGCAGGTTGCGGAGTGGACAGAGGAGCCATAAACAGGTTTCTTTACCACTTAGAAAGTTTGAAAAAGATGCTGAGTATACTTGCAATTAAAGAAGATACACAATTAAATGCAAAAGCTCAGAAATTAATTTTACTGCTATCAGCCTTTAGATGGCATTTAAAGTTATGAAGTTAAATGAAATCAAGGAAGAAATGGTGGACAGAAAATAAGGCCTAGGCTAAGTTTCAAGGACTCCATTCTTCAAGTTAGGTTAAGAAGAAGTATCCAAGGAGCCACTGGTAGTGACTGAGCAATAGATGGGTAACTAGGGGAGCGAGGGTGGTGGATGGAAGCAGAGACCTATGCACAACAGTGCTGGAGGCTGCTGAGCGATTAGAGGACAAAGAGAAAGTGTCAAAGCCTTACTGAATCAAAAAAAGAAAACCGTTTTGATGCAAATTAAAGCCACCTGTGAAGCATGAATAAATTACTGAAAAAATGGTCATAATAAAATATGCAAGGGAAGGAGACATACGGATTTTTATGAACTTTCCAAAAATGGTATCCTAGATAGACAGTCCTTTAAATTTTCTTCTCTGGAAGAATGCTGCCTGGAGTTAGCAGGTATCTTTAATGAGAGATCTTTGCATGTGTTAATGAATATATGGGGCATGCTGTTGCCTTTGGAGAAAGTTAATTTCTGTTGACTTGTTCTAAATTTAGTGAGAAAGATGGAAGCCAATTGCTAAGAGGAATAAGGGCATTTTAACATGGGTTCTCGCTGAATACTTTTCCCCAAGAAAGGCCATTTGTAGTAAAGTGATGAAAATAAAGAATTAGGTCCCTAATGAAGAGAAGACCAGTAATAAAACTCAGGATGATGTGGAGAGACAAACGGAAATATACCATGATCACTGGCTGATGAAATTCCACACGAAGAAGTGTCAAATAATGAAGACAGGGTCAAAGTTCCAGAAAAAGGAACTATATAAAACCTAATAGCATTAGAAAGGAGGGAGCACTAAGGGCCTGGAAAAATAAATCCCCGAGTTCCCAGCTCAGACTGAGAATAAACAGTTTAAAGAAAAGAGTTGAAAGCAGAAAGAGTCTGAGTGAGTGTAAATGGAAGGAAATTAATGCAAGCTTTTATAAGGGATTAAAGAGGCTGCATGTAAATTGTGGTTAGTGCTTCTTGTCACATTTTGATATAAAGTGTGTGGAGATGGGGAGGGATAAAAAATAGGCCTGAGGTCTGTGAGGTTTTCAGTCAGGTCAGAGAAGTTCAGCATCCCCACTGAGAGGGCTGGATCCAGGCAGCCTCCTGTCAGTGGAGTGAGTGATGCCAAAGATGATGTCATCTACAATGGAGCATTTCTGTGGTCATTCGGAAATTTCTGGGTAAGATGGGAGTTAGAGAATCATGTAATTATAAAGCCTGAGATGGAGGGCAGAGAGAATTGGTTTGTATCATGATTGCCTGATCATTTTGGAACTTTTGAGGTACCTTATTACCTGACTTCCTATCACCCCACTCCATCTGGGGGATTGGCATACAATGTCTCTTCTCTTCTCTTCTCTTCTCTTCTCTTCTCTTCTCTTCTCTTCTCTTCTCTTCTCCTTTTTTCTTTTCTTTTCTCCTCTCCTCTCATCTCCCCCTCCTCTTTTCTCCTCCTCTCCTCTCCCTCTCCCACCTCCTGCCACTCCACCTGTCTTCGGTGTTCACCCTTCACCCATGCTGTTTGCCCAATTCTACTGCCTAATTGCTTCATCTTAATGTCCACCCAGTCATAGCTTAGGCTCTTAAATGTAGGAAAAAATCAGCAGAATTTGTATGCTCACCCTTCACCAAAATATGAGTAGCTTTTCACCAAAGAGGTTTTTCCACAGCCTGGAAGAAGCCATTTGTGGTTTTGGATGTGCTGAATCTGCATTTTTGGACACTAAAAAAGCACAAGGTCAGTCTATTTTAGTCACTAATCAAGATACAGACATTATTATGAGACATATGTTTAGAAAGATATTTTCTAACATTTCTTTTTGAATCTCTACTCAGAGGTGTGTGTCATTGTGGCTAACCAGTATTAGTATGACTGATGATTACTGCTATTCTGTGTGTGTGTGTCCCCGTGTGACTGTGGACAGTAGCCCACAGACTGCTTAATTAATACATTTAAAAGGTAATTCCTCCAAAGACAAGAAAAAGCTTGTTCAAAATTACAATGAAATGGTCTTCTAACACAAATACCAGCACTCCTTTAAGTTCCCCTTAAAAGTTGCATGGATAAGACTGTGTCCTGCGGAATAATTTATTGCACTTTCTAAACTCAGTTACCAGAGTTGCTGTTCTGTCCATCATTCTATTTAATATTCAAATGACTTCCAGTTATTTTTCTCAGCCAACAGATGAAGAAACTGAGGCTCAGATAATTTAAGTTCCTCAAGATAACACTTTCACATAGATGAAAATCTGGCATTCAAAGCCAGATTTTCTTATGTCAGACAGCCAAAATATGACCAAAATGTAACTTTTTTGGGTCTCCTCATTGCTTTACAATGTATGTGGGGCTAACAGATTCTCTGTCCTGTCAGTAGGAGTTTTCCAATTGATCTTAGATCATAAATAATGTCCAGATTAAGATAAGAGTTATAATTTCAACTTTTGTTGAGGTTAAACCCCTCCATGCCTTCTTCCAGTTAAGGAAGGTGTGTATTTAGCTTCCCAATAGTTTGGGCAGGTGTGTATTTAGTTTTTCTCTTTCTCTCCAAGTTTTTATTTGGCCAGTTTGATGCAACTAGTGTCAAATAATGTGCCTATAGAACTACAGTTTTTTGGGTAATACAATATAATTTGTATTGGAAGAAAAAAGACAAAAAAGTCAGAGATCAAATATTAAGAATGAACTAGCCCCGAGATTGACAGTGTAAATAAAAGTAGAATTGAGTATAGAAGCCAAGTTGAAAAACTACAAGCAGTCAGAAGAGCAGGATGACCTTGTTTAATCTGGAAAACCAGTAACTTGCTGGCATTTGGCTACTTAAAAGAACAAAATGCTTGCCTTCCTAGCAGTGTCAGGGATTATCTTAAATGTATCACTCAATGACCAAAAAGGTCAGGAATTACTAAGGAAGGAATTATACAAGACAGATATTATGAAGTTAAAAAATGGCAAGACATAGTGATTAATTGTTTTAGGAATGATGAGAAGGCAGAATAAATAAAAATGGGTGCCAAGATTTCTTTTACTTTTTCTCCTGACTGGTTTTCAACCTTATTATTATTTTTATTACTATGTATTAATTGTTCAGATGAATGATATTCATTGTAATATTTCCACACATGTGTATATCATTCATTGATTATGTCCAGATTTCTAACCCAGGTAATCCGAATGTCATTGGAGTGATTAATTTAAATGGAGAATTACAGAATCTTGGTTACTTTGGAGATGAAAATGGAGTTTGGGGTATGATATATAACAGGAAGTGTAAGGATGGAAATTAAACCCAGGAAATCAGAAGAAAAGGTAAATTTGAGAGTGTCGGTGTAAAAGTGAGTCCTGCAGAAATATCTGAGGTCCCTGACGAAGTGTAAGATGGAGAGACAAGAGGATATGACCATGGCATGAGGAGGATGAACCAATGCAAGAAGACTTGGGCAGAATACAAGAGGGAGGTCAAACTACTTTTACTGGCATTACAAAATACACTAATAGTCACTCAGTGTCATATTAACTATAAAAAAGGATTACACTTCTACATCACCGAATATTTGGCATTACCTTAGTTTTTGGAAAATTATGATAGGGATCTTAAGTATAATTAAAAATAGCTGGGTTTCTGCTCAAGATGTCTAATAGACTGTCATTGTTTTGTATATATAGAAGGCTATAAACCAGTTATCAAGCTAATTTTATATGTTTCTACATCTTTGCATTATGAGCTCTTATTTAGTGGCCAATAATTACATTTTACCAAGGACTTTCCCAGTTTTAGCAATGAAATTCCCACATATTGGCAAATTACTAAGTACCAGATTAGCCAAGATTATTGGTCACATTAGTTTTAGATACCAATAAAACTCACAGAAATCTGGATGTGAGGAAAAACATACCATTACTAGTCCTTTGTTTTTAGATGTAAACATTTCTTGTTATAGAAAGCTGACTAAATAAATGATCAAGCATATAACATCCTAAAAGCCATAATCCTACAAAATAGATGTCTTTCTACCCCTTTGGTTTCTTATCATTCTATGCATATTTTATAATATGACTTAGATTTTATCATAATTTATATCATACATAAGAGTAGTTTCTTTGAACTGAATTTCCCTTGAGTAATTTGACAAAAGAAATAAATACAGAGATATTGGGATATGGATTTTCCCAACAAAGTGAAGCTTAAAGTCAACATGTTGCCACACACACATCAAGGATATAATCAGTGTTATCAGTTTTCTGCTTTTGTTATGAGAAATATCTGAAACACTATCATAAAACTAATGAAAGCACTTAGTAGGGCAGAAAAAAACAAAATGGAAGAAACAGACTAGTAGGGAGAATAAAATTAAACTTATATTTATATACAAATGTGTATACATCTATAATACATACAATTGATTTCTATTATCTCCATTCCTTATGTTCTGTAAAATTACTGTGACACTGAGTCAGAGAAGACTGAACCATTGCTCCTAGAGAAAAATACATGGTTAGATTCCTGCAAACTTTGGTGACATTTTCATCAACCTATCAATTTATAACCAACAAAAAGCAGAAACTTGCAATAAATGTGACAGTAAATAGACAGCAAAAGGGACACTTGTCTACAGTGAGGGAGTGGAAACAAAATGCTCTGCTTTTTGTGTATACCTGGGAATATATGTATCAGATGACTCAAAGTTTTCATTGTTCTACACATGTCTATGAATGACTATTAAACCACTACAGAATCTGTAAATAATGAGAATCAACTATGTGTGTGTACATGTTTATTTGTGTGGTTATATATCGCCCACCAGAAAAGAAAAGATAGAGACAAACTTTTAAATCTAAGAATAAAGAATACACACACACACACACACACACACACACACGTGCGTGCGTGCACGAGCGCAGGTATTCAGATAATAAGTAGCTCTTGGCAATTAAAAACAATGTAAATAGAATGGAAAATTCAACAGTGGCTTAGAGGATAAAGCTAAGGAGCCCTTTCAGGGAAAAGAACAAACATAAAGAGAGAGAGAAAAGAGGGGGAAAAAAGGTTTAAGAAAGTAAAGAACAAGACACTGAAGGCCCAACATCTGAAGAATTTTTCTCTCTTGAAAAAGAAATCACATAAAGTTGATTGAAAAAAATTTGTTAAATAAATAATTTCTTCAAAATTAAATTGCTCAAGTTTCCAGACTGAAATGTGTACAGTGTCTAACATGAGAAAATAGACCCACATCAAGAAGCATTATTGTGATATTTCAGAATGGTAGGGCTGATGAAGCAATATAGAAATCCTCTAGAGAGAAAAAATAACATATGCAAAAAGAACTAAGAATCAGAATGGAATCTAACTTTTCTAGGTCAGCCAGGAAGCAAGAAAAAGATGGACCAATGTCTTTAACATTTTGAAGGAAATAATTAATAATTCTATATCAGTGGTGGCAAGCCTAAAGTAGGCATGTAATTTGTTTTTCTTTTAAGACAAAAGCTATTAATGTATGAGTTGTTTTTTTCTTAACTAAAACCTCAGTATTCAGGTTTAATTGCAGTGTTGGCACTTGGCAATAAATAAGTGGGTTTTGGGTTGGAGTTTGGGCACTCGTCTCTAAAAGGTTGGCCATTACTTTTCTATACCTAGCCAAATTATCACAGCTTTAAAGGTAAAAATGAAGATGTTATCAAATATGCAAGGTTTCAAATATTTTGCCTCCTCTAGTCCTCTTTTCAGGAAGCTATTAGGAAATGTTTTTCACTGGATGAGGTTCTATTCTAGAAAGAGGAAGTATCAAAATTCAAAAAACAGGAAAATCAAGTCAGAAGAGAAGTAGTGATAAAGAAAAGAAATTCCAGAATGACAATACTGCCTCTGTGTTTGAAGGAAAGCAATCCAGACTGAAATAATGTGACTCAAGCAGACAGGCATGTTGAGATATGCTATCACCAGGATTTCTGCTCTAATAATATATTTTTAATCTGGCATAATGGCTAAAGCATTGATCATCCAAAACACAGAACTTTGTCATTAAAGAGGAAGTGATGAGATATAGAGAATAGGGAACCCAAATAAGGAGACAAACAAAGGGAATTCCAAGGATGATGGATAGTGGGAAACCCCAGAAAAACAGTTATGAAGCAGGCCTAGAGAAGTCTCAAAATGAAACAAAATATCAAGGAATTAAAGGATTACTAATGTGATTCCTTTTGCAAAAAATTAATTTGATAAAAAGCTTTTGGAAAATGTTTACATAATTAACCATACATAAAAAGTAAACTAAGTAAATTTTTAAAAACATGTATTAACTTCTGTAAACATAAAAATAATGAAGGAAACATAATCATGGTACAATATAATGCAAAGTGTGAATAATATTTTCATAAGCCTAATAATGCCAACTCTGAATATAGAGTCAAAGAACATACAGAGGGAATGATAGTGTCTGAGAGCTAAAGCCCAATTTATCAATACAGGAAATCATCAGGTAATATCTGATAATACTGATGAATCAGATGTCTGACATACAATATTATTTAAGATATGTGAAGATGAATAAATATCAGAGGTAATAAGAGTAATATAAAGACTCAAAAGAGGTTTCTTTGGAGCAAGATTATAGCAAATGAAGAGAACACAGGCAAGAAACCTGTATATTTTTAACAATCATCTTACTGTAGTTTACTTTTAAAAATTCTACTACATTCATTAGTAAGTAAAATAATTAAGAATGGACTTGAAAATACTGTCCAGTTCATACTTCATTCCACCCATGACTGCATCATTTAAATTTACTCCTGATAATGGCAGTCATGGAGACCTGGGTTGGTGTGATCATCTGGTAAGGCAATTTTGATCATATAGACTGCTTCCTCTTCAGGTACTGCAGTGATGTCTGTACCAAGGGTATAACAAAGGAAGCTTTCTGGGACTGTACTGTAGCTACCCAGACCTCCCAGTATTCTGGCTAAGAGTACCCTTCATTTAACAAAGAATTATGACCAGAATTGGATTGCAAGAAGTTAACCTTTCATTTAATTTAATTCTTAACGTTGAATTGGTACTAAAATCTATTTATGGAGTTTTCCTTTTCTATTCTCTTCCAGGAACATTATCTGGCATTCTAAACTTGGGGAAAAGTCTGTGTAGAGAACCTCTAAGTCTTGGCAGAATGTATAAATTGTTAGAGATCTCATGAGTAAGACTAAGCCGTGGGATGTCTCAGAATTGACCTTCAAGATCATCTTTTCCAACCCCCTCATTTTACATGTTATAGGCAAATGCAGCCAACAGGGCTAAGTGATTTATCCAAGGCCTGCAGAGAAAAAAATGACAATTCAGGTTTCCTGACTTCAATGGTTCTTTTACTGCATTATGCTAAAATATACTATACCACATAACCCAACAAATCCCTACAATTCACCACACTGTACTGCCCAGTCTATTTAATACTCCGTATATCCCACTATGCTATGCTGAAATGAGCTTCCCTATACCACCCCTCACATTGTTATTCTACTTCACACTACACTACACTGCCCAGCACTATACTGTGCTGCAGTATGCTATATCACACCATACCACTTCATACTAAACTACCTCGCAACACTGTATTATCAAAGAAATAACCTGGAATGACTTTAACCTCAAACTTTCCAGATTTAATCCACTCAGTCCACCAACACCTCTACCCTGCAAGCTCAGACCTGCACTACTTTCTGAGATGATACTGATTCTGTCCTTGTCCCAGATTTCCCAAATCTCTTGCAGTCCTGCAGGGTCACTGTCTAAGGCTGGTTCCCTGGTTTCCTCCACTGTTCTCAGCCTACATCAAGCTGCCTTATTTTGAGCCCAGAGTTCTAGCAGTGACTCTGTTTTCAAGTCTTTCTCTGTGCTGAGGTACATAGGGCTGAGCTTTGCTTCTGATGTCCTTTCTAACAGATGGAGAAGTTTCTCAGCTTGTTTTTAACACTCTGAAGACCACACCCTTTGTCTCACCTTGGCCTCTTCTCTACTCTAAGGATTAGAGCTGTCCACAAAGAGCTTGGGCCCAGAACATCATCTCCACCTGTAACAACAGCAGCAGCAGTGGGGACATCAGTGGCAGTGCCATTACTACCCTACCAAGGAGTGGTTACACTTTTGAAATAATGGACACTTGGCTAAAATCTCAGCTTTTCTAGTCGTATTGGGATTTACCACGTACCAGCTGGTGACTCGAATATCAGTTTCCTTACACATGAAATGGAGATAGAATAATGGCATCTGTCACATAGGATTGTTGTGAGGGTTAAATGTAATTGCATAGTAGATGTTTTTCCATAGTACTTAGCACGTAGTGAGTGCTGAATAAATGTTAGACATTATTATTATTTCTTTTCATCTTTTTAAATATATCATCTTTTAAAGAAACTTTCATAACATTATCTGAAACTGAGGATGAGAAAGTTTGAGGAACTTGTCCACATTCACAGTTGAAAAGGGTAGAAATGAGACCAGAAGCCTGTGTTCTTACCCCTTCCATATCTGCCTTCTTAATAATCAAGCCCCCAGTCAGTCTGATTTTCTGAGCAATCCTCTGCCCACCTGTTGGGTGGCTCCAGCTTGGATCCCCTCTGGTGCCAGGCGGCTGCCTGAATCGTGACAAGAACATGTTGATCCCTCTTGGACCTGTGCCTAGCCCACCCAGCAGAAACTTCCCTACCAGCCTCTGCAGCAAGGACAGCTCTGAGCTCCCGTTCCAACCTACAGAGCAGGGCTGATGCCAACTCTGCACTGTGCCCCAGGCCTGTCTGGCTGCAGGTAGGTTGATCTGACTCACTGGAGAATCCTGCCTTCTGACTATTTCTTTGTCTAATGTCTTTTGCACGGTCAACATTAATAGCCTCATATGGAAGGGTACAGGGGAAGAAAGAAGAGGGGGAAAAGGAAGAAAGTTTGTTTACCATCAGCCTCATGAATTCAACAGGAAATTGCTTGGGAAGATCAACCACCAACCACTCCTTTCTGAGCAAAAAGGAAGGATGACCATCTCTGAGTGACAGAAGAGTTAATCACGACCCAGTGCAGAATGTATCACCCGACTCTGATGTTTGAATGTTAGAGAATTCTCTTTGTTTCACTGCAGTATATTCACTTCAGTGCCTGTCTATTTTAATTCCCTGGAATGTAATTCCCTCTGCCCATTATTCTTTTTCACTATGGGTTTTTCCGACCCTCGGGGTAGATTTATTCTTCTAGCTGAATGATTACTCAGTGAGCCTTCGCCAAGGGATGTTCTGTTCCAAGAATGACACATCTCTTTGGGGATGACTTTCTACCTAACAGGGGTGGGTGGGAGGTCAGGGGAAGCCCCTACCCAGGAGAAAATAGTTTCTTTGTGTGCCTGAAGAAAAATATTCAGATGATGAACAGCCTGATTTGGGGGCTGTGTGTGGGTGAGCCACTCAAGTGAGGTCGTCCTCAACGCTCCCTCATAAGGAGAGATTATGAATTTAATGAGCAGAAGAATTCTGACAAGCCTTAAAGCCAAAGGCAATTAGCAAAGGATGAATAACTTGAATTTCTTACAGTTATGAAATAATTTTATCCCAATGAAATTATATATCCATATATCTTGGTAATATATTTAATCTAGTACATTGTATTATTTTATTTGCATGTAAAAGCATTCCTACTGTGTGTTCAGTGGCACACTAGTCCCAGAAGATGCTACATAAAAGCAGAGAGCCATAGTCACATCCAATTGGAAATATCCTGTGCTAGAATATCACCATAGCCATGTACAGAGGACACTAGGATATTAAATGCTTTGAGAAATTCTACAATAAGGATTTTATTTAAATTCCTTGATCCCAACATTCCAAATATAAACATGAAATTATTCTCCTTACCTTAACACCTATGGCTATCCCCACGAAATCTATGCTCCATATAATCCTTTTTGAGAAATGATGATGTTCAGTAATAGGACAGCTTAAGTCTTGAGGGACAGATCACAGTGCTCATTTCCTTAATTATGGCAATGTATAAAAATTTTTATTATTCTTATTTTATAGTTGCATTAAGATACTTTATGGTGCTCTTCATAACACTCTAAAAGATGGCAAAACTTTATTCTTTTGGTAGTTTACTTTTTAGAAACTGCCTTCACTCTATTTATTGAATGGGTTAAGTGACTAAGTCAAACAATTATTCATAGCAAAATATCTTTGCATACTTTAAAAATGAGTTTTTATGGTCTTTAATATTTGCTAGCTGGATTATTAGAACAACGTTTGGACTAGATTACCCAATTCTACTCTCTTTCTGCTTTAGTCCATATCACCACCAGACTAATTTTTTAAAATTCAATACTAAGCTGTCAATCAAAGCCTTGATTGGCCCCCAGATCAACTATGTCCTGTATTCCCTTGTTTTAAGAATTTTCCAGATTCTTCATCTATCCAATCTTATTTTCTTCCACTCTCTTAATCTGTGACATTTCCAGACTAGTGGTTTTGTGGTCTACAATTTTGTAGCCCCTCCTTGTCCTGTGATAAGTACCTGAAACAGTCAACTTTCTCCTTTCAACTGATCTATAATTATCTAAAACCCAAATTATATCTTACCTTTCTTGCAGAGTTTATGGAATACGCACATATTCAGTGATGTATCTAACTATTCTCTAAATGGCTTCAATATTTCTAGACTATATCATTGGTGACTATGTTTAGTAATTCAAAAATTAAATGTTCAGTCTGATATAAAGGGAACTATGGAAGATGACATCAAATATTTAAAAAATCTTAATTCTGGAATGTATGAAATGTTCTAAAATATCTGAGATAATTTCAGGTATGTATCACATATTTTCATGTGATAAAATCTAGCAGTTGTTTTATCTTCATAATACAGGAAAAGTACTTTGCATTGGTGACTCTCAGCAACCCTATAAGCTATTAGATGCCCAAGGGTAAGTTTTTTGGTTCTTCTGACTTCCTCTTGTACACAGTACACGAACAAGCTTCATAAACCTTTTCTAGTATTAAGAAGAATTTAAAAAGTTGTAATATTTTTGCAGCTCTGAAAATGGAACAGAGGGAGCCTGAGCTACAATTCCTCCCTTTCAATTTTTTTTTTTTTACTTTGAGACAGGGTCTTGCTAAGCTGTTTGTTCTAAGCTTCTTACTTAGAATCCTCTTGCCTCAGCCTTCCAAACATTTGGGATTATAGGTGTGTGCTACCAAAAGCAGTGATTATAAATACTTTCTAAAAAAAAGTACTGATTATTTTTTACAACAGGATTACACTGGGAACGATAGAGTTAGGCAGCTTCTTCTAAGGCTACTATTTTGTCAATTTCTCCATTTTCACATTTCATCTTGTGTCAAATCCTTCCTTCCTTTATAGGTGCTACCAATTAGGGAGAGACAATGTCCTATGAAATTCAGAGATATCCATGTTAATGATACTTTCCAAAAAATGACAATTGCTGATGATCTAAAGAAATATGAATGCATAGCTTCAATCCCCTTTGGTTTCCACAGCTGTAAAGTCCTTCCAAATGTTCATTAGGATTCTGTGAAGGTGTGAACTATGACTTCTCTCTGGAAACCTCAGTTTTGAGTGTAAGGAGTGTGATTGTGCCTATCAGAAACACAGTAGACATGATGTTAGACCAATACTTGAGGTAAGAGAGATGAAGACCCAGTATTTTACCATAAATTGCAATACCATGGATCATGAAAATGACATTCCTGAATCCATTCTCTGTCTACATTTGCATTGATACTTTACTTTTAAATTAACTTCAACAACTATTACAAACTTCTGGTAGATTTGCATATCATTATAGTGGCAACCTGAGGTTCTATCCAATTACCTTACACATTTAGAAACATTTCAAAATTGAAATAGACTTAGCTGATGATTTCTTTTCATGAATCCTGGCTTTCCCATTGAAAACTGGAAGTTATAGAATTTGAGTAACTTCACTGAGACAAAAAACTCTGGTGCCCATGGCTGGCCAAAACCTACATGTGTGTTAAGTCTGGTAATGAGCAAAATATATATTAATAACATTGGCATTTAGGTTCTAATGCACACACCCTGACCCTAAATAATATTTATTGTTGCTATTATTATGAGTTATTATTGTTATTGGGATGTATGTATTATCCTAGCATGCTTTAGTGACTTATAAAACCTTTCTTCTGGAAAATCTCTTCTCCAAATACTCTTTCAGGCTCTGGAGGCCTGCACACAGAGCTGGAAGTGAAGAAGGCAGAGGAGAGCCCCTGAATTACTTATAGTAGCCATTTGTAATGAAACAATCAACAGAATGTTAGAGGAAGCCATTGATCTTTTATCCTGGAGGAATGTCAAAAGGTCAGAGTAGGCCAGACTCTCAAACTTGTCAAACAATTTTATCTTATCCATGATTCAAATGATTTGTATAGAAAATGCAACAAGAAAAATAAAATAACGTATTTTTTCTTAGAGGATCTTTACAATTAGGGTCATTATATAATTTACCTTCCAAATCAGGCTAATTTTAAGAGACAAAGAACTCACCATTAATATTTAGTGCTGGACTGATAGCTATAAATTCAAATATAAAAAGGGATACCATACTAAGTTGGCATTTAAGAATGTATCCTAAAAAGTTAAAACATGAAATCTACTTAAAAGAAACCATGGGATCTAATAAGAGAAGCAAAAATAAAATGACAAAAAGCTCTCTAAAAAGTACATATTGGTCTCAGATATTAAAAATTACTCTCTTTCCTTGAACTCAAGCCAGTCAAATATGCAAAAAAAAAAAATTCTTGTTGAGAAGCAATCTTGAGCAGGACAGCCTAAGGAGCTAATGAGGAGTGTTTGTTATGCACAAGTACTATGTCCACTGGTTCTCACAAAAGGGGCACACAAGGACCCCGACTTTTGCCTCCAGGAGGACCTTCCTTTCTTCCCCAAGGACGATTAGTCACTCTGCATTTAAAACTGAAACGTTCATTTTAAATACTACAAAAATGTGGCACAGAGCTCAGGCAAGGCATCTGTTCCAGCAAAATGTTATGTTTTGATCATTTTCAAAAATGATTTTTCTGTTTTAAAGAAAGTGTGTGGACATGGAGATGAGTCAGTCAATCTGAGGGGTACTGTATCCTGGGTTATTTTGAAAGCTGCAAAATTTAAAAATACATGGAAAAAAATAATTTTCCTTAAATATTATTTCAATTTTATTCTTTGACTTAGTATTCTTTTTCAATCTTTCTATAGCCATCAAATTCATTGGTGGGGGGTTGCTACCCTTAACGGCAGCTATAAAATTATTATCACATGGAATTCTAGATACAGGTTCACAAAAATATTTATAGTTTTTTATTTATGGATCTAGGTAATCTATATTGGGAAAGAGTGGCATATCATATGCAAAGGTGATTTATTTATACACACAGTTGCATTTCTTTTTAAAACATTTCCTGATTACTTAAAAATTAACAAAAAATCAATTTATTCTCTCAACAGCTTCCTAGGACTTAATATTAGATATATTACTCAAGTCCAAGTGTACAAAAATCATATCACAACTGCAATATTTTCTGTCTTAATCTGTATGCTCTTTTATTTTCCAATGTGAAATGCATTTAGTTTAACATGGATATTCCCGCTAAATGTAGGTTCATCTCCAGAATTAGGATATTTATAAACCTTATTGTAGTATAAAGTAAAATAAAATTTCAATAACATTTACTTTCCATTTTTTTTCTTTCTTAGGCTTGTAGTGTTCCATGTCCATGGTGCCTCAAAAGTAAACTGTAATGCTGTGTCTCTGTGAATACACATTTGTAGTTTCATCTCATTTTGTCAGTTTGGCATCCCATTGAGGAAGGAACCCACAAGTTCCAGCATGGAGAAAACACCGATGTGCTGTGTTTTCCAAAGCAAGTCACCTGACTTTTGGTGTGAATGTCTTTATCTGGAAGAATAGGGACAAATGATAACTATCTCGTGATAGAGGGCTCAATTCTGAGAAAGTCAGAAATTATTAGCGTTTGTACAGCATTTATGAGTTAGTTTATAATTCCACCATATTGATTGAAATAGATCAGAACAGCTACCCAACCAATTATTTTTATCTTGGTCTGTTCATTTTGGCCATCTAAAGCAGCACAATCAATTGGACCAACTATTCTGAGATACAAATTGGCTAGTAGGAAAGCCAAAACACCAGATTGGCTGCTTTTTTTAATTGGTGTTTTTCATGATATGAAAATATTGGGTGAAAATGGAAAAACTGAGTCAAAGATCCAGATGTTTGATCTGCCCGTTTCCAAATAGCCACACATTTTGTAGCATTCATATTTGCAACTGAATTTCTCAGTTTTCACCAGAAAGCCTGTCATCATATAGATATAGCCTTAGAGGAGTTGTAAACATGAAACTGATATGGTCCCAAGAAAAGGATCCCTTTTACCCAAGATGACAGTTGCTTGTGCATCTGCTGTTTTCTCACCAGGGAACCTCCTGGACAGAAAAGGGACAGGATCCATTGTTCAAATCCTGTATCATGGTCTTCTTTATATAAGCTCAATGCTACCTAGAAAGAATAGCTGTTTGAGCTGAGTAATTGCAATGACAAGCAGAACTTCTCCTCTGAATGGGTCCAATGGGCAAGTCAAATATAGATGCAAAATTTATCACTGCAGCATTGACAAAACATAAAGCTGATCCGTGACTTCTGAATTGGCTTATCTCGCTACACACTGATCACAGTTTCTACTAGGTACTGGAATGGTGTGCATCGAGCTATTCTATATAGTTTAAATCCAGTCTAGTAACAAAGCATACATAGTTTGAACAAGTTTAGCAAAAATAAATAACATTACCATTATGTGCGTAGGGGGTGGGAACTGGGGGTGAAGGCTACAAGTTAAATATATTGCCATTTTGCTTATTTTTGATGGCTGACATTTGTTTGCTTTGCTTCTTCTGCACCCAGGAACACATTAATTCAAAGCCACAACCACAGTATGTAATATCTGTAATTTTTCTTTTCTCCTCCTTGGATTCACTACTCTTGAAATATCACATTTTAATTATGTGCATAGCAATGACTTCATTGCTTCTTAACTCAGCAGCAGCCAACTCATTTTCCCCTGATGGTATGATGACCTGTCCTGTGGGAGAAATCCATCTGTTTATATTATTTAAGCTGTATCTACACAAGGAACAGGTTTTGTATGTTTTGAAACCATTTTTCCTCATTTCACTGCTTATTGCTTGCCTAGAAAGGAGGAACTAGGGAACCAAGAGGAAATCACTGCAATCAATAGGTATTTCTAGCAAAGCTAATAAAATTAACACTTTTATAAAGAAGAAGGCCAAAAATTGTTCAAAGACTATGGATTTCATTACATGTATTTGATCACAGTCAAATACATATGTAAAACATTTAGTATAGAGCTAAAGGTATAATAAATAAAGAGCTATATTTTTCATTGAGATTACATATGAAAAGACCAAGAAATAAAAATATTTGACTCTTGGTAATCTGTGAATATTAATGAAAACTCTTTTTGCAAACCTGGTTGTCTCTTTAATGCTAATAACAGGTTAATAAAGGAAAGTGATTCTACCTGTCTGGCATGAATTCCTGGCTTGACAGTAAACATTGGTTGAAATGTGCTTAATAGAGTGCCTTCAAAAGAAATTTTGTACTGTCAGCTTACTTTTACAAGTAATTGGGGAAGATTGTTATCAACCTGTCACAAGAAATCTTTCCATGAGAAGGGCTTATTCCAGAAAGAATGCAGTGATCATCTGTAGAACATTTTGCTCATCCATATAGTGTCTCGGTTGTTCTTGCATGAGTAGAATGGTCTTCACTGATGATGTTGGAATTCTATACAATTGTATAATTCTATACAATGAGAATTCTATACTATGCTGTTTTGTGCTCAGGAAAAATTCCATGTTTGATCCTGAAATAGAACTGGTAAAAGATTGGAAAGGTGTTCTTCCCAATCTGCAGGGAAGCCTTATCTTCACTCAGAAACATGAAATTCTTCACAGTACCTTATTAAAGAACTAGGTAAAGACCCATGAAGATACAAAGCACTGTCATATTTAGCAGAGCCCCAGCAGTCCATAATACTAGCAAAGCATAGCCTCATTCAAACATAAATGCTCAAATTTAGATTAGTATGGTATTCTTTGGCTCTTTACAGACAGGAACTTGAGATTCTTTATTTATGTCTTATTCTTAAAGCACAGGACTTGGAGGTGAATGGGTTGCTGGGTTACAGGGAGGGTGTACTGGTTCTGCCCCACTTCCTAATCCCACCATGGAATGCAGGCCTTTTCTCCTCGGCAGTCTTTTTTTTTTCTACCAATTTCTTCGTACATCTGTCCTCTTTCCTACTCCAGAGTTAGCTAAGCCAATCTGTGGAGCCCAGCCACATTACCAGGCCTCTCACTATTATTTGGAAAAAGAAGGTAAAGTATAACAAATAGTGTTGCAGCTAAGTGAAAGGAAAAAAGAAAACCCTCTTTGGGCAGGAACATTCAGAAAAAAATTCCAGAGTGAGAAGTACACGTTGAGTTTTCAAAGTAGACAAAAGCTTACAAAGACTTTCTTCTAGGAAAACAAATGATGAAAGATAAAAGAAAATCTGAATTGCATGGAATAGCCTGGAAATAAATCATTACAACTAAAGCTCTGAAAGTTGGTTTTATGCTATCTGTACATCCTCAGGGAGGAGCAAGACTCAGGGACTTCTACTCTTGTCTCCAGCAACCTCATGCATGCAATTCACCGCCAGAAGAATGGACAGTGTGTTTATTGAACAACTACTCCTTTTCAGGTAATAACTGGCTTGTGTCAATTCTATTATAACAATATGTTCCTGAATTATATTTAATATCTAATTTAAATTATACTTGATTCCCAATTACATGCTCCCAAATCCTAGTGAGGCATGTTTCAATAATCTTTCATATTGTGCCAATTATTAAGTAGCTGTCTCTCAGCTTCAAACCTACCTTTCTACCATTACCTTTTAACAATGAGCTGGGAATCTGAAAACCACTTTCCTGCTTGGTCAAAGGCCTCCATGTTAAGTTCTTCCAACAGAAGTGTTAGAGAGGGACTGTGAAGCTGGAAGTGAGAGAAGGACTTCTTTGCTCTGTCAGCTTAGCTTTTTGTTCCAATGCTTCTTCATGCCCTGGGATGCTCAGTCCTAGAGTAGTAGCTAAGCCGACAACCTGAACTGGGTTTATAATATTCCCTTCAGAGATACCCACAATAACAGAACAGCACCTACTTGTAGGCCTGGTCTAGCCTCACCATGCTACTCCTCCAAATCTTTAAGAGGATCATCATAACCTTTTCTCTTATTTTCCCCAGCCCTGTTCATGGTGGTCCTTCCCTGTGGCTGTCATCTTCATGAGACCTTAGAATTCTCCCTTTACTCTCTCATTCTTCTCTCTGTGTACCTAACAATCCTTCATGCAGAATTCTCTGTTAAAATAAGCAGAATGGTTTCTGCCTCCTAACTGGACTCTGAATCATAGGTGAAGAAACTAAAATTTAATTTGATTAATTAATTGGCTTTTTAAAAGTTCCAAAAACTTGTAATGATAGATTCAAACTATGGTCTCTCTGACTAAATCTCTTCCTCTTTCGGCCCTCACTGTGATCAGCTTCCAGGTAGACATCTGCAGAGACAGAGAATTATTTTTCTCATTAATTACAACCCACTCGAACTAGTCAAGGCTTTTATGGTTTTAAATTGTAGAAATCCCAGAACTGGAGTAGCCCAAAGGAAGAATTCCATAACTTACATAAGTACACATTAGGAAAGGCAGGGAAATTCAGCTGGAATGAAATGAAAGGGTCTCTCTTTCGTGGCCCCAACAACCCCTACCACAATATACACACAGGCTCATTCCTCTGCTTCTTGTTTCAGTTTCTCAGCATGGTGGAAACCCACCTACCAGCTTATATTTTCCAATTTACCATCAAAAAGACCAAAGGTTTATTGTTTCTCTTTGTGGCTCTAAGGTAAAAACTCTCCTGAAGGAGTTTCATTAATATAGTTTGGATCAGGAGTCCATACCTGTTCCAGTCACAGGTGATCAGTAGTAAAGAAAGGCTGGAGGGTGATACAGACACTGTTGCAGTTTGGATATGGTGGCTTTCCCCAGTAACAATAACAGTCAATAACAGTAGTCAGGGGAAAGGATTTATAAACCAACCACAACACCCATTTAAATCCAAAACTTGAAGTGGAAGATGAATTTCCCAGTACAGGCTTGGGTACTAGTCTAGACAAGCAAAACAATAGATGGGTACTATATAATATATTACTGTAGTCATAAAATTTGAATTCATGCTGTTATATCTACAGTGCATAATACGTAGTAGAACACATGCCTGTGTTTTGCAGAAACAAGTCATTAATCATTAATAAAATGCATGGGTCCTTTGGGTAAGTCCTACTTCTTTCAAAGTTCTACAAGTACTAGATTTGAAATGCTTTCCTTTTTTGTTTTGGCTTTTATAATGTTGCTATATAAAGTAATAGTTTAAATATGTGAAAGAGTCAATATATTGTCATAAATCTCAAATGCAGAAGATCTTTCAGTCAGTATTTTTTGGAGCTAACTCTGGTATTCTTTAGGGTAAAAATAATTTATTTTAAAATAGTAAGCACTATGTCCTAGATACTGGCTTTGGAGTTTTATAAACATTTTATTTAACCCACATGATGATCCTGTGAAAAAAAGTAATATATTTGGCAAGGTAACAGGATACAAAAATCAACAAACAAAAATCAATAGTATTCCAGTACACCAATAATGAATCCATGGAAAAGGAAATTAGAAAAACAGTACCATTCATAATAGCTTCAAGAAAAATTAGACTCAGTACTGAACTCAATGAAATGAAAGACTTCTCCAACAAAAACTATTTCTACTCTGAAAAACAGACTACAGAGGACAGCAGAAAGTGGAAAGATATCCCCTGTTCCTGGATGACAGAACGTATGTTGTAAAAATAGCCATACTACTCAAACTGGAACATAGATTTAAGGCAATTTCAACATAAATACCAACAGCATTCCCTTCAGAACTAGAGAAAAATAATCCTAAAATTCATATGGAGCCAGAAGAGAACCAAAATAGCAAAAGCAATCCTGGGTAACAAAAGCACAGCAGAAGGAGTAAGAATCTTAGATCTCAAGCTATATTGCAAAGCTAAAGTGATAAAAACAATGCAGACCTGGACCAAACACAGATGTGTGGATTGATGGAACAGAACAGAGGATGCAGAAAATACCCAGGTACACTCAGGCATCTGATTTTTGACAAAGGAACGAAAACTTACACTGGAAAAAAGATAGTCTCTTCAACCAATAGTGCTGGGAAAACTGGTTATCTACATGCAGAAAACTGAATCTAGACACCCATCTCTCACTGAGCACTAAAATAAAATCAAAATAGATCAAAGGTCCAGATACTAAGAAACAATCTGCTGTAAGATAACATAGGCAAAATTGTTGAAACCATAGGCACAAGCAAGGACTTTCTGAATTCCATTTGCAAAAGAAATAACATGAGAAACAAACAAATGAAATTATATCAAATTAAAAAGCTTCTGTGCAGCAAAAGAAACAACCAACAGAGTGAAGAGACAACCTATAAAATCTGGTTGGCCATTCTTTGGACAGAGGACTAATATCCAGAATGTATAAAGAACTCACACAATAAAAGACCCAATTTAAAAACTGGCAACTGAAATGAATAGACACTTCTCAAAAGAAGTAAAAGTGGTCAATAAATACATGAAAAAATGTTCAATATCCCTGGCCATTAGGGAAATGCAAATTAAAACAACACTGAGATTCCATGTACTCCAAAAAGAATGGGTGTCATCAAGAAATCGAATAAAAAATGCTGATGAGGCTGTGAGAAAAGGGAACCCCTCTACATAGTTGGCAGGAATGTAAACTAGTACAATGACTATGGAAATCAGTATGGAGATTTTTCAAAAAAACTAAAATTAGAAATTCCATTTGACCCAGCTATTCTCCTTCTTCACAAAAGAGTTAAAGATATATTATAGTGATACATGCATACCCATGTTTATAGCAGGATGACTCATAATAGCTAAATGTTGGAAGCAGCCTGTATATCCATCAACAGATGAATAAATAAAGAAAATATGGTGTATATACATGCAATGAAATACTACTCTCCTATAAAGGATAAATTTGAGTCATTTGTAGGAAAATAGGTACACCTTGATACTCTAAGATAAAGTGAAATAAATCAGACACACAAGCTTAAATACTGCATAATTTCTCTTATAGGAGAAACACAAAGTATAGATAATTTAAAGGGAAAATAAAAGAGAGAGAATAGGAAACAGGAAGACAGAAGTTTTGCAAATGAGAAAGAAACCAAGATATGAATGGAGGGAGGAGGAACTGGAAGAGTAGAGGAAGTAAACATAATTAAGGTGTGTTGTGTCCATATACCAACTACCCACGATGAATGTAGTCATTATGTACTGCAAACACGTACTAATAAAAGTTTAAAAATTTACAAAAAGAAATAACAATGATCATTCCTTTCTTTTAGAGGAAGAAATTAATGCTTGGAGAGATTAATATTTTATTCAAATAAATGAAAACAGTAAGTGGCAGTTTTAGGATTCAGGTGTAGATATGAACTATGATCCTGTTTTAACTTCATTTTGCCAGGAGTCTCTTCACTGAACTCTGCGAGTACAATCTTGGGCTGACCACCATCTGTCCTATTCATTTGCCTCCAGAATCTGACTTCACCCTTCTCCCCACCTCTATGGCAGACAGTAGTCCAGTCCTTATATTGTGTTCATTTAGGACTTCCCTTGAAGATTTCTTTAAAATAAATTAAGCCATGGCAAGTTAATTTTAGAAGTATCCCTGTCCTCTACTCTCTAAATGCCAGTAGCATCCTTTACCTGAGATGTGACAAGAGACATTGCCCACATGTCTCTTGATGGAAAAATCACCTTGAGTTGTCTTAAACTCATGGCACCCTCATCTAATATAAAGACCCCAGCAGTGCTATAATGGGTTTTAAAAATTGTTTTATTGGGGGTGGGGGGTGAGACAGGGTCTTGTATATAGTTCAGGCTGGCCTTGAACTCACTATGTAGTCCAGGCTGGCCTTGAACTCATGGCAATCCTCCTGCCTCAGCCTCCTAGAGTGCTGGGGTTACAATCATGTGCCATCATGCCTGGATTAAAGATTGTTTTAAAGCTGGGTTTTTATAAGGTAGCACCATGACAGTATAACATACCATGTCACTGAAACACCTAAGTACAAGATGATATTAAATCTGTTGTTTTTATTGCAATCTTGTGTAGGTCATCATATTTTCAAAACTTTAAATCCTACAGCCATACAGTGAGCAATTATTTTAAGATTCAAAAATTTACTTCTTACTCCTAGCATTTTTTTTTTTTTGATTGAACTTGGGACCTTGTGCTTGCAAGGAAGGTGCTGCAACCACTGAGCCAAATCCCTGGCTCTCCTAGCATTTTATTTAGTTCTTCATTTAGACTTGTTTCAAGGCTGTGTAGATCATCTCTGGAAGGAATTCTGAGAGTGGATCTGCTCTACCTGCCCACACATCAAAACATCAAGTTTTCAAGGTTGCTGGGTCAGTTTTCAGAGGAGAGAATTAAACATACTAGTTCTCTGTCTAATTATTCCTAGGATAAAAAGCTGTAGATAATGTTAGTCAGTCTTCCTTTACTGTAACAAAGTAGCTGAGATAACCACCCTATAAAGAGAAAAGGTCTCACTGTTTTTGAGGTTACAGACCATGGATGGTTGGTTCCATTTTTCTGGAGACTGTGGTAAGGAACCATGTCATAGCAGGAGTGTGTGGCAGAAGCAAAACTATTCAGATCATGGCCACAAAGCAAGAAAAGAGGAAGAGGAAGGGGCTGCGATTTCACAATCCCCTTTAAGAGCACACCTTCAGTGGCCTCAATACCTCCTGATAGGCTCTCCCAAGGCCCCACCTCTCAAAGATTCCACTTCCCCCCAACAGAGTCACTCTAGGAAACAAGCCTGTAACACATGAGCCTTTGAGAGAAAAACCAACAGTCAAATTATTGCAGATAATATCACCTAAAAGGAAGTTATTTAACTGATAATTCACTGGCAATACCATTCAGCATGCTACTTCCTTTCTTTAGCTTGGCACAATTCTTAAGACTATGCAAGTATTAGCCCCTGATTAAAACTAAGTATTATGTGGGGGCTTTACAGAGGCTGTTTCCTGGCTTAGGTGAGTAACCCTCCCAATCACCCTTAAGCTTTATAAGTTACTTGGATTCTACAAAATGCAGAGGAAATCTAAACCCTTGATAGTTTATCTTTATTTCTGAACATGCTTTCAAAAATTATTTTACAAAAATAAATTCATCCTGCTAGTAAATTCTCTTTCTTTCATTTCTAAGTCTTTTATTTAGTCATGTGCCCTTGGTAAATGACTTGGATTTTCTTCAGGAGATGCCATTCTAACCTACAAGTGGCTACTCAACTGTAAGCTTCTGTCCCTCACCAAGACCAAAAACCGTGTTCTGAGTGTATCAAAACAGGTATTTCCTGGAGATTCTTTAACTATGAGATTAAAGTGTCTTAAAATACACAAACAGCAGGAAATAGAACATTATGCAAAAATGTATGTTGAATTTGGGAGGTTAGGAAAGTGGGCCATTTCTCAAACATCTTAGTCCACAAAATTATCATTCTTCTCGACCAAGCCAGAGGAATTGAGCTACATAATCTTGACCAGTCTCCCTTCAAAAATTGCTTTGACTGATTGCACTTTCCTCACATATGCTAAAGGTACTCTGTGTGATACCTGTAGTTATTTTTCCTATGGAGAGGTTTCTTGAGCATAATTTCTGTTGCATTATTGTTTATTTTTTATGGGTGGAAAGCATTTTCTTCTGGTGAATGTATGTGACAAATAGTTATACATCTACTAGCTAGTAGTTTGGTTTTTTTTTAAATTTCCAAAATTCCAATTTCAATTTATTTATAATGCAGTGTTTCTCTTCCCTTTAGGATCTAAGATTCAACATTCTTTTGAATTTTTCAGGCTTTGTATAAATACAATTTTTTATTTTTCTTAATCATTTTTCAATTTGGGGAAACTAGATCATATTATATTTTTCTTTAGCAGGTGGAACATCTGACCATTAATATCTGAAAAAATAAAAATTAAAAAAACTTGAAAGTAGTTGGCTGTTACAGGGACCGCAGAAGTCTTTCATATTAAGGATTTTAATAGTAAAACTTGGTGAGAGTTCTAGAAGTTTTTTCTTGATATATCAAAACTAATAACCAGTTTTTAAAATGTAGGCATACCTAAACAGAAATAAGTGTCAGTAAATAGGATAATTATTACCTCAAGTAAATGAGAGCACAAAAATGGAAGTATATGGTCAAAAATTTATGAAGACTTTTGATTTTGGCCTCTTGTAGATGCAGTTATCGTCCTTCAACTTCAATGTCTGTGCCAAGTTACATGAAAATATATTTCCAACTCTCTATCATCTATGGCATGTGGGCACATTATCTAAAATTCCATGTATAGTATTAGTTTGCTCTCATTTAAAAAATTCTCTGCATATTTGCAGATGTTTACAAGTTAAAGAAATACTTTCATTTTCAACATGTAAACATCCCAAATAATGAAATTTCAGAATATAGTTTAACTTGGACTTTGTGGTCCTGAAGACAGACAGATAAATTAAGCCAGAGATGCTTTTGTTCTCACCCAATATTGATGTTTCAGAAGTGTGAGTCTCCTTCCTAAACCTCCTTAACGCCCCCTTGCCCAAACTCTCTAGTCTTATTTTCACCTCAGCTTTCATTGTCTCGCTTGCTCAGAGTGATTCTCTCTCCAAATGGACTGCCTGCAAGCTTATACCTTGGTATCTGTTCTTGGGTAGGTTTGGAAGCACACCTCTAACCTTAGACCTGCATGGCAGGGGTAAAGCTGCCCTAGGAGCGGTAGTTACAAGAGCTTAACTCAAATCAGAAGGTTCTGTTGTCCATTTGGTTTTGCTCACTCTAGATCTGTGAGTACTGGTCATAACATAGCTTGTATGTGTAATTTGTGTCTCCGTAGTAGAAGAATTTATTTGCTTAGAAAAAGTTGGAGGGGAAAAACAATTCCTAAAATGTTTGTTTAGTACAGTTTTAGTACAGTCATTTGTTTTAAAATGAGCAAAATGGTAGGCTCCGAAGAGAATTTCAAAACCATACTCTACAGTATGACATGTTCTTAATTTGCAATTAAGTTGGACAATGTTTTAAGCCCATTTTGATTTGTTTTTGAAACATCTTATTCTTGATCTGTATGTGAAAGAAACATGTTGGACTGTCATTATTTGAGGTACTATGGAGTTGATTTTTGTGGAAGATTTTATTCAGTCTTCAGGTCAGGTGATATAATGCCATTACATTTTATTTGGAGATATTAGTACTTTAGAACTTAAAATCTTTAAGCAGGCAAAATAGTAAACCTTTTCATTTTTTTATTTTTATTTTTGGTGCCAGGGATCAAACTCAGGACTGAGTTTGAGGCAGGTGAGGTGCCACTGAGCCAAATCCCTAGCCCTTAAACCTTTTTATTCTTTTTAGATCTTGAAGACTCATATTTTCTACTTTGTTTATTGATCAGCAGAAGTGAAATAATTTCATTCTAAGTGAAAACTAAGGCATTTTTGCCATTTGTTTTCTCAAAAAATAAGTGAATAATACTAGGGAATCTATCAAATACTCTTGCTGTTCTATACCTTCTGAGAAACTTGTTAATATCACAACTAAGGAAGTAACTTAAGATTTAGAAAATTGTTTTCCATTTTTCATTTCTTAAAATACTTAAAAACAATGTTTTACTCAATTTTTCTCATTCTCTTTATTCTTTAAATAGATCTTTTAAAAATAAGATTACACTGAAAAATGATTACACTCACTGATAACTCTTGATGTGTAATAGTTTGAATTTGAAAAAATGATTATATATGATGACGGGGGCTAACAGTATAAACTTACATTTGTTAAACTTGTTTAAACAAGGAGTTTTGAGCAATTTCAACATTTTGTTCAGCACACAAAAAGATTATCCTGGTGGTTTTTGTTTTATGGACAGAAAAAATGGTGCAGCAGCTTTTATTCTCTGCCCATCTTGAACGTAAGAAAGCTAATGATAAATCTGTGCCTTCCCCTGAGCAACTGTATGGGGCTCTGTGGAATGGCTATTTGAATCAGTCCCATTCCTGGCTCCATTTTCTGTCCTTGGGGTTCTCTCTCTTTTCTCAAAATCCTAATATTCATATTATTGTGCCTCATTTTATAACTGTTTATGAGTTATGAATTCTTTTTTTGAAACAAGGTGAACTCTAATAAACACATCATTATATTAGTGACAGATGTATTAGTAATAAACAGGAAAAACAAAAAAGAATAGGTAGAGATTATCAATCCTGTTCCATGATTGGGGAAGAAACTGATGATAAAAATAACCCAGTATGTGAATAAGATTTTTCTGATAGGGAAAGTAGGAGAAGAAGCATTGGAGTAGGAGGAATTTCAGACAATGACATTGGGTACAACTAATGAGTTTCAAAAGAGAGGGTGGCCTTATTTGCAGGATTAGAGAGTGGAGAGAGCAGAAGGAGCATAAATGTTGGAAAGCTAAGTTAGACTCATGTTGTGAAATGTCCAGTGCACCGTGGTATGAATATGGACTGGTAGACAATGAAATATGATGCAAAGGGAAATGGGGGCATTGTTTGGTCTTACTGGGGCTTTGACGTTAATGCTTTAAGTGAGATAGGAATCTCTGAAAAAGTTTGAGCAGAAAAGTGACAAGATGTTCAATATCTTGTAGAATCATACTGGCTTAAATTGAGATGATCCTGCTTGGGGGCAAGGACAGAGAAGGAAGGTGGTTACAATTATCAAATCACTGATCCAGATGGCTGTGATGAGCCTGCATTCTGCAAATACCTAGAGAAAGAGGTGATGGTATTTGATGATGCACTGCATGAGGATGGAAAAATAGGACCAGAGTAGGGAGAAAGAGGGAAGGAGGAAGAAAAAAAAGGGAGGGAAGAAGGGAAACAGAGAGGGGGAGAGAGAAGAGTGACTATGAGAATATGGCTATGGAAGATGGCTGACATTTTTGACCTAAACAATAAAAAGGTAACTGAAATGGGAAGGATAACAAAGCAGATTTGGGGAACATGATAAGAGTTTTGATCACATAGATGGTGTTCTTGAGTAACTGAATATTTGAATTTGGGGAACGTTTTCAACTAGAGTGACAGATTTGAGAAAAATCATTGTATAGATGAATTTGAAAGCCATGATACTGGTTGAGATCACCAAGAAATTGGGTTCTGAAGACAAGAAAAAAATGTTTGAGCCCTGGGACACCAGTCTAATTGATGAGAAGAGTACTGTAGGAGACTTAGAACAACTGACACCGAGGAAGAAAAAAACCTAGATGTAGTGAATTTAAAGCCAAGGAATATGAATGCATTAAGGAGGAAAGAATGCAGACTTATGCCTAATGATGATGGTAAAAAGATTTTATGCCTTGGTTTGCCAGGATAACTTTGAATTCTACTTATTGTCTAAGGATAGCTACTAATAGCACCTTATTTATTCTGAGTGAAATTGTCAACCAACTGATAGGTCAAGTAAGAACAACTGAAAACTGATTATTATATTTAGAAATGTGAAATTCATTAATGTTTTTGATATAAATAGTTGTGATGAAAGACATGGGGGTAAAATCCTGATCAGAGGAGTTTGGCATACAATGGGAGAACAGGAACTCGAGGGAATAAAGACAGACACATGACTCAAGAGATTCTGCTGAAAAGGGAGTAGAAATTTAGGTGGTAGCTGGAGGGAAAATTACTATAAGCCAAGACTGGTAGAGTGTTACTTAATGGTGATCCTCAACCTGGCTGGATTAAGTGGTGCCTAGCAGATCAGTAAAGCACAGTTCTGGGTGTGTCTGTGGTGGAGACCAGAGATTATTGGTAGGTGGATTCACCCTGATGTGGGTGGCACTATACAACAGGCTTGCAGCCTGGATGGAATGAGAGGGAAGAAGGAAAAACTTGGCTTGCATTTGAAAAACTCCATTCTGCTTGAGTACATCTTTTGCTACTAGCATTTCCCGTAAAAATCAGACTTCAGCTTCTTCACCCTTTCAACATAGAGTCATGCAGGGACTTTCCAGGGAGCTTCCTGGCCTTCACTGTAGGATCGATACTGCATCCTTGATTTCTCTTGTTCTGTGGCTTTCAGCTTTGTTGATTGGTAGCTGCTTGTTTCTCTGACTTTCTTGCATGCAGATGCCATTGTTGACTCTTCTATCTCTGATCCTGTGAGCCTATCTGAAAAATCCCCTGTGTAGATAGGTAGGTAGGTCGGTATGCGGGTGGGTAGATAGATAGATATTTTCCTATTATTTCTGTTCCTGTAGAGAACCCTAACCAATACATATATGATTTGTTTATTGTTTCTTTGGGTAAGATGGGCTTCTCCATCCTTGCTTCCTTTCTTCCTTTGCCCTCTAAATGTTATATTTAATCTGAGTGTACTAACTTTCTATTACTATAGCAAAATACCTAAAAAATCAACTTAAAAGGAGGAAAGATTTATTTTGGCTCATGGTTTCAGAGGTTTTAGTCAGGGTCCTGTTGACCTTATTATTTTTGGGCCTGTGTCAAGGCAGTATATCATGGTGGAAAATACATGGCAGAGGAACCAGTTCACCTTATGGTACCTGGGAAGCAAAGAGGAAGGAGAAGGGGCTAAGGTCTCAACATGCTCTTCCAGGGCACACCTCCAATGATATCACTTCCCTCTACTAGGCCCCATCTCTTAAAAGTTCTACCACCTCCCAAAAGCCCCATAGGCTGGTGGCCAAGTATTTAGCATATGGCCTTTAGGGAATATTTAAGAACCATTCAGAACATATGGTTAACTCCTAAGCATTTCTTTTCATTTCAATTATCTTCCTTGGTAATCTTACAGATTTTCCTGATTACAAATATAAACTAATCCTGATCCTTTTTTATCCTGATTTGATCTCAAGATCTATGAATGAAGCTTTTAGATTCAAAAAGCTCCTTAGATATAAATGAAAGAGTATCTTACACTTAACATCTTCCAAACATGAATTTCATACACCTCTTCACCAAGTCTACTTCAGCCCCATGTCTTTTTTTGTGTGAGGTGTTGTGTGCACAGCACCTCACTTCTTATATGGTTGTTCAAGCCAGAAACCTAGTGATCATTTTTGATATTTCTTGCTCATCTCCCTGTATTCCACTCATCACCGAATTGTCTCAAAGCTACCTTAAAGTGTAGATATTATACTTACCAGCCTTGGTACCATTTGGATTCATTTGTACTCCATTTTCATCTTGTATCTTTTCTGTTCTATAACACTGGAGATTTAGCCCGGAAAGCTATGTCTAGGCTCACAGGTCAGCTGGTTTCTGGTTGAGTACCACTCATTGGAAAGATTGGTGGCAGGATAGGAGAGAACAGGGTGTTTTCTTCATCTACTCTATTTGAGGTGGTGTTTTCTCAATAGTTCCAGCTACCACTGAAACAACTGTAGGCCAGAAACTCCAGTGATGCCATCTCCTTACCTGTCCCCACAACCGAGAAGGATGAAGTTATCTTGCTAATGGTTAATCTTTAAGATAATTCATTATCAGCTTTTCAGCTCTTTTATCACCTGACTAGAAACTCCACAAATTAAATTTCCTCTCTTTTCCTCCATTTTCAGTAGAATGCTTTCTAACTGTTTTTTTTTTCTTTTAATTGAATCTTCAGAAATACTTATCTTCACTCGCTTTTCTCCTCTTCCCAAATACATTCTAAGATACAATTATCTCATCCCTGGCCAGGCCCTCTTCCTGGTCATCTTCACCTCTAATCCTTCTTTCCTCTAATCCATTCACACAGTTGCCAGAGTCATCTTTAAAAACTCAAATCATCCCATTTAATAACTTGCAGTTGTGCATAGAATTGCCACTTAATCTACATAGATTCAACCCTTAGTCTGCCTATATGGCCACATATATGTTGGTCTCTATGTCTCTAACATCATCTCACTCATTCTATGCCACATCCTTCTCCTGACCTCCTACAGACCTTATCCTTTCCATAAAACTCCTACTCATATATTGCATTAAATTGGTGCTTTCCCCTGTTATTTTCCTTTTTGGTTTTCTGGCCTTTTATTTGATGCAATAGGATTTCTAATTATGCACTTACTTCCATGTTTACTGTTTTTCCCTTTTCACCAAAAGCTTCTAGAGGTCAAGAATAAGACTATAATGTTCTTCATCATTTTACCAGTGCCAGCTTGATTGGTAGGCTGTTTTTCTAGAGGACAGCAGATAGTATTTGAATAAATGAACAAATCAATAGTAATTATTCACACTAGCATTTTCTTCACTCTTAGAAAATGGTAGAGTATACCTACTAAACAAATCAGCTGTTATATTTGGAGTTATACTATAGAGTCAGCAAATGTACTACTAGTCCTACTGTTTGAAATAGGCTTGGGGAATCAGAATATAAATAGTAATTGATCCTTTTCCAAATCTAATACCTCTTTGTATCTGTCTGCTTTCCTGTCACTGTGACAGACTAACACTTTCAAGTTAAAGGAGAAGAGGTTTAATTTGGCTCATGGTTTTGAGGTTCAGCCCATGGTTTGGTGGCTCTAAGACAGAAACATCATAGTGGAAATGTATAGTGGATCAAAGCCACTCACTTCATGGCAGCTGGAAGACAGAGTACAAGGGAAGGGTGCTAACAAGACATATACCCTCCCAAGGCACACTCCCAGTGACCCACCTTCACCTGGGCCCCACTTCCTGATAGCACATTCAGCAACAAACATCAGTGGATTCATCCACTGGTGTATATAGCATCCCTGTGATCTGGTGATTTTCCCAGGCCTCTTATAATCCAGTCAAACTGATGATTAACTGTTACTCTTCTCTTACCCTTTATTATTCTTATTTTTCTCTGGACTCTTTCCAATGCACTCTACATTCCAAAGAAAATACCAAAGTTCTTAGCCTGACATGTAAGGCACTTATTAGTCCAGTGCCAACCTTTTCCCATATCCAGGAAGTAGGTGACCCATTTCTGTCCTCAGAGTCCACTTTTAATCAGTATGGCTGTCTGAGAAGTACAAACCCACAATGCCACTTCCCTTAGACCTCCCTTCAGTAAGAACACCTTCTCTTTCTTGTTGCTGGAGAAACCCTGATCCAGCACAGCACAAACACTTCTTCTGTTAAGCTTCCCTTAACCTCCACTCCCGTAGTCCTTCTATGTACCCCAACATTTCCTTTTCAGGTAGTTTATCACCTATTTTAATTCCCCCTCCAAAATCTCACCATACACTAGACGATTTGCAGAAACCATTTGATGTTCCTATTTCCATTCCAACACATGATGCAAAGTCTGAAAGGCATTAAGTGCAATTAGGGCATTAAGCTGGCAATGAATTGGCAACTGAGTGAACTGTAATTGGCTTTTGCACACTTATACCATCTCAAGTAATAATTTTGCCACAACAAATTTCTATTTGTTTTCATTCTCCCTTTAGTTTCTGAGTTCCACTTCTTAATGGTTGTTCCCCTCTCTTAAAACTCTTCGTTTCATAGCTTTAAGCTCAGCCACAACCCATCTGCTCCCCTCCCACCTGGCCTACTGACTTTGTCTCCTCTTCCCACTCTGATTTTCTTCCTTCTCAGTGTCAAATCTGAGAGCCTTAGAGACTCTTCTCTCTGCAGGGACTGGTGGAAGCTGTCAGGACTTGTGATCCTAGGGGGGATGAAAGGGGCACAGAGTGGCTCTGCTACCCACTGCCCACCCTTACCTAATCTTCTTCAGTACTGGGAGCAGTCCTGGCCCTGATGAGCTAATCCATTCTGCCTCAACCGTGAGGGTGCAGTGGGAGGAGACAATCTGCAAATCAAAGAAATAATCAGACTAATTTGCATCCACTATTGATTTTGGCTCCAGGAAACGTTAACAGCAACAGGGAGTGAGACCTTAATACCTCTTTATGCTGAAAAAAACCTCTTCTGCCTTTTCTATTCCAGCAGTATTGCTATGGAACAATTCTGTCACTTAATTGGTGAGATTATACAAGGCTAGATTCCTCTTTGCAGAGTGATGATGATGGTCTCTAACCTTTTCTATCAAGACAGCCTCTTACTTCTTCAAAACCATTCCTTTTAAAAAGGTAGACATAAAACACTGATGCTTTTCTGTATGTGTATTGCTCTTTTTTTTTTTCTGTGATGGCACCCAGAATTATCTGCTTTTTCTTTCCACAGTGTTCTTCCTTGGATTAAAGGACTAGGAGAAAACCCTGCAACCCTGTGAGTCCGCCCGTTTGTTGAAATCAGTTCAAGATCATCCAGGTCTGCAAAACTCGGCTGAAGCAGCTTGTTGCATAATTTACCAGAGAAGAGAGGGCCATCTGGAGAGCCAATCTGGAGAACTCGAGCAAAGGCAGAGTCTTTTTTTTTCTCCCCCTCTTAAGTTATCCTTATTGACTCTCTGCCTATATTAGGCCTCCGCACTCCTTGGCCTGCATTATGAAAGATGGCTCTCCAGGTCAAAGGCCTTGGCCTTCTGGCATCGAACTCTGACAGAGTACTACCTGGCCCACAAATGCCAGTAGCCGCACCTACTATAGCTGTTCAAATCTTTCAGTCAACTCCTACCAGTCTTGCCCCATGACATTGTGGGGTCCTGTGTCATTCCAAAGGACAGCTGGTTTACGCATATGCAGAGGAGGCAGCTACCCACAAAGGGATGTGGGAAAGCTCTACCAAATGAAAAAAAATAAAAAATGAAAAGAAAGAGAGAAATCTGCCTTAACCTCCACTCAAGAAGTAAATCACGGCTTCCACAGAGATTAAATCCTTTGTGTTAACGAAATCTGTTTTTAGAGCATATAAATGATTCTATAAGATAGCACAAGAGAACTCTCATCAGAGAATAGTCTTCTCTCAATTATTTAGGTGATCTTTTAAGGGGTACAAAGTGTTGTTACAGGATTGCTCTTCCTTCCACAGAACACAGGGAGCAAGCTAAAACCCAGGGAGGAAGGGATCTCCACCAGGCTGGGCCACTGCCTGCTATGCATTCCCACCCTACCCCCTGTACCTGGCCTCCTTGAGCCTCAAGCTATCACCTGGGTGCTGGCACTAGTTGGTCTTTAGTGATTTCCTGAAATGTTTCACAGAGCAGCTTTCTGGGCTGGGAAGGAAAAAATACGTACATCGATTTATGAGGTCTGCCACAGGTATGGGATAAGAGGATGTGCTATGAATTTTCTGATCTTGTGCTAGTCATTTCTCTTAGTCTACCTGGCCTGATATGATCATGTGATCATGCAGTCATTGTCCATCCTAGAACTCAGCCAGTCAAAGTAAAATATATTAGAGGTGGGCACTAGATATATTATATAATTTTCTATGCTTAATTTTTTACCTATATAATAAGAATAACAACACAATTAGATTTTTAAAAACCAAATATATGCATAAGTCCTGCCACATTACTATAAGCTCAATTAAAATGTATTTGTTTTCTTTTTCTTTCTTCTGTGGTTTAAATGCATGGGGTTTTACCCAAACCAATTTTACCGGTTCAGCAGTGTAGAATTTCCTCCATGTGTGCTTCTAGGGTACTAAAGTTCAAGCTTCAGGGCTCTGTTTACTGAATGGCAGGGCACCTTCAGCTTCCTTTCCTGCCAGAACCTTGAACTTGGGCATGTGGGGCAGGGGGAGGATTTGTGCAGTCTTGCATGGACGTCTACCATGCCTCAGATGAACAATGTTTTAATTATGGCCTTTCAGTCTCAACTGCACCTGCCCATTTCATTATCAGAAGGGAAATCTCTCTTTTCTTTCTTGCTTCACTGTTATACTTTAGAACCATGATTGTTTTGCTGAAATAGATATTGACTAGAGAAGGACAAACCTCAAAGGGTTTGGATTAAGTTCTCTTTCTGATAAACATGATGGAGTCTGAATGCTCCAGAGAATCATAGTTAAATGATCTTAACCTTTGGAGCCTATGAAAACTGGAAGAAAAATATCTTTCTTACTATTTTCTTTGGTTTGTTGTCCTCAGAGGAGACCAAGCTGCAAGCATGTGTCACTACAATGTTTTTAGCTGCCATAATTTGATAGGGTGTTTTGAGATCCTAGAAAGACAATACTTGTGTGCATACAAAATATGAATAATAAACTGATCCTTAGAGTATGAGGGGTTCTTAATCTCTTTTACCTTTTCGACTGTCAAAGTGACACCCTGGTGAGGTCCGTCATCCCTTTCTTTTTAAGGAATATCTTCAAGTGAATGCATTAAAACACAGAGGATTTAGAGAAACTCAATTATATTGAAATAGAGTTTCCTCTGAAAGCAAATTAGTTTCTCTTAGCATATAGAAAGATCTACAAAAGCAACATTTCCTGCCTCTATTATTAAAAAATGTTCATTATTTGGTAAAGGCATAAAATTTAGAAATTGTAATAAAAGTATAAAGAAAAATTTGAAATTGTCTACAGCTTCAACTACAGAAGAATCTCTAAACATCCACTCATCATGGAGACAACATTAGATTACAAAAAGAATTGTTTTCTTCAATGCACAAATCACAGTAAAAGTAAAATGAATGGTGACTGCAACCTCTGAAACCTTGCAGTCGACATCTAATTCTGGAGTTTTTGAGTTGAATGGGACACAAGAGCTTGGCTAATCAGGACACCAGACCTAGTTTGAGTGTCAAATTCATCTAGGGAGATTTTTTAAAATTTTTAAATTTTTAAATTCTACTCCTGGCCTTCTGACCAAGAATTTCCAGAGACAAGGTTGGAAAATCTATACTTTGAAGGCTCCTTAGGGACATCTGATTACCAGTAAGTCTCAAGAACCACTGATAATTCACCCTGCCCCTCAGTACAGAATGTTCTCCAAAGACTTCTTTAAAGGTTTCTTTCAAAGCAAGCAAGTTTGCAGGTTCAACTCAAATGTCCCAACCCAGACTGTCCTAAACTGACACCACCATGGCCTATGACCGTAATAGAAAAACACAGGTCATATTTCATGTTCTGAAATGTTGGTCTCTGGTTAGTTGCATCCTCATCAGATAGCTACTTTCTATTTCCCATGCCCAAGTACATAGAAGAAGGGGCTGGCAGGGTGGGAGGAGGGGGAAGGGCTGGCTCCAGCATGTGGCCGGACAGAGTGAGAGCTATATTTGAGGGAGAACTGGGGTGGGGGACTGATTTTTGGAGTGACTCTCTGGATCTGGATCGTGGGCTTTTTCGTCCTCATGAAGTCTATGAGCTGCATTTTATTCATTAGCACCTACAAGGGACTAATTGCCATCAGGCATGTAGGTGGAATTCCTGGCAGGGAGCAAGAAATGGAATAGGTTTGATGACAACCAATGATCTGCCAAAGCCCTGTCAGAAGGAAAACAGAGTCTTGCTGTCACTCATCCACCCCTTTAAATTCAAATGAAGATGCTTCTGGGTAGGGAGGGGGAGGGGTCTGGCACATGTCCAACTTTGCATTGAATATACTGTACATTTTTACTGTATATGTGAAAGTCCCTGGTTGTGGTGGTGCTGTTTCTAAAATGTGGGAAAGAAAGAGAGAGAGAGAAAGAAAGAAAAAAAGAAAGAAAGAAAGAAAGTTAGGCCAGCTGTACTTGTTACTTCCTGTAATATAGATGGCTGGAAGTGATTAAGGAATTCACTTAAGGGCATCAAGGGGGTTGCATACTTCCGTAACTGTCTGCACCCTCTCCTATGAATTCTGTACATATTTGCATGGGGCGAGGGGGGATGTGTCTTCATTTTCTCTAGTAGGCTATGCTCAGCAAAAGACAAAGGCTGTCTTGAGACATTCGGAGGTCACAGTCCTGCAAACTGAACCAGGATCCTCCAGGCAGGAAGCATTTTAAGGTACCAACAAAGCCACTCATCCAAATTTCAGTTTTGCATGAAACAGTAATTGCACGAAGTTAGACACACGAGGCATGGGCTTCCTGGATGTGTAATCACATCCCCCAGGACAGTGGGTAGTACTATCAGTGGGTAGCTGTGCTTATCTATTTAACTCAGATCTAGTTATCCCTGATAAATGCCAAGCTTGCTCTGAGGTCTCTCAAGTAATAAACTTTCCCAGCTCAAGTAAAACTCACTCTTTTCCACAAGGGATAGCCCCTACTTTCCTGCTCATTCTTGCAGCCCATTCTCCTCCTTGCTATTTTCGCTCCAGGGAGAGAGTAAAGCAGTTCCAACCTCTGCAGTGCAGATCTACTGTTCTTCCACAAAGCAGAGGCATGACTCAGCTACCTCATGCTGATTTACTGAAGGGAGCTGCAAAATCTCTGGTCTCCAGTATATTTAGCAGAATGGTCAAAAATGATCTATCTTGGTACTTCTATTGTAGAAGAGGAGTTCAATTAGATGACTCCATAGAAGTCTTGAAGTCAATAAGTTGGTGATTATTTACAATTACCACTACAGCCTATGTAACATTATGGGATTTCCACCCCCAGCAAATGTGTTTTCAAGAAGTTTATCTTACTGAATTACTTGGCTATTTATTTCACAAGTGCCTTATTTTGTTTTTCTATGCTTGGAATGACTACATTTTCTTAAGATGACTACAAATGTTATGCCAGTGACATTTGTAGGTGGAATCAAAACAGCATTAATTAGTTTTATTGAAGAGTTCCCTGAGTTTAGCCTGTCTGTCAGTAACAAAGACACAGTATATTTTCCATAGCTGTCATGAGTAACTAGTTCTTCATGGCTCAACATGTTACCTTAAAGCACCTCTACCTGAAACCAAAGACATTCATCAGACACACAGAGTCTATGTGGGAAGACTTTTACTGGTAGAAATGGTGGTTAATGGGCATATTTGTCCTTTTTTCTGTCAGATTATATTTTTATCCAGTCCCCTAATGATGCCTATAAGCTTTGCAATCACTGTATTACATTAATAAGTTGGAGTTTACGCATTTTCCAAGAAGGAATACTTAAATACCATGTTAGTAAAATTTCTATAAACCCCAAGGGATATTGGAGATAGATAAAGGACAAAGAAGAATTCAGGCTGTACAATTAGGAAAGGGGAGTTATTTCTCTACATTTCATTCTGTGCCCTGATATTTGAAAAACAACCCAGCTGGTTCTTGCTGCATTGTCTACAGATACATAGACATGATCTACAATGCTGTGAAACAGGAGGCAGGTGGAGGGGAACAAAGAGAATACACATGAAAGAGCAGAGAGGAAATGCATAGATTATAAAATTACACCAACTGGCCACAGATAAGGCACATCTAAGAGACTGTAGAAATGAAAGGCATGTGTACAAATGAGGATCCAAAAACCTTCTCTTTGAACTTCTTCTCTTAATCCATTTCCACTAGTGGATGAGCAATTCCTCGTGTTTTCAAACTGAGGAATGGTGGATTGGTGTCTAAGCAAAGCCCCTGTATCTCACAAAGGGTTGTACGAGCTGATAATACAGTATAATATTAAAGTAATTGTTCATAAAATTGGTAAAGTGGGCAGCATATAGCAAAGAAAGGATTTACTGTGAACGTTAGGATCTTATGTGCTCAAAGAAGGTTAAAAGGGGGGGGGGCAGGAAACTTTTGATCTAAACCCAATGTTAAAGTAGGGATCCTCCTGGAAAACAAGATGAGCTAAGGGATCCAAGTGGAGAGAAGTCATGAACAAAGGCACACGGGTTGGTGAACAAGTGCCTGGAATGTCCAGAATAATCTGGTGGCACTTCTACCATGCTTCTCAGATGTCTGTCTCCAAATAGTCATAAGAAATACAGTAAAGTATTTTATGCAGACTTGAGGTGGGGATGGAAAGACCTCATGGAAGTGGAATTACTTTTGAGTGTTTTATTCTTTTAAAAAATTAGTGTCTGGAATTCTTTCCTAAAGATGCATTTGTTTATAAAAAATGTTTTAAAATTGTTCACTATGTAAATTATTAACATTTTGTTCAAGAAGTTTTGAAACTCCAGGAAGATTCATGCCCAGAAAATTCACAGTGTGGCTTTCTATGTGTCCTGCTTAGTTCATAAATTCTTGGTATGCCCTGGGTACCTGATAAACTACTATCTCTGAGTTTATGTTCCTTCTCATTTGAGAAACAGGGGACTCAATCAAATGTGCATGGCTACATCATATGTCTACAGCTTCTTTCCATGGAGCTGAAATGGAAGCTGAGATGTGTTTATGAAGCATTTAGATCAATGATGTAATAAAATCAGATCCAGATTTTAATTAATACATCAAAATAATTTTTTCATATAATTTGGATACAATCTATGCAAAGAAGTTGGTTACAGTGAAAAGAAGCAGGTTATACAACGGACACTTTCCCATTTCTCCACTAGGCACTAATTTTCTCCTTACTAACCTCTTTCTTGCTTATACACATGTAGGTACATCTGATTCATGGATATACAATCATTCCTTGACCCACACCCTTGGTAGAATTGCTTCGCCTAATGATGGGCAGGTGGAAAAAATGAGTAAATTCGCTTTGAAAACTCAAATTCTACGTGGCTTGCACAATTGTTTGCCTGGATCAAATTAGTGTCTGTAGCAAGAAAAATAAATACAATTTTGACTTTCAGCCTGTCAATTATGGTGCAAAATTTTTATATAAAAATGTGTTTCTGCCAAAACCACTCATAGTTGCTAAATCTGGTTCAGTCCAATTTGGTTCAGTTCCCCCACTTACCTGAACTGTCATCAAGGCTGGCCTCACCCTTAGGTCACTGGGAAGGCCCTCTGCCCCCTCTCCCACCTTCAGTGATGCCTGAAATACTTTAAGTAGGAGACCAATCAATCACTTTTGCCTCCACAATATGAGTAACACCTAGACATAAATTCATACAAAGAGATGAAAACTTAAATCAGACATTTCCTAAGGTGGCATGTACGGGACAACAAAAGGGAGGAGAGCTCACAGGGGTGCTCAAGGCCAGAAGGAATAGCAGCTGTACAAAGACTCAGAGAAAGCCAAAAAATATAGAAATCAATAGCACAGCCAAATGACATCTATGCCATTTTACCCAAGGCTTGTGTTAATGAAACTCTATAACTTAGTCAATGACCGCATGATTGAGAAATATGCTTTGTGTGCTGGCAGCTTATGCTGTTAAAGGTTAAAGACATTAAAATTGCAATCAAATATAAATTTCATAAAAATTCTAAGAAAAAATTTTCAGACTCTTTGCAGTCCAACTGAAACCTTCTCCAATGAATCAGCTGTAAATACCTAGAAACATCTTTAAGTTTAGTCCAAAGTTCTAGAAATAAGAAACATAACAAAGCAATAAAAACTTAAATAAAAATCATTTTTTGGAGTGCAATCCTACTTACCACAGAGTTTACAACTGAAATAATCCTTGGAGTTGTCTCGAAAACATTAATGGCAATGAAGAAGAATGTGATTTTTATGCTCATATAAGTAAATATAAAGGACATGTTTGATGATTCTTGTAAAGGAGCAAATATAGTGGCTGTGGGATACTACTAATACCTTAAACCAGTGAGGAATCAAAAGTGCTTTCTGCGTTTCTACAAAATATTTTTCATATCATAGAGGAAGGGCAATTTAAATATTACAAACCAAAGTGACATTACTCTGTTTCTTGATGTGCAGTTTCTTTGGCCATCAGCAATCCTAAGGGGGAAAATGCACCCAAGTATTCTGTGAGCACAATACTTGTCAGAGCTAGAGTAACCCTAAGATTGATAGCAAATCTCAGTGCATCACTAGTTTGCCTTGTCTTGCCCTTGAACAGCTTTAGACTGCTGTTTGCTGCAGTGTACATCTTTGAAGGAAATAGCCACCACTTGTATGGTTTGTGATAAGTCTCACAACTGACTTTCTGGATTTTTCTTAATCATATAAAATCGATCATCCTACCATCTATTTTATGAGGTAGGCATAATTTTTGAAATCTGGTTTCAACTGGCAGATGGTGCACATTGTCTCCACCTCTGTCACACCTTCCTTTCCTGTACATTCTAGGGACAAACATTGGTTTTGTTTCAGTTCACTTGTTTCCAGCTGCCTCTGCATTTATGCTGTGCCTTTTCAAACTACTTCTGTTCTATTAAAACAAGGTAATGAAGCAGTACACAGATCCTCTCAACTATATGTTAATTGCAAAATGAAGAAAGTACAGGGGGAGGAGGAGAGTTATTTTCCATTTTCTCTTTCAGGACACTGAAAATAGATAAAATTTTAAATAAGTGAAATCTTTCTAAAATAAATCCATGGATTCTTAGACAAGAATTCAGTTCATTGGATCAAAATATTCTAAATGGTGTAGATCATATCTCTGCATTTTTCTAAAGTAAAAGGGGGTAACATGCTGATCAGTACTTGGATTAATACATTTTATGGTTTTTCCATAGGTAACATTTAGCCACTGTTGAATAAAACTGGATATTTCACTTACCTGATATTAATGGTTTGCATCCTAAATGTTCCCTAGAGGCCCATGGCTTGAGGGCAGCCTGTGATGCTACTGGGAGGTGGTAGAACTTTTAAGAGATGGGGAACAGAAGCAAGACCTCAGGTCACTGGGGCATGTCCTCAACAGGCTACTGAGACCCAGCTGCTTGCCCTTATTCTGGTTCCTGTCTACCATGCGGTAAGCAGCTTCCCCTACCACACATTTCTTGCCACAGTGTCCTGTCTCCCCATAGCACCATGATATCAGAGCCAAACAAACAGACTGAAACCTCTGAAACCATGAGTCAAAATAAATCTTTCCTCCTTACATTAATTTTCTCCAATACAGTGGACCCTTGATTTACAAACTCAATTCGTACACAAGGGCTGGTTGTAACTCAAGTCGGTCAATTGAAGGCTCAGGCGCCTCTAAACAGTCCTCAAAATTTTCTCTCCTGTGTACAGGCAGATCTCAGTGTCCTTGGAGAGACATTGGCCCAGGATTTCTCAATTAACCCCACACAGGACAGGATGTTGTAATGTTCCTTTCAGAACGTTTTAAGGGATAAATCTGTGTCTGAAACAATTTGGAAGCGCAAGCAGCCTGCATTTGAGTTGTAACTCAAGACAGTGGTGGTAAGTTAAAACTAAAATTCTGGTCATAATTCAAGTTGTTTCTATGTCAGGTCGGTCATAACTTGAGGGTCCACTGTATTTTGCCCAGCATTGGGAAGCTAATGGGTCTGAGAGTTACTACTATAACCCATTTTCTCACCAATATTTTTAAATTCAATGACCCCATACTTTTTTGTGATGCTACAATGTGTGTGTGTATGTGTGTGTTTGTGCGAGCCCGCACGAGCGTGCATGCACAATGTTAAGCCCAATCAGGTGACTATCTAACATCTGTCCTCTCACTCTACCCTCCTGAAATACATGAATTATCTGCAAGATTTCAGAAACTAGTACAGAATTGTCAAATGGGGAGCTAAAAGGGGCACAGATGTTTGGGTCATAACTGACTACATTTTGGGTTCATTTCAATTTGCAGTCTCACTCCAGAGACTCAAGTTGTTAAATATAACCTCTGGAAGAGTGAGATGATAACAGATCTTTTGGATATACTTCAGATAAAGCATTCATATTTTGCAAAAATAATACTTTATTTCTGCTTCAGGTGTAAAAGATACTGTTTTATTTTACAACAATGACCTTCTACCATGATTACTAAATACATAAATCTCCTGAGTTTACAAGAATAGTTTGCACACAAAGGCCAACCTTGTCTAGGAATATAATAGTTGTTTCAGCCTTTCAGGTGTCTGAGGCAATTAAAGTAAAACACCATGTTTGAATTTGCTAATGCTGTTTATTACTATGATGTTGCCATTTCATCATGGTTACAGGGAGGGGCCAACAATGCACTCTTTAAAAATGAAAAGTAATTTTTAGTTTTAGTGAAAGGGGATGAGGAAATGTCTGAGGGTATCTGTGAGGTTAACGAGATGGGACGATGCCCAGTTTCAGGGCACAGAACAAGGCAGAGAAATAGATGTGATATTTCATTTCTAATGGGACTCTGAGAACAGCCTGCTTTTCTAGATTGTTGTTGATTATAAACCAGGTGTGCAACTTGCCAGGCTTATCATACATCTGAGTACTTGTACACACAAGCTAGAAGACACAAACTATGTAACACTACCATAGCATCTGCACGAACATTTAGATAATTAGTTTAAAAGTCATTGTTGGGAAAATTTGAATTCTCACAGGACACTTCAGTTGCGGGTACTAAATAAAACATCAGAACCTACTGTGATTTCTAATTTTTAAAATACATATGCATACACAAAGAAACGGAACTGAAATGAAACTGTGTTGCAGGACAGCGTTTATTAAATAACTAACGTGCTAGATATGTTAATTTTTGCATAACAACTCTGGCTATAGGTGAGGGGGTGGTCCAACTGCCTCAATGACATAGCTGGTCAAGTGTGCTATGCCATTAGCTTCCTGATACTTTCTTTTATTTAACTATTTTAACAACACTTTTTGTGAGCTACTGGGGATTGAATGCAGGACCTTTACACTCAGCTGCCATCTTTTTAATTTTGATACAGAGTCTCATTAAGTCACTAAATTGTTCAGATTAGGTTCAAATTTGTGATCCTCCTGGACTTCCCAGAGTGCTGAGGTTATAGGCCCGAACCACCAACCCCAACTAAAAAAATGTTTTATAATACTTAATAAATATACAAGCGATAATTCAAAGCTTTTTGCAAATATTAACTAATTCCATCTGATGAGAATCTTAGGTAATATGTCATATTAGTATCTCTATGTACTGAGTAGATCAATTGAGCCATGGACAAATATCTTCTCCCAAATGTGGTTTTTAACTCAGCAATCTGGCTGTAAATTCTGTCCTTAGTTCCTAATATATAGATTACCTTATTAATTCCCATTCACACAGGATATAGGCTGAACCACCACTGTTGCCAAAAAGACCCACTGTCCTAGTCTAGGAAGGTTACAGGAGGTGTCAGGACTCAATCATGTGGTATACTCAGGCCAATTCTTTACCCAACAGACAAGGCAGCCTCTGCCTTTACGTTCATTCTTCAGTCTATGCTCCTCCTCTTTCATTACAAGATATCTCTTTGCCATTTATTTTGTTTGTAGAAGGATATGAAAAATGGGAATGGATTTCCGTCCCTGTCAATGGATTGCATAATGCTCCATCTAAATCCATCAGAAAATAACTGATAATGCGGAAAATCAAAATAGAAACAAAAGCCAGGCATGGTAGTGCACAGCTGTAATCTCAGCACTCTGTGAGGCTGCAGCAGGTGGAGTGTGAGTTTGAGTCCAGCCTGACAACTCAGTGAGTTCCTGCCTCAAAATAAAAGTAAAAATGGCTAGGGATGCAGCTCAGTGAAAAGGCCCTGGGTTCAATCCCCAGTAACCCCACCACCAACAAGCACTTGCAGTCACAGAGAAGGAGGAAGAGAGAAGGTCTCAAACCATCAGCTTATTGAAAGTCCTTTGGTCCCTATGAAATACCCACCTTTTTCCAGCAACCAGTTGTTTGAAAGGGATACTGAGAAGGGTAACATTTCTCTGTGAAATCTGTAGTATTATACTGTGTTCTATAGCAATGTGTAACAAAATTATCTTTTTTTTTTAATTTAGAAAGGCCACTCAAGTGCTTCCAATTTAAGACTAAGTATTAATTAGAAAATTACTGTCATTTAAAATCAGTTACTGATACAAATTTAAAATTACCTTAACTAGATATCTCTTCCCACTCCAAAACATGCAAAATCTAAAAAGAAATATTCTCTTTAGTAATATTAGAATTCTCTTCAGTTTTCACAGCCATTTGTTTCTGGGCAATTAGAAAACATACTCTGTTTTAAGTTTTCAGTATTATTATCAATTTCTTATCAACATGGATATCTCTTACTAATCCTTAGAAGATTCTTTTGGGATGATAAAATAACAAAATAATTAATGTGATTTGGGATGTTTTGTTTGCAAAGTGTTTTTAAAACACATCCTTGAAGAATAGCTTTAAGATATTTTAAAATGTTGACATTGAACTTATAACATGAAGAAAGTTAGGGACATAGGGATTTTGAATCATTTTCACGTGTTTAAGTTGAATAGTTCATCAAAAAAAGTCATTTGTGGTACTATTGTGAATAGTCTTATATGTTAATAAAAACATAATTATTTTATTAACAAGAGTTGTGAGGCACCCCCTATTCTCAGGAGTCTGGACCTATATCTGTATTTTAGAAAGATATCTGATAGTAATCAAAGGATATAAAGAAAGTGGTACAGGGAGTCTGAATAGAGACAGTGAAGATTAGAAGCAGAATTATGGAGATGAAAATTGATGTACAGAAGAAGTAAAAACAGAGAAGTAAAATGCCAGTTATAAGAAAATGGAAATAATCTTTTGATTTTAATGAGAAAAGGTTACTGGTTTATTTAGTTTACTTCAGAAAGGAAACATAAATAAGTTGAGGTAACAGAAGGAGGCTGGATTGAATTTGAAAAAATAAAGATTTGTATATGCATGAATATGTCTCTAACATTTACTTTTAAGTGGTTTGTGTTATTAATGTGGTAGATTTTAGGTCTGTGGTTATTCTTTTTGTTTGCTTTTTTGTGGAAATAATTGGGTTTGATACTGAAGACATACATGGAATATCAATGATGATCCATAACCAAAATGAATCACAAAATCCAAGCTCCTTCTGCGTATGGTTGAGAGTTTGAGTCACTTTCACATTTTTGTTCACACTGTAGTTCAAAAGACAGGTTTCTTTGCAATAGTTGGGCTTCTCAAATTTTGGGGTAGCAGAACTGTGTGTGCTCCTGGCTTGAGCAAGAAAAAGGAGAAATATATACTCTCACACAACATTATAGAGCTCTCCAGTTAAACTTGCCAAGCTGAGTACATAAACATGAACTACAGAAATGTAAACCTGACACTTAACCTTAACTCTCTGACCAAATACAAATTTAAATGTCCAAACACTGGCTGCTGTTAGCACATGACAAACCATGGTTTCCTCCCACCAAACCTCATGTTGTAGCATAGCACTGTTAAGACACCAGCGGACCCAAGCCAGACACAGTGCTTCACTCAAGGGATATAGAAGTGAATAACATGTACTCCCGGTCCCTAGGAGGCACACAATCTACTAAGAGGACCAGATATTTCCCCATGTAATTAAAAGGAAGTGCAATAGTGAAGCCAGACCTGAATGGTATGGAACACCCCAGAGAAAAGAATAACTGACTCTGGAGTGCCACGATAACATTTGCTTCCCTTCATCTTCTCAAGATCGTGTTCTCCACCACTAGCATCCAAGAAACGATGTTCAAACCTTCTGGGATTTCAGACATCAGACCTCCATTGGAAGGATATTTTTGCAAAAGATTCACATATGTCAAGACTAGCATTGCCCCAAGAAAAAAGCGATGGCAGTGTTCTGTTAGCTGCGTTCAATTCTCCTGTGGAATGTATGATGTTGGTATTATTATCATTTCCTAATAAATCAGACTAAGCACAGAGGTCTACACAACTAGTCAAAATTCAAATCCTTATCTACCTGATTTAAAAACTCATTTTTCCCACTACGTAACTTAATTTTTCAAGGTGGAGTTATATTTCTTTATTATACAACACAGTGTGTGCTGTGTTAAACCTGCCTTAAAATAAAGATATACATACATCTATGCTAGTATACATATAAATACACATATATAAAGCATCATTCATAATTAAAGCCACAATGAGTTACTACTACAAACCTAGAAGACAAAATCAAATAAGCACGTGTGTGCGCATGCACACATGCACACATGCACACAGAAGAATGCACACACAGACCCTGACGACATAAAATGCTGGGGAAGATTTTGTATAATTGGAATATTCATACCTTGCTGGTAGGAACTCAACAATGGGTCAGCCATGTTGGAAAAGTTTGGAAATTTATTATGATGCCAAACATGCAAGTATACAATTCATCAACTCCCTCCCTATACATTTTACATAAGGTAAATAAAAGCATTACCTACACAAAGACCTGTATGTGAATGCTTATAATAACTTTTTTCATAATGACCTAAAATTAGGAATAATCTTAAAATCCATCTGCCTATAAAAAGTAATTGTAACACATCTATAAAAAAGGATGATACTCAAAAGTAATAAGAAAGCAAACTACAAATAACTGCTGATAGCTACTACTGTAACAAGATAGAAAATTCTCAGAAAGCATTCCATTTAATAAGCTAGACACAAGAAGCTCCATATTGTACTATCCATTTATATGACTTTCTAACAAAGGCAAAACTGTGGGGTAAAAACCCTATCAGTGAGAGAAGAGAATTGACTTTCAAGGAACACAAGAAACTACTGTGGAGTGAAGACAATACTCTATGTCTTTGTTTCGGTGGTGGCTCCATGAGTGTTCATGTCTGTAAAAATGTGTGTGTACTTACACTATAAAATAAAAAGGGTAAATTTTGGCTTATGTAAGGTATACCTTATTCAAAAATGCACAGACATACAAAAAATTTTATATGTAATTTTATTTTAATAATCCTTATGCTCACATATACACATACTGCTCTTTTTGGAACTGCATTTTAATATAAAACTGAATGTTTATGGTTAATCACTTTGAATAGTTACTGTTTTGTCCTTTTTACAAATCCCACCCACAAGGTGCCATCCTTTATGGAAGATTTTGTAATGTGAGTAGGGATACCAGAAAACAATAAGTTAGTAATTTGTTCCATCCACCATCACCCCGTCAGAGATGCAGACAAAGCATGTGTGTGAAAGGATTTGAGCCCATTACTAAAATTAATAGAAACCCAGATGGTAGACTCTTGAAGAACTAATAGCTTCATCTGAAATCCAGTGGAAAACAATTTTCTTAGAGTCATGTGAAATGCTATAAAAGCTAAAACTTGTAACTAAGTCCTATTGCCCTCTGGCATGGCTTGACATCCCTGTGGGGGTCTGAAAGTAGAGGCTCGAGAACAGAGATTTATGCCACAAATTAAACTCCTAAAACCTCAGTGGATATTTTGTGAGCCCCTTAGCCATATGCAACTGTACTACTGCCACTGCAAAAGAAAAGTCTAAAAGCGAAGTGGAACTGGGGTGTAGGACAATGAGTATTTAATTGGAAAAAACCCCTGTAAATATAAAAATAAAAAATTTAGGAGTTATTTTCCAATTTTGCTTCATGTCCTGAAGATGTCTGAGCATGCTTGGAGCCATCATTTAAATTATTTTATCTCAAGCAGTGAAGCGTACTTTTTAAATTACTGAAGATGTCCAAAGATAGTCATGGTTTTCATCTGAATAAAATGTAAAACTTTTTTCAGAGAATTTTTACTTGCTGTACCTAGTACTCATTTTCTAAGTCAGCTAAGATTTTTGAGGATAAAAGGCATAAATAACATATGTAACAAATGGCACTGAGTAAATTTAAAATGAACTGGACAGAGCCAGAAATTCTGCCCCAATTTTCTTAATAGTAATATACGCAGTATTACACACATTGAGCAGTTCACACATTTTCAATTCTTTATAATGTTTTCCCTGCTCACAAGTTGTTCAGCAAGGTCAAGTATGCTAACGAGAGAAGGCTTATTTGGAGTCCATTTGAAAGAGGAAGGAACCATAAACAGTGAATAAATGGAGAGGGCAGGTACATGACAAAATTATATGCATTTTGAAAGTTTTTATCAATATGAACAAGGCTTTCCCTCTAATTGCATTGGTAAGATTTCAAAATAGTCGTTGCAAGAATATTTATCTAGTTTCTCTTCACCTGACTAAAGCCATATTCTAACCACAACAAATAATTAATTCACTAAAAGTGTAGTTCTAGCAACTTAGCAGATGAATCATTCAGATGTATGCATACACATTTATGTCCCTTTTGGCTAAATGTAAGCAAACAAAATGAAACAGAACAACAAAACACAGAGTAGAATGTAAGAAATTCCAATATAATTGGTTCCTAACTTTCTATCTTTAATACATATTAGAAGCAAAATTCATATAAATGGCTATAGGAAAGTCAAAACATATCTTTAAGGAAGTGTATCAGAAAGAAATTGGGAAAGGCTTTGTGTAATTAGTTTCTTGGACTCATTCTGTTTATTTTTCCCTACAAGCCTCCTTAAATTTGAAGTGTAATTTTTCCATTCAGTTGTTTTCATTTCTTCAACTTCTTATGTTTCTGGTTCATTATGTGGATTCTGGGTTATGATTAAAAAGTACCAAGTGCTTTGTAACATACATTGATATTCAATGGTGTCTGAAAGAGCTTTCTGGAAAGGATAAATGTATATAGCAAAGCAGTGGGGCCACTGCTAAGTGCTGCCACTGTTGGGATAGTCCTTTAGTCACTGTTGCTTCACTGACATTGTCCCACAACTGTGGCCTTATATCTGCCCTGATATGAACCTGGTGTCAAGGAAGAGCTTCCTGAAGAGCTGAGAAAACGGATGCTCCACAGCCTCACCAACCGGAGCAAACCATGCATCAATACTTGTTCCAAGGGTCAAGTACCTCCCCATAGGCAACAGTGGGCGACATCTTACAGCCTCACAACCCTCTCGACCAGGGACTCAGCGACCCTGTGTATCGCGGGCAGCTGCATGAGGGTAACAGTTCCCAATGGGTATGGGCTCATGGATGTCCTGGTGAAAGGTAAGGGACTGCCTTTCTGGGAGGCAGATGCTCCACTCCTCACCCCAGAAAGCTTTACACTGGCCCCGCCCTTCATTCCAGAAGGCCTTGCGCTGGCCCAGCCCCTTAATCCACTAGGCCTCATAGGCCAGCCCTGCCCTTTGCATCTTCATTGGGCCTGCATCTGCCAATCTTGAAGGGGCTTCTGGGTACTGGCTTCCAGCTTCTGATAGACGATTGTACCTGTCTGTGGTGCTCCTTGTGCTGCGTAATCAGCGTTCTTGTCCTAGAGATAGGACGTAGAAATAGATATGGGAACCACAGGTGCCTTAAAAGCTACAAAATGAATATGATCTTTCTGTGTACTCCCTAGGGTATCCAGCCTGGCTCTGCTTGATAGCTTTCTCATTGATTTCCACAGGTTTTTTTTCTTGGATTCTGGGTTACTCTACTTCCTTCAGATGTTTGCACTTTGAATCCTGCCAGTGAGGGTAATCTCAGGGTGACATAGCTCATTTGTGATCTGAACTAGGGCAAACATTCAGCTTTCATTTTCTTCTACCACCACACGCTGGAGAAACAAACTCCTTAGTCCAGGGGTGAATACAAATCCAATGCACTAATTACTACACCATTCCTATTACCCCTACGTATGAAGGCAGCCCTGTTAGTTGAGTGAGGGAGTAATGATGTAAAGCATTTTATCAGCAGTCCTTAAATATCACTGATAAATTGTGATTTACTTGAAAATGAAGTGAAGACATGACTGAAAACTCCTGCTCAACATCATCAGCCCATGTAGAATTACCATGGCATGAATTCAGATCCTAATATGCTTAATTTTTTTAAACCTTTTCCTCAGTAATTAACCCACAACCATTTCATAAAGAATATAGTTTGCATTGAGTAAAAACAACTAAAAATTTAAGGATCTTAGTTTTTCTTCCATAATAAACACATTTGTTTCTTTCAAGATAGCAAATACTATTAATGCATTTTGTAAGATAGGATGTAAACTTTGCGAAAGATTACAAATGTTGGGTGGTAGAATTTCCTAAACAATGCAGGCCTTTTGCATGTCATTTCTGATAATTTATTTTCTTCTGCTTTAATACCAAATGCTGATCGAGGGGGACTGGCAAGAGAGTTCATGGGTCAAATTTGTCAAGAAGAGTAAAAAATCATAGTGGAAAGGAAGAAAAAACTGCATCACATATGAAGAGCAAGGGAAAGACTGAAATAATAGAAAGTTAAGAGCAAATAAGAATCAGAATGTCAGGGCCGGGGATTTAGCTCAGTGGTTCTGCTGCCTGCCTTGCAAGTGCAAGGTCCCGAGTTCGATCCCTGGTACCAAAAAAAGAAAAAAAAATGAATCAGAATGTCATCTTCTTAGTGTAGCACCTTGCCTCTTTTGAAGCATGTGTAATAGCTTCAAGGAGTTATATTGAAATGAAGATTAAAATGAGAATGTAGGGCTAAATAGTTCCAGGCATTAGACTTTATTAAATAGACACCTTTGTTGCCAATGTATAAACCTCAAATCTCTCGCCTCAAAATATTTACCCATTTTCCATAGTTCTACCTTTTGATGCACCACAGAATAAATTGATTCTCTTAAAAAGCAACTATTTCAAATGTTAAGGTTAGCAACATCTTTCTTTATAGTGAACTAAAATGTGCACTAGGTCCATCATACATTTCAATTGTAGAATACATCTATAGAAGTTTTAACATTCTGATCTTTTTCACTTTCTCAAAGACTCCATAAAAACAAAGACCAAATTTTTATAAAGTAGTTAGGTGAGATTTGAAAACTGCAAGTTCCTGGAATTCAATTATCTGGGCAATAAATTTATATTAATATGAAAACTATCTGCTATTATGTTCACTTTCTTAACAACTGAACCATATTATTAGCTCACACTAACTTGAAGGGAAAAAAAAATATGTGTGGTAGGAAATTGCCCAAAATGATCAAGCAGGTCTTAAATTGGAAATTTGAAGAAGAAGTTGAATTACAACTTAAGGTGTAAAATGGGACATTACAGTGCAATTTGAAGAAATGCCTTAGAAAGAGTGCTTGTGAGCAGTATCCATGACTTCAGCTGAGCTCATCAGAATTCACCCAAGTCCTCACTCACTGAAGTAAGAGTGTACTTTAAATATTAGGCAGAATTTGGAGGAAATATGAAGGTGGCTGTCTCACAGATTGCCTGATTTGTGCTTCTCTATTGCCTTCATTCCTCTGACCAGTTCTGACTCTGGTGTTCCTGATATCCTTCTGACTTCATAGCTCCCCTGTCCCCTCAGCTTGTAATGATACCCCGGTACCACCACCACCATGCAGATACTCTCTTTAGCCTGTCTGACCTAGCTGGTTGCTCTTCTTTTCAGCTTCAAACATTTACCCTTTTTTCTTTGATCTACTCCTCTCCACTTGTGTTAATCTTTTACATTAACAGAATACTACAGACTGGGTAATTTGTAAACAGTAGAAATTTACTTAGCTCCTAGTTCCAGTGGTTGAGATTTCCAAAAGAATGGGATCAGCATTTGATGAGGTCTGTCTTAGCCTGTTCTATATGGTGGAAAACAGAAGGGCAAGAATGCACCCACCAGAAAGAGCAACAGAGGGGCCAGCTTGCTTTTATAACAAATCCACTCTCCTGATAACAAACCCACTCTTAAAGTAGTGATATCAGTTCATTCATGACCTAATCACCATTAATATTCCTACCTCAACACTTGCATTGGGGATTAAGTTTCTATCACATGAACTCTGAGGATATATTCATACCATAGCACCAATTTAGTTGTCTTGACACATACTGCTGATTCCATCTTCTTTTCATACATTTCTGGCTCCCTCTTTATCACTGTGTAGCTTTCCTCATAGGCACTTGTATTACCCCACAAAATCCAAATGATCCTGTTGGATTTTCACAGTAACAATTCAATATGCAGCATTTGGTTAATGTAATCAATTGTATGTAACTAACATTCATATTGTCACTATCATTAAGGTTTGGTGGGATGAGTCTTAAGTATATATGACAACAATGGAAAAGGAGTTAAAATCTGTTTTGAAAGAAATATCTAATATACAAAGTGGATTATATGTTACAAGTAGTCTGATATGTTAAACAGTATGTAAAAAAGGATGTTGCTGAGAGATACTCCAGGCTGGTCAGAGAAAGAGAAGCTACACCTAATGCTTTCCTGATATAGTTCGTAACTCAAATTTAGACTGTCAGTGTCAGAACCTTATCTCTTGTCTTTAAATTAACTTTAGATTCTAGAAAAATAATTCTTTTTGGTATTGAAACTAGTCTTCTACTGGTAGCATCTGTCTTCTAAATGGTGAATAGTTGATACAGTCTTGATATATCCAGAAGAATGTTTTATGATTCATAATCTAAAAGTATCCACAGGGGAAATACTTAGCTTGGACTTGAACCTAGTAAATCAAATGGGACCAAAGAGTTAACATTCATCAAACTCTTTAGGCATTCTGCAGCCATCATCTCATTTATCCATGAAATCCAACTTCATACAATCCAACTAAAGTACAATTATTGGCCCTGTTGTTTTAGATGACATAAGAAGGACTTGGAAAGAGTAATAACTGTTTCATAGGCAGGGACTACTAATTCAAGGAGTTAGAATTGGAACTTGGCTACAGACATTATGCACTTTGGGTTTACTGTGTAGTTCTGCAGTGACTGGTGATAAGCAATTGAGAAGAAAGAAAAGTGGTAATTTAAAGCATGAAGTTTCTGGAAGAACGTTTTCTCAGATCTCAAAAGAAACTATGTGTTTATCCAAAAGAAATGGGACCATAAGGCCCTAAAGATGGTACCAGAAAATGTCCAGAATGAACTCAACTTTATGCAAATGCTAAGCTCAAGCAAATAAATAAATAGATAAATAAAATTATTGCACATATGCTTTGAATAAGAAGATAGAGCAAAGGTTGTCCTATTGTTTGGAGAAGGTTTTATAATATCACACAATTTTAAGAAAATATAGTTCACTTTCTATCAAGTTTTATCTTTTCCAGTGGGATAAAAAGGCCCCCAAATTAATGTTGCAGAGCAGGCATTATTAATAGGCAATTACTGACCAAGATAAGAATAATAGAATAAAATAGCAATAAGAGGAGGGTGTTTTTTTTTTTTTTTTTTTGTAGATAGGGTTTCACTATATAGTTCAAGTTGGCTTTGAACTCGCTCTGTAACCCAGGCTGGCCTCGAACTCACAGAAATCCTTCTGCTTCAGCCTCCCCAGTGCTAGGATTACAGGTGTGCACCACTACACCTGGCAAGTGCTGGTCAGTTTTACAGACAGGTGTGAACAGAACCTTTATATGTGACAATGGAATCTTTCTTAGTATGAATGGAAGTAATATGGAGCCTGAGAATAACAGAGAGGGGAATATGCTGTACCTAAGGAACCCCAGTGGTGATATTTATAAAACCAAGTTACCAATGTAAATCCCAATTGTCACTATTATTTTCACAAAAAATACATACTCAGTCCATCTAGTATTTTCCATGGTTACCATTTTTCAGATACTTTGTGAAGCATTGGGGATGTAAAGATGAAAAAGCACTCCTTGTTCTCAAGTTTCTTGCTGTCTTGAGCTGGTAAAAACCAGGCTATGAATTGAGACCTTTGTCCTTAGAAAAACACATATCTATGAATACTGAGAGTGTCATAGGCAATAAGTAATCTATTCATGGATGAATGTATGGATTATTAGAATCTATACAGAAAGAATCAAGTGAAGATTTCTGAATCTTTTATTACATGAGGACCATGATTCTAAAAGCTGCACCTATTGAATGAGACAAAGCAGCAAAAAGTAAAGGGAGTGTTTCTTCTATGCCATACATTGTTCAAATGGGTTATATGTATTACCTTATTTAATATAACCAATCTGAGAGATAGGTACATTATTTTCATTCTACAGATGAAGACACTGAGGTATAGGAAAATAAAATACTTTGCCCAAAGTCACAAATGTAGTAAGTGGTAGAGCCTGGATTTTAATCTAAGCAGTTTGACTACGCACTCCATAATGTTTCTCTTTATAGTTAACCAAAGTTTTTACACAGTGAAAGTCAAAGGACAAAAATGATGATCTGATCTCGTTTTTGACTCTTCCTCTCTTCTTTTGTCATCCATTCTTTTATTCACTAGTATTTTGCAGAGAGCTCTCTTATCACAGTGACATACTCTAAACTATCTTACTCATGCTAAGGTATGGAGGCTTTCCTGAGGATCTTTTCTAGGTATTTGTACTTTTATAAAGGATGTCATAGAGAGGATAATGTCCAATACAACACACACACACACACAAAATAACTTGTTAGTAATGAAAATATGAATGTGTGAGGCAGAGTTTTATGACCTATAAAGGTTGTGGTTCACTCTCTTAGGAATAACAACAATTTTCCTACCTGAGAATGGTCCATGAGCAAGGACTATATTTGGGGAAAATTGAGAAGAGCCATTTTTTAAAGGATTAACTTTGAATCAGGCCATGAAAGAAGAACTGGGTTGTAGATTTGGCTTTTTAGTGCAGGAGGGATTGGGAGCCCTCATAGTCACAGAATAGTAAGACCCACAGCAACCAAGATGAAAGTTGCTAAAATGCATTCATCTCTAATAACCCTGAGCAGTTGTTCCTTTAGTTAAGGAGTCCATTGTGAAATATATTTTCTGCCAATAAATCAGGTGAATATTAGTTCTTTCTACTATCTTATTGTTTCAAATTCTAATTATGTAGAAAGCAAGTACAAAGGTTAACACAAGTGTTATTTTATATATTCCCTGAAAACTTACTGTTTCTTTTACTTGAATATCATTGAGCCACAGAAAGGACTACATCATGCCATTTGTAGCAACAGCAACAGAACTGGAGGGCAAAATGTTAAGTGGAATAAGTCAGGCACAAAAAAACAAATGCTGCATGTTCTCAGTAATTTGTGGAATCTGAAAAAGTAGACCGCATGAAAGTAGAGGCTAGAATTAAGGTCACCAGAGTTGAGAAAGGGTAGAGAGAGAGAGAGGGTGTGTGTAGAGAAACTTTGGTTAACTAGTGTCAAAGTACAGTTAGGTGAGGGAATTAGTTCTAATGTTCTGTCAAACAACAAGGTAACTGTAGCCTATAACAATTTATTGTACCCCTCAAAAATCACTAGAAAAAGATTCTGCAGGTCCCCAGTACATAGAATTCATAATATTTGAGGAAATGCAAATTCTAATTACCCTTATTTGTTCATAACACATTGTACAAATGTATTGGAATTATAATACTATGCCCCACAAACAAGTACAAATACTATACATCAATTTAAAGAGAAAAAGAGAAGGTACAAAATAGAACAGTATGTTATTGTCAGTGATGATTATGAAAAAGTTTAAAGATGTGAACTGTTCACAACATAGTAATACATGAAATGTAGTGAAGAGTCTTTTATAGGAAAAATAGCTAATATTTTATGCCTATATTAGGCTCTATCCAAGGGTATTTCACTATTAAAATCTCTAAATTGTATCATGTAGTTTCATTTATAAGACAAAAATATTTATACAGTATTAATATAAAACTCATGGCATTTCCATGTTCTTTATTTTTCTAGAAGAATTTCAGAGCCTCACAAAATAATTACAGTGCATGCTTAGTTTGAGAAATAGAGTACTACAAGATAACTGCACGTGTATGCATAAATTGCAAGGATTAATTTCCAAATTCTTTATACATCTCTATCTTAGCAAAGAGGTAAAGACCCTCTTGTGACTCATTCTTTTCCCTACTTTAAATTTTCTCACTTCCTGGAAGCTCTGGTGGTCAGGGAGGGAAGCATTCACCCAGAAAATGAGCTCAAGAGAATCTCCCTTGAGTTCTTTTTTTTCCTTGAGTTCTTATTTTGATGCTTTGTTTTGGTTTTCTCATGTACTTGCCTTGGAAGCAATAGAGATGAAATTTATTTTGCTGTGTTATTTGTTTAGAATATTGAATATTTGTCTTTAATTTTTTTCTAGAATTGTTTGTAAAATATACATTTGCATATCATTCCAAATGTATTGTATATGTTCAACTTGAGAGAGAAATTAAGAATGTTTTTATGCCTAGTCAAAAATAATACCAATATATCAATATTTACTCCCAGTAAAGATTAGACCAATAATGAAGGAAAGTTTCTCTTCTTATCCTTTTTGAGGTTCTTATTATATTAATGTGGATATTTCTACCTTTACACTTCAAATCTCCTAAATTTTATTAAATGAACTATGAAATAAAATGTGATTGTCTTAAAATTTATAAAACTTGATATAATTTGATAAAACCCAAGACATATTTTAATGAAAAATAGAAACTAGTAAAAACATCCCTTAAGTTAATAAAAGCCTTTTATCAATAACTTGTTTCACACATTTAACTTTACTAAAAGAGTTCTGATGAGTCTGCTTTAGGTTTATATCCTGGATGAAAATGCCCACCATTATTATTCAATATGCTTTCCAAAGCCCTGGACAATGTATTGAGATAAAAATAAGGAACAAGAGATAAGGTTAATGGAAACTCTAATTATTTACAGATTATATGGTCATTTACCAAAAATAAACCTCACAAAAGCAAAAGAAAACCTTTAGGAAAAGTAAAGACAACTGCAAAATAGCCTTATATAAAATTAACTTAGAAACATTGTTTCACCCTATCCTAGAAATAGTATATAAGAAATACAATAAAATATATCATAATATCTTGTATAACTCTATAAAACAATAAGAAATAATCTTTAAAATATATTTAAAATTACATATCTGAATAAATGGAGATATATGTTCATGATTAGACTGTCATGTCAGTTTACACGGAAATTTTAATAGAATCTTTGTAAGAACTCTACAAACTTACTGTAAACTTAGTATGATGGGATGGATACAGAGTCACAAATAACTAAATCATTTTTTAAAAAAAGAATGAGTAAAACTGATTTTTGCTGCCAGGGTTTCAGGCAAACTACAAAGCCACATTAGTAAAGAATGTAATGTTGGCATAGCCTCACACAGCTCAATAAAACAGATCTGTGTATATGTGGAAATTTATATGAAGCAAATAGGACAAAACTCAGTAGAAAACATTATAATGTTATAGAGAAAATACCACATTCTTCTATTAAAGAAGGAAACATATAGGACAATTAAATACATCAAAAATAGGTAAAAATTTAAAACTATTTACTGTGTTTTTGAATAGGTGTCCCCTACAGGTCCAGGTAGTAAACAGTTGGTCATCAGCTTGGTGTGCTATGGAAAGATAGTTGGGCCTCAAAGAGGTGAGGCTCCTGGAAGGAAATTAGGACATTGGGGTTATGCTCTTGAAGGGATATTAGTATCCTGGCCCTTTCTGTCTCTCTCTTTCACTTCCTGGCCAACATTAGGTAAGTGCCCTACCACATGTCAGTTGCCTCAAGTCAACTGACCATGCACTGAAACCTTTGAAACTGTGAGCCAAAATAAATCTTTTCTTCTTATCAGTTGCTTATTTCAGATATTTTCTTATAGTAACAGAAACCTGACTAACACTACTAGAAAAATGAAAATTTGTGACTTGATGTAAGAAAGGATTTTTTAAAGACATACAAGCACTCAAATGCACAAATGATAAGGCGAGAAAAAGATGTATTTAGCATAATCTTCAGAATTACTAGTAGAGTTATAGGCAAAGTAAATTGAAGTGACATACTGGAAATGGAATTTACATCTAGAATTAACAAGTTTATGTAGCACAAGGAAATTTAGAAAGTAAAATGATAAAAATATATAATCTATTAAAATAAAGGCTCACGTATAATGACAGGTGACTATAAAAAAAGAGTTGTGAATCACTAATGAGTACATGAGGAAGTACACAACCCTGATTTAATAACAGGTACACGAGCACATGCAGCCAGTCTAGGAGCATTCTCTCAGTTATTGGTGAATCTAAGTATCAGAAGTTTCTGTGAATTGCATTCTATCCTTTCAGCATATTGTTGAGAAAATACTTGTGTATTATCATTTATGGTAGTGGGGTACTGGCAGAAGTGTAGATGTTACCCCCAGGGGAATGGATAAGTGAAAAGTCTTAGATGTATTGATGCACGCTTTGTAATGGCACACAAAAATTATAAATAATGTATGAGTAAAGGGATTGCTCTGAACATACAAGATGTATTGTTGTTTATGAAACCTTATGGAATGAAAACAATAAATTATAAATCCATTTTACAAATTAAAAACATATAGATACAAAGCATTCCTACATGTATAGGTAATAATAATACCTATACATATCAAGGAATGTGAGATGACTAGGAATAAGTCTTTCTCTAAAGGGATAAAGAAAATCCAAATGACCAAAGAGAGCCTTGCACAGGTCAATGATGATAGTGCTAACTGAGAAATTTGACTCAACATTCTGCATCTGAATTCCATAATCTTTTTAAAAATGTCATCTGAAGATCTTCAAATGAGCAGCCCCATTTCTTCTTTTCTACCCTTGTCAGATTTTGATGCTTAAGGCTAGGGTTGAGATTAAATGGGCTGCAGTTCTCCAGGTGGTTCTGATTAGAACCCTAAGGCTGGTGCTGCTTTGATAGAACTCTGTGTGGTCACTGAAGCCATTGGAGGATGCATATTAATGAGTATCTGCAGATTTTCAGAGAGTATATTTAATACCATAGCTTAGGACCTGGGACTCTCAGTATTTGACAAGAATACCATAACAGTTCCAAAACGTGTTTTACACCCTGATAAGTACCTCTTTAGCATAGTAGAAGTAAATTCTTTTTAAAGAACAATGGTTTTTAAAATGTTTTGAAATTGACATAAATGTACACATAATTGGGCACAGTGTGATAATTTTACATTCCGAGGGTTGCAGTAAATGTTTTATGGATATTTTTCAGAGGAATCATGGGATGGAGAACTGTTGGTTATATTGTTAGTGACATAGGATGGTAGTTTAGTGTGTGTATGTATTTTTTTTGCTTGTGTGTTGTAAGAGGTATCTTTTGAGAAATATAGGTAGCAAATGAGAGGGTACATGGGGAAAAATGAGAGCTCTTTTGTGGGACAACTTGTGAAGTTTTGAGCCTAAAGTCATTTTATTATATGAGGCATAAGTGACAAAGAGTGATTCTGAACAGGGAGTAGCAGGGCTTTTTCTGATCTTCCTATCAATCTGAGCTCCATGGAGAATGTTCATCTGGAAAAATCCAGGATGTAGTGCTCTAGGCACTTATCCAGAATGACTATTTGGGAAACATAATCAAGACAAAACTGGGAAAAGCAAAATGGGCATTAGAGGAGAACAAGAAACAAAGTGCATAATGTCCCAGTGAGGGTGGCCGTAAAGTGACTAACCAGGTTGGACAAGTGGCATGACTGGCAAGGATCACTAGAAAATGAGAGAATGGATCCGCTATTCTATACCCTACATCTATAAGACCAACTTTTTCAGATTTCACATATAACTGAGATCTTTTATGTCTCTCTGGATGTCAATGGGTACAAAATTACAGTTAAATAAGAGGAATGAGTTTTGCTGTTCTGTTCCATAGAAAGTTAACTATAGTTAATTTATTAGATGTGCTAAAAGAAAGTTAAATGTTTCCCTCACAAAGAAATAATAATCATTTGAGTTGATGACTATGTTTACCAGCCTTCTTAGATAATTCCACAATATATACATGTATGGAAACAGCACAGTGTTATACACAATCATTATTTTTCAATGAGAAATAAAATGAAACTCAAATAAGAGGAAAGCTCACTGCAAGCAAAATGATAATTAACGAAAAAGAGGAAAAAGGTTATGTGATCTATAATCAGCCTATGCTCAGAGAAGACAAGGATGTTTGAGATCTTGGAGGTGTTGAGATCCAGGATGTGATTAAACTCATTAGAAGCTGACGGTTACTGGAGTTGAAGGTCAAAGAAATGGAGGAGATAATGGTGGGTGAATCAAAATATCAACTGTAATGTTTAAGTCACTCAGAGTGATAGAAGGGGCAGAAAGGAAAACGGCGAACAAGGTGCAGTGATGGTTGAGGAAAGAAACGGTGACTTATGATGAATGATAAATGGCAAAGAGGCTGACACAAATAAACCCTGTGGGCTTCCAATGAGGATAAATAAAATGATGTTAGTTGGTCAGCGCTTAGAAAGCTTCCCTAGGAACAAGGTCCTGCATTTTAGTACATTAAGTAGAGAAGGGCATTGAAATATTCATTCATAAGGGGGTTAAAGGAGTCAGGAGATCATCAGAGTAAAGGACAGGCTTCACTGTATGCTAATAAACATTCACAGATGCAAATAAACCTGCTCATAAATAAACACAGTTTCTAAGAAATTTAACAAAGGTATTTCACAAAGGTTGTGCCAAAAATAGAAATGGAGTCAGGTATGAATATGTGTGATCAAAAGAGGTTGAGATGAGAACCAAAGAAATCAGGCATCAGGTTGCAGGGTGGAGGGTGGTAGCTGGTTAGGTGGGAACTATAAGTGTGGCTGTGGAGATAAGGAGCAGGAAGCCAAGGTTTCCAGGAGGAGGGGATTGAGCCCTTGGGAAAATCTGGGAGAAAGAATGGTGTGTGGCTTCTTCCAAATTGTAAAAGCAGGTAGTATGTACATAGCCACAGGGAGATTTTAAAAAATGTATCAACTCCCTAATATTGCGAGTCTTCTAATCATCAAGTATTTTTTACTTACTGCATAATGCCATATATTTATTTATACATTGGATATTTCAGCTTCTCTAATTTAGAAAAATCATATTTAAGTGGCAGAATATCAAAGTTTCCTAAAATCAAAATAATAACCTGTTAGATTTTTATAGTGATAATGGCACAGTTTGACAGGATGATGGCATTTGGAAATTGTAGTGATTTAGGATGAAAATCATCACAGAGCAGAAACTCACCTATCCATTCTCTTATCCTCTTTAAGATGGCAGCATCTAAGCAGGGAACTGAACTGAAGGAGGAAGGGACCAGGAGTATGTGCACAGAGAATATTCCAGGCAAGCATGTAGTCCCTGGGTAGGGAAAGAGCTGTTGAATCTAAGGAATGTATACAAGGCAAGTCTCCCTTTGGCCTAGTAGAAGAGGGAGAGCTAGGGTATTGAGAGAGTGAGCAGAGTATTGTTGATAATACGAATCTCATACAAAAAAAAATATGTGTGTGACTGTGTGCTTGTGTATGTATGTAATTATATGTACATGTGTATATATATAGATATGTGACAAATGACTGCTTAAATGTAAGGTATTAATTAATTTGTTTCCCTATTAACCTTGGGCTATTAGCATAATAAAAATCTGGGTTTTGCTGTTGTTGTTGTTGTGTTTTTCCTTTTGCACTTCAAGCATAGAGCCCTAAGTGACCTACTATCTCTAATAAAAGCTCACATAGGCTGAAGGATATAATGCTGTTCCGGTTAGATTTTTTGTGGTTTAACACAGATGGGGAAAGTATTTTAAGAAGCTTAGCTGTTTTGTTAAATGTTTATGACTTGTAAATTCCCAGCCTTTTAGGATTATCCAAATGTGTTGACATTGATGGTGAATTTGAAGGGAAATTAGCCAAATATGTTTTTGCCTAATTAACCAGTGGGGTCTAATAATAGCTGTCAGAGTTGGCGTGTAAAACAGGGCTACTTATTTATTGTAGAGTGATATGTCCATATTATTTCTCTTTGAAGTTTATAATTTCAAATTCTTTCCTCACTCTCTGGAGAATCACTGAATGAGCTGTCAGAGCAGGGAATCCCAACCTCTCTTCTTTATAAAAAAAAGTAGTAATCTGCTAGTCGCACTTCTCCAGAAGTCTGAGGTCTGACTCTTCCAAACTTCTATTTCTCTGCTTCTCATAAATTGCAGAAAGGGAATTAATCACCCCATTTTTGGCTCCAGTGGTCATGAGGAATGGGAAAATATTTGAGTTTTTTGTGATGGTTTTTAATCTCTTGGGCTAATGGTTTTATAAGTCAGTAATTATATATCATCCTTGCTTAAGTAACTGTAACAGTTAGGTATGTAAAATTGTAATAATTCTGTAAGATAAATGTACTAATATTTAGGAAACTACTGCAGGACCTCCTTCAAAGAGTAACAGATAAAGAGAAAGGATGCTGTCTTTGAGTGAATATTACTTTAAATAGTCTACCAGGTATTGTACAATTTCACTGTTCTTCACAGCAATATGGGGCTGTTTTTCTTTATAAATTTCTTTGACACATGAGAAAATAGGTTCATGAGCCCATAGACTGTGGGAAGAGTTCATTGGGCTGAAATACTTAAAATTCTAAAGTCTGTGTTCTTTCCCCCTTTTACTCAATGTTGGCTTGTCATAACTATCATCCAAGTGAAAATATTTTCATGTTAGACAGTTATGTATCAGGAATACTGATTTGTAGCAAAGTATATTTTCTGTTTTAAAACGTTTAAAGATGATGATGATGAATAGTTTTGATCTATTCATATTTTTTACCATCTCTTTCATGGACCAAATGGTAATTTTATATGCATATTGCAAGGTATATTTTGAACTTATGGGTGAAATATTAATCTATTGGTTATTATGTAAATCATAGATAGGTTATCACACAAATAATGTAAATACCAGATATACCATAAGTGTGACATTTCTTTTTGGAAGAGATGGTCAGAATTGAGGATCAAAACCAGGACCTTCATGCTGAGCTATGTCTCCAGCCTTTTTATTTTGAGATTTGGTCACACTAAGTTACTGAGTTGCCCAGGCTGAATTTGAACTTAAGGTCTTCCTACTTTATCCTGTAACTTTTTAAAAAATACCACACATCTTATTATTGACCCTGAAAAAGCCACCTGAAATCAAATTATATTAACTCACACCACTACAGGTAACATAAGCAACCATCCTCTAAGGGTTCCAATACAGGTTCTACTGCTAATGAATATGAATCACCTGCCTTTCCTGACTTTCTCTGTTAACTATAAAATAAGTGGATTTAAAAAATTCTCATCTATCAAATTTTTAGATGTATATTTGTATGATTTATGTTGTAGATGAGTCTAAATGAAGTAATACATGAACATGTTTATTTAAAATATAATGGAGGTTTACTTTTCTTATTTTTACATAGTGCTTAAATATTTTTTGTACTTGGAACTTATGAAGGAAAGAAGTATTCCTTTTGTATTTGTCTTTTCATGAAGTTTTTATTTTTCCTGCTTCATTATTTTCAGTCCTTTAGCAGATTTTACTTTAAAAATTGAATAGTAAGCATACACAAAATGCTTTTTAATTTTAATTTCTGTAAATGTATTTTCAAGTCTATAGCAAAGTTTTTCATGTTTGTTGGGTTTCAAATTTTAGTACTGCTGAAATTGTTATGTCAACTTAGCCCCAGGACAGTAATTAACAACCCAGTCAGAGGTTGCTAGTAATTTCCCACTTATTTGAGATTTTATTAAATATGCTGGAATCATGAATATTAGCTAGACTTTTAAAGGTTTGCTTTCAGAATACATATATATCTTGAAAAAATACATAATACATCTTGAAAAGGCATATTTTGAAAATACAAGGAAAATAAATTGTGAAGATTAAGAAACTAAGCCTTTTCAAAAGAAGACGATCTTTATGGAGTGTAAAAATTTGTACTTTTGTTGCTTATCTACTGTATGCATAGAAGGCAGTGTTAACTAAAATTTGTATAGAGTTGTAGAAACATTATTTTAACTATGAACATAATTGCAATTCAGATAAAAATTGTGTGTGAGAATGTGTTTCAATTCTTTGTTTAGAAAAACAAAACAAAGTTGAAAAATTCACAGTAATACCTGAAAAAGAGTGAAATGTCCATAAAATTTGAAAATGTAAGAATCAGACATTCATACTTAACTGTCTTCTCTGACTCCCTAATAAGTGAATCTGAAGAAAAAGGTATAATGTGAGTAGAAACAATACTAACCAAAGTCTAATGTACCTAAGTGTTTAGAAATGCGAAGCCCTGATGAGAAGGAGGCTTTGCCCAAATACTGTGTCTTGCCCAGAAACTTGAGTGTTATGGAGGGAGAAGGAGGAGAGTGAAGGCTATTGCATGACAGCAACTGATGTTAGGGGAATCCACGCAATGAACGCTTTTGCTTTAGTTGCTTGCTCATATGCTTTGATATGCATAGAAGAAAGTTAAGTGCTTACTAAAATTAGTAGTAGAATTGTAGAAATATTGTTCTTAAAACATAATTATGATTTAGATATAAATAGAATCCTGCTTCCAAAAAAGATCACATCCAGAATATTCTCAAATTGAAAGTTTTGTTGATATCCTGCATGGAAACAAAATTCAGTAGAAATTAACTTGAAAACCTTTTAAAATTTCAAATACAGATTGAAGTGTTATGACATTCTGAATATTTACATCCCCTCAAAATTCCTACATTGAAATCTAATCCCTAGTGCAACTGTGGGCCTTGGGGAGGTGATCAGGTAATGGACTTAATGCTCTTAAAAGGAGGCTTCAGAGTGCTTCCTTGCCCCTTTTGCCACAAGACCATAAAGCAAGAAGACAGCATCTGTGAACTGGGAAGGAGCCCTTCACCAGATACTGCATCTGATGACAACTGCATCTTGGACTTCCCAGAATCCAGAATTGTGAAAATTTTCTGTTGTTTATAAGCCATACAGTAATATAGTCTTCAATTACAGAGGCCAGAATATACCAAGACCAGCAGAACTCTTAAGAGATCACTCTTTGCCTTCAGGCCTATGTATATATTAACCACTCATGTGTAGAGATTTCAGGGCATGTAAGTGTCACTAATATATATGTGTTTTCTATCCTGAATTATGTAGATCTTACTAGCCAAGATATATTATACTAGCCAGGTTACATTATACTAATAATGTCCTATTCTAAAAAGTTTATGCCAAAAAATGTTTGATTTATAATATATTAGAATGAAAGCGACCTTAGCAATCACCCAGATGAAAGATTGGGGCCAAATCGATCTTGATGCCTATTTATGTCCAAAGAGCTAAGAATAGTCTCTACATTTTTAGATGGCTGAGAAACTCAACAGAAGAGTAATATTTCATTATATGGAAAAGTTATATGACATCAAATTTCAATATTCATAAAGTTTTAGTAAGATGTAGCCATACTCATCCATTTATGTTTAGCTGGTGGCCACTTTCATGCTCCGACAGCAGAATGAGCTTCTGTGATAGAGAACTCATGACCCACAATGTCTAAAATATTTATTCTGTCCCTTTACAAGAAAAGCATGTTAACCTGTGATCCAGCAAGTTTCTTCTGTGGGATTGGATCCTTTCTTAGGAGTTGCTGGGAACTTGTTTGAGAAGAATTCTGTGGCTGGGTATAATAGAAAAGTACATGTGGCTGACAGGCAGTGCTGCTTCAAATGAGGCCCAGTGAAAGTTTTTTTATAATGTATATAATACAGTGTTTCTGAGTTTGTGTTAAAGCTCCTAGAACATATGGTCCTTACCCTACCTTACCTTACCTACCTTACCAAGTCTATTTTCCATTATTCCTGGTACCAAATCAACCATACAAGGTCATTTTAGTGCCTAGTAAGGATCTTGGAGAGATTTATTAAAAATAAAGACCTATCTAATCCCAAGATGTATGTAGGATCATGATTTTGTAAGTTTAGAGTGAAGCCTTAAGGCTTTCATTTTCTAAGATGCCGAGGTTAAAAGAGGTTAATGTAACACTGTGCTGCCAAATAGATTAACTCCAAGGGACATGTCACTATCAAAATTAATAAAAATTAAATGAAATATAAAATTCAGTTTCTTGGTTGCACTAGCCACATTTTATGTGTTCAACAACTATATAAATTAATTGTACACACTCCAAAGAATAGTTCCTTTAGTGCAGAAAGTTCTATTGGAGAGAGCTGATCTCAGTGATTCCAGGATCCTAATTAATCTCCAAAGTTCACTAATAAGCTTTAGAAACAACAGCATCAGTTCATTTTTATGTTGTGATAAATGTGTGAAAAAATGAAAAATGAAACAATTAAGATAATAAGAAATTCAAGATAAAGATGGCTATTTTCTTCCACTATGCAACTCACCTACTCATCTACTGAGATGACTAAAAGGATATATAAATTGAGAAAAACCCATAAAGTACTAAAGGTCAGGGGAGGACAACATTTTTATGTCAGATCATTGGAAGGACTTTTATTAGATATAGTATAGAAAAGACAGGCCTGACCAATCCCTGAATCAACAGAAATCATAGAAAAGTTTGCCTGGGGAAAATGAATTTGAATGACAGGAAAACCCATGTCCCTCCTGGAGTTGACAAATAGGTGCTGGAGGCAAAGGCAAGATGTGGGGAAGTCAGTGGGAAGTGCTGACATTCCCTAGCATGTAGTAGTACATGGACACATGAGTGTGATATCCTGTCCCAGGAAATGTATGGGATCGACAGCATGCCTTGAAATACACACTGCTTCCTCTAATGTCTAATAAACGTGCTCCTATTAGGTACATATGACTAGCGAATATATCCTTTAGAAGAGTGTAGGTGGGTACTGTTAACCTGGCTGGATTTTTGTTACTGAACACTCCCTTTTGCCATAGTCAAGATCAAGTTTGAGGTGACAAAATTAATCTACATCGATCCTACACATTTTTTCTCATTGCTTTGGTGTAAAAGAGCAGCACAATATATTGTACAGTTACCACTCTCTTCTCTACTGAAAAGCGAAGCTATGTAAAAACATCTAAATACTGTAAAGATGACCAAACAAGAGAAATGTGATCATATATATGAAGCAGCCAGGGGTTAAATGGCAGAAAACCTGTGGAAGAATAAATGGAATAGATTTACTGTAAAAAATTGGAAGACATTTTTAAAAATTCTTCTAATTTTATTATTGTGTCTCTGAATAAGGCACCCATCCTATAAGGTACTTGTTAGCTGAAAAGGATGATCACCAAATTTGTAATGGCATAAAAGCCAAAAATACTGAATATCACAGAAAACTCAAGCACTGAATGACTATACCAGGTTGAGGAACAGAATTTAGAGAAAGAAAACTAGATCAATGTGTGCTAAAAAATGTAAGGGGTATCAAAGACAAATCCAAGAATTCATATATACATACAGGAGAAAACAGGGGAAATGATAGGAAAAGTAATCACCAGATAAACAGTGGAAAAATGTTTTCTTGAAGGATCGAGTAGGGAGAAAGACCAGGACTGAAAGCTCAGGCAAAATATTCTATGTAAAAATAAGATGATGAAAGTCTTGAATTAAAAATAAATTAAAGCATCAAGATGACATTTGTTTAGAAGAGGAAAAAAGTTCAAGTTGACATTAGACTCTCCACAATTTGAGAAATGTGGAACAGAAATGAACACAAGACTCTTGAGAGAAATATATTGAAACCCAAGATGTTACAGCTAGACAGGCTATCGTTCATATTTGAAAGCAATAGAGCAATATTAATAGAAAGGAAGGAATTCCAAATGTTTTTACCCACATTCTTTTTCTAAAACAGAAAGAGATTAATAAAAAAATTGAAAAATTGTTCCAGCTGACTGAAGAATGAGTCAAACTAAAAACTAAATAATGAGGGTTAAGTGTAATAAAGGAAAGTATGGTGAATAATTAAAACCAATTGGAATTAGATTAGATTGGGTTGTAAAAGAAAGGGTAGTACTTAATTAAAACCACTCAAAAATTCAGTGTTTAAATTACTGTTTTTAATATAGTAAGATGTTCAAATCAGTAGAAATGAGAATTTTACATTCCAAAAGAAGTTTAAAAGTTTAAAAAGGATAATATTCTGTATACAAAATCTCAAATTATACCAGCAAAATCTTAGAGTAGGAGTGTGAGTAATTGCTTGCAAAATCTTTCATTTTATATATGTGTGGGGACCTCTGAAATTCATATATTTTATTTTTGAAGTGCTAAATGTATATTTAACTAGAATTAAACAAAGATATAGAAGGATATTTTAAATGTAAATTAACCATTAGTTGGAAATTGGGATGCATAATTTTTAAATTATAAGACGTAAAAGAAATGAAAACTTGGATATAGGAAAGACATCAGAAAAATTATAAAAAACAGCAAGAAAGCAAAACAAATTTTAGTGAAATCATTGAAAATCATAAATAAATAAGCTTGTTTAAAATTTGATGGATTTGTTTTGAAATTCCCTACTCTTCTACTAAAAATTAAAAATAGTGTCCCTTAATTCCTTAGCAGCTATTTGTCCTTTTATTTTTTTCAAATTTGATACACTTGATGTTTATTTCATTTGGAAAACTTCTTTAAGGAGCAGAAATACATTCCTTTCTGAATTTCTCTGAAATTGTAGTTTCATTGCCCTTGATCTGGCAACAATCAAGAAGTCATGAATGTTTTAGGGAGGATTTGTTCTGACTTTCATTTCTTCTTGATTTGAAAGTTCGTGGTGATCTTTTCGTTGGTGTCTCGATGCCACCTGGTAAACTACATGTCCTATCTATTTCTAAAAGGCACAACATAAGGGATGGTGGATATGTTTGATTAGATATGTCTGTTCATTTGGAAAATGCTGGTTTTTAAGGTTTACTGTTTGCCTGGGATTAGGAATAGATTCAGTCCTCTCAGGAATTTAGAAAATATCCAAAGTAAGTAAGTGCACAGTTGTCATCCAAACCCCCATTGCACCTCTGCTAGCATGTGTGCGTCATCCCTGTGTATTTACCACTATGACACCTTTCCTCCAGTCATCTTAAATTCTTCTATTCATTCACTGCTTTTCATTCTATTTGCTCCACTTGATATGTTTGTGTCTTTACTTCCGTGGTGGTCACTTTGTATGTTAACAGTGAAAAATAGACAAATTGCCACTTTCTTAGAGATATTTCTCATGGCTGACCTTGAATAGCAACTGCTCAAAGCATTTGCAAAACATAATTTTGAATACAGTCTACTTGTTCCTGAAATTTTATTTCATTTCATCTAGGTCTGAGGTTATATGGAGTGGGTTTTGGTTGGGAGAGCCTTGTTCTCCTACTCCCAGCTTATCTGCCAAACAGAGTGTGACTGACAATCACATTCAACCCTTTGGTTGGCATCCTCTCAAAGAGGGCTTGGATGCTGATAAGCACAAAACCTATGTAAATGTCTGTATGTGAATGCTCTAAGTGTATATGATTGGGCATATATATGTGGATATAGAGATTATGAATACATATAGTGCTCTTTAAACTCCTTCAAGTCTCTGGTTTTCTTTTTTGGTACTGGGGATCAAACTCGGGTCCTTGCGCTTGCGCAGCAGGCTAGTCTCTGGTTTTCTAAGATTAGAGAAAGTGTTTTAATTAGTCTGCATTTCTTACTATGTTCTACAGATTTCAAGAAATTGAATGAAAAGGGCTGGAAAGTGAATAAAACTCCTGGAGACTATTTGAGGATATCCCTTTGTCATACTCACCACTACTTCAGTGTGCATATATGTGGCTTTAGCTCTTTTTAAAACTTTACAGAGAATGTTCTGCAGCTCAAAGTTTTCGAATACTGCCTTAGTAATAATTCCTAGCCTCAAGGACCTGCAGTAACAAAACCATCTGAGAACTTTTTAGAAATGTAGTCTTGCCCCACCCTAGACTTTCCAATTTAAAATCTATATTTTCACCAGATTATGAGATGACTGGTGGGAAATGAAACTTTTGAGAGCGTTGTGTTGGATGGTCCGAGAATTCATGCCGAACTACATCACTGTGATTTCACACAGATGTATAAAATATGTATTTTCCCTCTCCTTTTATTCCTTGCTACATGCTTATTTCAGAGAAAAATAAATCTGTCAAATGTAAGCCGTGTATTTTTTGTTTGAATGTTGATAAGGGTATTTGAATCAAATTAGATTTCAAGAGTATTTTATTTCTAGTGGTAGTAACTATGGCAAGTGAAAGTGAACTAACCTTTAATGAAAGAATTAAAGATTAAATTTCAATTACTCTTACAAGGAAAAAATATGAGTCTAAGGCAATTAAGAAAGAAAATTAAATGAAGGAAGTCTTCCAAAGTGAGTTCAGAGGAAGAGGTTGACAGAGTGAAAGAAGAGTGTATTAAATATCAATAATGGAGAGGAGGCTTCTGGGTCTGCATGCCTCGGCTCCCAGTGCAGTATTGGAGGTTTCTGGGCCAGCCTGCCTCTGCTCCCAGTACAGAGGGGCTTCTGGGTCAGAGTGCCTCAGCTCCCAGTGCAGACTAAGAGGCTTCCAGGCCAGCCTACCACTGCTCCCAGTGCAGAGGAAGCTTCCAGGTTGACTTGCTGTAGCTCCCAGTGCAGAGTAGTTGGCTTCCAGGTCAACCTACCACTGCTTCCAGCACAGAGGAGGTGAGCTATGTAGGCACAAGCAGCAGCCCCTGCCCCCACAATGAAATGAGAAGACACATAAATAAGCCTCAGAACCAGACTTCCAGATAACCTACAGCAACCCCAAAGGGAAATGAGATGGAACACTCTGATACTCAACAATGTGAACTCCCTGAACTAGCAACAAAAGAAGATCTGGAAAAAATGAAATCAGAAATAATTTTTCACATAACAGCAGACATTATGCCCATAGTGCAAGACATGATTAATAAATCTAGAGATGACACAGATAAAAAAATAGAGGCACTGAGGAACATAATGGGATCTCAACATAGGAAACAAGTGGAATCCATAAAAGAGATGCAAACAGATTTCCACGACATTAAAAACTCCTTTGAAAGTTTATGCAACAGAATGAGCCAATGTGAGGACAGAATTTCAGATATAGAAGATAAGATTGCAATTAGTGACCAGGAAAAACAAACTTCTTTAAAATTGTAAGGGACCATGAGAAATCAATCCAGGAGCTGTTAGATGATGCAAAGAAGAATAACATAAGACTGATTGGAGTCAATGAAGAAACGAGAGACTACAGATGACAAAAACAAAACAAACAAACAAAAAACTGTTCGCAGAAGTGATGGTGGAAAACTTCCCAAGCAGGGGAAAAGAACTTTACATATAGATAAGTGAACCATATAGGAAAACAACTAGCCTTGATCAAAAAAAATTTACACATAGGCATATAATTGTTAAGATTCCAGAAACCCAACAGAAGAACAAAGTTCTACAAGCAGAGAAAAGAAACAAATCACATACAATGAAAAGCCCATCAGAATCACAGCAGACTTCTCAATGCAAACCCTCAAGGCAAGAAGAGCTTGGAGTGATGTGTTTCAAGCCCTAAAGGAAAACAACTTCCAACCCAGATTGATGTACCCTGCAAAACTATTTTTCAAAATTGATGGGGAAATAAGATACTTTCATGACAAAGAGCACCTTAGGAACTTCATGAATGCCAAACCAGCACTCCAAAAAATTTTAGACAATTTCCTAGGAAAAGACAATGGGGATCACAACCCCAGGAAGCCCAGCAGAATGAATCCACCAGGCATGACAAGCAATTAAAAGCAAAGGGGGAGAATCCAACAAAAAGAAAAAAGTCATGACAGTGATAAGTCAACATGTATCAGTTATAATCATCAATGTTAATGGTCTCATTTCACCAATCAAAAGAAATACACTTGCAGAATGGGTCAAGAAGGAAAACCAACAATATGCTGCATACAAGAAACACACTTAATTCAAAAAGAAACTCATAGACTGAAAGTTAAAGGGTGGAGAACAATACTCCATGCAACAGGAACCCAACAAAAAGATCAAGTGGATTTCAAACCAACATTGATTAAGAGAGACAAAGAAAGATACTACATCATTGTAAAAGGAACAATCCAAGAGGAAGAGATGACAATCATCAATATCTATGGACCAAACACTAGTGTGCCCAACTATATAAAACAAATACTAATGGACATGAAAAACCATATAAGCACTAATACAATAGTAGTGGGGGACCTCAATATCCCACTGTCACAAATAGATAGATTACCTAGACAAAAAACAAGCAACAAAATACTAGAACTCAATCAAACTCTAGAACAAATGAATTTAACAGATGTTTACAGAGTGTTCCACCCCACAAAATCAGAATACACATTCTTTTC
>NW_004624740.1:19918006-19981925 GCF_000247695.1 Heterocephalus glaber | reverse complement strand
ATTTACACATGTGTGTCCTATTTATTTCACTTAAGAGTATGGCCTCAATATGCATCCATTTAGCTATAAATGACTCTAGTTTCTCATTCTTTATGTCTGAATAGTACTCCATTCTATTAAAAAAAACCCACATCTTCTTTATCCAGTTTCCAGTCGATGGGCACGTGGGCTGTTTCCAAGCTTTAGCTATTACAAACTGTGCCACTATAAACATAGGTGCACATATATCTCTGTGGTAGGATTCTTTTAATTCTTTATCTTGAGATTGAAAAATCTTCATCTTCTGAAGATTTCTGTATCACTTTTAACCAAAGTATTTGGTGCATATTGGTTTATTGGGACTATTAGGAACACATCATTTTATTTCTCCTCAGTCTTAGTTACACATTTTTACTAATGCAAAGTTAACACACGACCAGCTTGCACAGTTTGGAAACAGAGATATATTTTGAAATGAAATAAAAATAATCACTAATTATCTAATGTAGAGGAGATGTATGTTTCCCGGATGTTCATCATATCTCTTTATGTGTACATTATTTTTGTTGAAATTATACTATATGACAATTTTATAATGTGATGTGACCCACTTGACATTTTAAGTTATTAAAAATTTAGAGTTACTGAGTTATGAGAAATATAAATTACAGCAGAAAATGTATTTCATAGGAATTTGGAGATTTCTTTAAGAAAAACAATGTTATGTGTAATACTACATTCCTGAGGCAACTGTTAACACTTTATTCTCTTTCATTCTAGTGAAAATACTATTTCCTTTATGCAGTTGATATAACATTACAGATCATCTTTTGTATCCATGGGATCTATAGTTAAGGGTTCATTTGTAATGGATCAAAAATTTTAAAAACAAAAATTGTATCTGTACTGAGCATGTATAGACTTCCTGTCATTATGTCCTAAACAGTACAGAATAACTACTGTCACTTACATTTTGCTGGGTATTATAGGTAATCTAGAAATGATTTAAAGTGCATTGGAGGATGTACATAAATTATATACAAATACTACCCCATTTTATGTGAGGAACTTGAGATACACGCATTTTGGGAATCTGCAGGTGATCCTGGAAACAACTGCTGCCTTACACAGAGGAATGGCTATATATATTTTCCCTGTGTATTTTTAATTTTGTTGCTTTATAAGAATTTTCCCCCTCATTAAATGTTTTTTGATTTTAAATATTGTTGATGGTTGCATCACAGTATCACAGATTTTAGTGAATTATTTAGAAATTGGTATTTTAATACTTGGTGGTATTTGCTTACAAGTAAATTTGGGGAACATTTACTTCATTCACTTGTTAAAAATGGGAATTCTCTATGAGGCACATGAATGGAGGGTATACCAGATGACCGAGAATGCAGGGCACGCTCTGAGGGCAAGGCCAGGTAGCCATGTGTGAAGAGAGGACAGCTGGAGGAAGGGCAGGATGAGTGCTTGGGTCCGTGCGGCACAGCACACTGCTGCAGGACTCCAATCTGTCTTCCAAGAGCTCTTCTGCCAGCAGGCTACAGAGAGCTGAGTAAGAGTGCTCAGAACTCCTGCATCCTTCTGTAAATGCAGTTTTTTCATCTGAAAGACTGCCTTGTGAAGCTGGAGGGACTGACTTGGTGTGCAATACCTAGATATGATGTCACGCTGCAAAAACTGAAACATTCACCTTAAAACTACTCTAGAAGGTTACTAGAAGATCAGGTTTACCTTTGGTTTGCTGAAAACCCAGAGTATGAATTTGGTGGATTGAAGAGTTTATCTTGGATAGTGAAATGAGGCAACTACAACTTCTGACTGTAACTTTTCCTTCAAAGTGTTTCAACACTACCCAAGAGGTTTCACCACTGCTGTCAGACTTCTCTCACACAGAAAAAGTTAATCATTGTAAATTTGCTAGTCACTTTGGTGTTCTGATTGCTTGGCTGTCTGAATAATTCCCCTTCCTCCCTCCTTTCCTATCTTCATTTCTTTTCTTCTTTTGAATCATGCTAGAAAATCTTTCAATTTGAAGATAATGGGACAAGAATATTAAGGTTTATACAGAAACATAGACTTCTGATCCAAGATAATAGTTGGATGTCATGTGTTTAACATCCTTCTCTTTAATATCTCCATTGAAATCACCAAAGAAGTAGAGGAAAAATAGAGAAAGATCTAATTAGGCTCACAAAAGCAGAAAGTGTGTCCACTCTTCACAAAAAAGAAATGTGGAGGGAGTTCAGATGTGTAAGGTACACAGGTGAGTCCTAACATAGGTGAGAATCAGCCAGGCAGATTTTTATCGTATGAAAGGAAAAGCCTATGAGCCTTCAAAAGACAGAAGCCCCACACCTCGGGTAAGAGAAATGAGACCTGGAAGCAGGCAAGGGAAGGAAGGCAGGAGAACATCTCATTTCACAATGGCCAGGCTAGAGCTGTGGATCCAGGCCTTATTCTACCCTGACCTCGCCTGGGTTCTGTCTGAGCCAGACAAGCACACTGAGACACTAAACTCCACTTGAGGGTAGCTGTTTATAGCTGGAAGAAAAGAGCAGTGCCTCAGCCAGCTAGAGAGTGTGTACAGAAAAAAATGGGTAACTCCTTGAACCAGAACTTGGGAAGTGGCAGCTTTGCCTTTCTTTTGGAGAGCAGGGCCCATTGAATTTGAAGTGGAAACTTGCTCCAGGGCCCACTGACTATGGCAGTCACCCTGATTACAGATGTGGGTAACACAAGCTATCTAGGGTTCCCAACAAAAGAAAAACAGGGTGGCAGGGAGTCCATCTGATCAGGCTTCCCTCCATAGTCATCACAAATGGAAAAGAGACTAAGAATAAAAGCCTTTAGAAGTAATTTATCCTGCATTTATTTGGAACTATACATTGTGTTCAGGGACAATTTTTGGCCCAATTCATTTGAACTAGCAGAGCTAAGCAGGCATGGATTGCCACAGTAAGGATGAATAAACTTCAAAGACAAAAAACGTCCTTATTACAAAAACATTTGTTAGTTCCACCCATGGCAATATAAGAAATATCCACCCAGAAAATAAAAATATTAAAAGATTAACAGGACAATGTTTCTCAAAAAAGTACATCAATTATTTTCTTAATTTATGTTTTATAACATCAATTAACTGTCATAAAACTTGCCTTCAAATTTTAAAAATTCTCTAAATTAAAATGTAATAGAATCAGTGAAAAGTAGATTGATACTTCAGAAAAACCAGTTAGTGAATAGAAGTCTGGTCTCCATATTTTCTTGTTACTGACAGGAAAAGTATGAGATAATTATGATGCAGAAAAGATTAAAGACAGGAGGAAGTACCTATGGGAAAATCATATCTACATAGTAACACCTACTATTTACAAGGGATATACAAAAGAACTCAAAATTATTAAATAACTGATAAAATTTCCCTGAGTTAAAAACTTGATTTTAGGACATATCACAGGAAGAAAATTAATGAAGAGGATTGGACATAACAGATTTGGTTAAACTCTTTTAATTTATGATAATATAAAAATCTGTAAGTATCCAATGAGGAAGCAAAAAATTAACTCACTAAGCAAAAGGAGGACAAAGTTGGATTAGGATCAAATATCTTGGTAACAATAAATGTCATTAGACACTAAGAATCATGCCTGCAGTTTTCCACAAGAAGAAAATATTCCCAAGGTAGAATTCTACTTCCATTGAAACTACTATCCATGAGAAAGCAGTAGAAACACATGCTCAGCCATGAAGGTTTTAGGAAGTAATGCATTTTTGCTAAGTGATTACAAGCCAGATGTTCCAAAATAAGTAAGTAGCTTTGTTATCTACCAGCTGTACCCAGCTTAAAATTATAATAGAAAAAGTATTTTTATTAGGTAAAAAAAGAATAAAACACATTATCTAGGGATACAGTGAATAAGAAGTGTGCACAGCATTGTAATATCCATAAATAGTCATGTCTCTTCACAAGGGAGACACATTCTGAGAGATGCTTTCTTAGTTGATTTTGTCACTGTGCAAATGCCATGGGTATACTTACACAAACTACGACTGCTTCGATGTTGTTAGGCAGGTTGTTGTTTTATCTTATAAAATAACTGTTATGTGCATTCAGTTCATCATTAACATAACCATTGTTACGTGCCATGTGACTGTTTATTTAATACTTAACCAAGTCCCCAGATTTGGGAACATAACTGAAGGACATATAAGAAAATGTAAATAAATGAATGCCATGCTCCTGAATGAGAAACACCAGAATTTAAAATTATCAATTCTTCCTCAAATCTATGCATCTCTCTTTCATGTATTTCTTCTACTAAAGTCTTGAATTGATTACTTTAGGTTTATGGGAGAGACTTGGAGAGATTTGTGTGGAGAAGTAAATTAATGTATAATGGAAAAGCTATTTTTTAAAAAACTGATTTTGAAGGGGAAGACACTGAAACACATTTTGAATGATTGAACTTTGATAACTAAAATATTCTGGTGCTGTTATGAGCCCAGGACGAAATAGCAATAAAATGCAATAGAACTTTTAAAAAGAACCGTGTGTGTGTGTGTGTGTGTGTGTGTGTGTGTGATTTTAGCATTTGTTTAAAGTATCATTTCTAGTTAGTGTAGAGAAATGATGTAATATTCACATGGATGGTGTTCAGTATTCACTGGGGTACCTGGTTTAAAAAAATGAGACATAGATGTCGGAAAAATATTGGTGAATATTTCCTTAATCCCTGAATAGAAAATTTCTTTTTAAACATGACTGTAAAGTTAAAAACAATAAAGCAAAAAGATTGATGGGATGAACATTCATGACAGTGACATTTAACTGTCCACTAAATGTCAACCCTCTTTTCCATATTGCAGAGTTACTACTAGAAAGAAGTTGTTCAACTAGGCACATTTTCTAAATCTTGCATCTAGGTGAGGTCATGTATTTCTTATCAGCGGAGGAGCATGAGTATGGGAAGGGGTTACTTCTTGGTCAGCTTGACAGTGAAATTGCATGTTCTTTACCCTTTTTAATCAACTGGATGCAAAAGCATCCAGCCACAGTGCATTTTGTGGCACCACAAAATGAAGTCCTAGGTCGTAAACTGCTGCGTGTTTCATAGTTGATTTCTGAAATGTGTTCTTTCCGTCTTACGTGTATAGGCCACTTGGTTGGAATATAAAGCAGAACAAAAGTGTGTGCTCTGGCTTGGGTCCAGTCAGCTTTGATTCTGCAAGCTCATCTGGCTAATGGAGATGCTAAACCTGTAGGGTTGATAGGAGAATCAGAAGCTATGTTTATGCAAAAGTGGGTACATCATAGGTAATAAATAAAGGCATTATTATTAATATTAGAATTGTTGTTATAACTTTGTTTCTTCTGATTTGAAAAATAGTTTCTCAGATTGAGGTATATGCACAAGTTTTCTCTTCTCAGAAAAGAGGCCTAAGTTCAATATTGAAAGAAATAGTATTAATAAAATGACTGCTGGTTGAGTTTTACTCATGGTTTTTGGATCTGTATGAACAGCTGTTGTCCCTGAAGATCCACTGTGTTTACAGTGGGACAAGAAGCCACTGTCTCCTTTCAAAGGTGCTGTCATAGTTGGAGTCACACCTGGAGCTCAGACAAGGACAATATTACAGTGGGGTAAGACTGGGCTACGTCTTATCATGGGACCCTGAATTCAGGGTCCTTGTACAGTCAAGGTGATTCCATGCAACAGAATCTTTCAGTGTCTTCTCCCTCAAAAATGCTTGTATTCTCAGGCCTCTCGAATGAGTCTGCTCAACACCCAGTTGCATTTCATCCACAAGGGGCTCTTCAAGTCCTAGTAATCTCTGGACTAAGTGTGGACACATGGACTTCTCTTTCTGTATTCCTTGTCTTTGTGACAGCACCAGCCATTCTCCTAGAGCTCACAACAGAAAACATAGGAGTCAACGTTTCTTCCTCTTCTTTTACACACACATGCGTGTGCATGCACACACACACACACACAAACACACACCAATAAATGCCCATGATCCATCATTTCAAAATCTCCCCAGCTCCTTTCAGGCTTATCTTCCTGATGTCAGAGTATTCTTTTGAATATGCAAATCTGACCTTGTGATTTCCATGTTTGATTGGATTTTCTGCTTCCAGCATTCAGAAATCTCAATGCACTCAAAAATCTCACTGGCTTTCCCCACTGACTTATCTTTCATCATTGCTCCCTTACACTGAGCCCTACCACATCTAAATGTTTTCTGTTACCTGAAGATGCTGGCTGCTTTTAGTGTCTGGTCCTTTCCATATGCTCTTCCCTCTGTACAGACCCCAGTACAGATGCGCTTTATGTTACTTGAGTTGTATGTCTTGCTAAGAAACACACACACACACACACACACACACACATCACACGTGCCCGCCTTAGTTCAACCCCTCAGCTTATTTTACTGGCAGCTCCCTGACCCAGCCAGGGAGCTGAAGGCAGAGCCTGAGGAAGAGGAGCTGCACTTGCTTTTCTTGAAGCTTACTGGTTGCAGCTGTGGTCCCCATTGGTCCCCACTCAGTGTCCAGCTGATTTTCCTGTGTGATGCAACCTCATCTATTAATCATCTACATTTACAACTCAATCTAACCCTTACAATATCATACTAAACAATTACTTTAGTTTTATAAATTCCTACAAATGTAACCACTCATCTGCTGATCACCTAAACGGAGTCTTAGCACATGGTTGATAAGAGTAGAGGAAGCTGGGTTCAAAGGAATTTCTCAGGAATCCCTCTCTCTCCCTTTCTTGACTTTGCATCATCTTATCCTTGGACTCTTAGCTTTGATACCACTTCTTCCTCTATGACTTTCCTGTCCTTGGTCTTGTTGGGTCTCTCCCAAATGTTGCTGAGTAGCTTTTGCTTCCTGGTATTATTCTCTGAGCTAATATTGTGATTCTTACTTGTGCTCTGAGCTTTCTAAAGGCAGAATGTTTGTCAAGGTCTCTGCTATATCTGCAAAGCCTTGCAAATAGTAACTGCACAATAAATATTGCTGAAAATAAATACATTATAACAAGCATAGAGATTGCATTAAAAGTTTTCTCCCCTTTTCCCCTTTATCCCCAGGGGACCCCATCCTCCAGAATTCAAAGAAGAAAGTTGAACCCTTCTCACATTAAGCCTATCTTAAGAGCTGCTTTTAGAAACTCCAGTGCACACTCACACACCATTATATGTTATTTCAGGCTGGTGTAATAATAAAACTGTCAATCCTATGAATAAGAACTGTTTCTTTACTTGGATTCTTGCTCATGTTCGTGTATATTTATGTATTACTAGAAAAGCAGCATTCTTAAGATTTCTTAGATTGTTTTGATAAGATATGACTCTACTTTTCCCAGCCCTTCTTATTATAAGAATCTTTAACAAGCTCTTTAAACAGTTCACACATGCTACCTTACATTTTTATGTGATGTAAAGTATAGTGAAATTTTTTGAAAAGCTTTTCTTAATGTTAAGATAATGAAGCCGTTTCTGCCCTGCCATAGTATTTGTGCAAATAGGCTAGTTGTCAACGTTTATGCACGGAAAACACATTTTATTTTTTGATGAGAAATAATTATCAGTGATTATTATTTATAGGGGAAGATTTTTTTAAACAAAACTATCTTCGATTTAAAATACTTCTGTATTTAGAAGCATTCATTACAAAAGCCTTTTTTGTTGTTATTTTTGTAAGCAAAAAAGATTTTTGATGTTTGCTAACCCAACAGTTTATTTAACGCCTTAATTCATGTGATCGCTAAAAAAAAACAGTGTAAAGTATTGCACGGAGATACATGGTTCTACAAAGAGCAAGAGTCTTATGACCTTGACTGCAGAGAGTGGCCAACTTTCTCGGTGACCAGTTTCTATCCCCTCCACGACCACAACTGTCTTATTGGTTTTAGCCAGAAAACTGGGCAGAAAGTGACAACTACAGGTTATTGGCAGCTTCTTATTAATAGTGAGTGCCAGGCTCACCAGAGTACTTTCCACGTCCACTGAAACACATTAAAAGTAGGGGAAAATGGAGGTGGAGACAAGGAAGGAAGAATATAGAGAAGCTTGTTCCTCTCTTGTCCTCTCTGCCTCACTATGTTTCCCTTGTTCTTTTCACCTCTGCCGTCATGAACTTTGAGCTTCTCTTTTGTAAGTGAATCCAAGGGAACAATGGAGCATGTAGGTAAGTTCCTTATATTCCACTTCCTGTAGCATTCATAACCTTGTGGGCCCTGATATCCAGGGAACTCATGATGTGTGGGAGCTCACCAAGTCTTGTAGTGAGGGCAAGGTAAGTGTGTTGTGTTTATGACTGAGTGGAGGTGCTGACAGCCCCAAGGGGCCAAGCTTTCTGTTCACCAAGAAAGAAGAAAAGAGCATGCTAAGAAACACAAACAACCAAAGACTTATCGTCTCCTTTCTTCCTCCTGCTACTATCCCGTAGTAACCAACTAATTGCATAGATGATGGTCAGACAAAATGAAAAAGATAGGGTGCAAATTAAAGATACTTTTCCTTTCTGTCATTCCTTACTGATTGGTAAGCTGAAGGTAGATAGTGTGGGAAACATATGCATATATCAAGAATTTTTTTTTTAAATGAGTTAATTTTGTGGGGTGTTTTCACTGTTCTGGTGAGAATGAACTATATACATACCAAATTCAAGGTATGCAATCAAAATTGGGTAATAGTGGTGATTCTTAAGAAGAGTTAAAAGTACTTATGAGCATCTAAAACTTTCATTGCAGGCAAGAGTATGTTAATATAGTAATTATAACTTACAATTTTTCTTTACAACTTTAAATAGTGATGAAAAACATGGGAAGTCTATAGAGACAATGGAAACAACAAAAAGTTTTATATTTTTGCACCTTTAATGGTACATTTTCCTGTTTTGACCAAGGAGTCCTGCATTCTCATTATTCATTGAGCCCTGAAAATCATGTAGCCGTCCCTGTTCAAAGGAAGGAGGAAGGGAAATCAGAGATCTGGTATAGTAGGCTCAGAACTAGGTCATAACTCCCTGGCTTAGGCGTCACTCCAGTCTTTTGTGCAGTTCCTCTTTCCTGTCCCTTTTATTTGTAACCTTGATCTCAGGATGGTCTGAGCTCCTTACACATGGCTTGGAAAAGCCATCCTTCATCCAATGCTGGAGTAATCCATGTGTTCTTGAGTTCTGCTGTTGACTTAGTAGCTTCAAAGGGACACAGAAATCTCTGGATATTATGTCTTCACTTATTTATTAATAAAGTATGTTTTGAAGTCCTGGAATGTTCCAAGTGCTGTCTTATGTCAACTGCTATGGACTGAATTGCATCCCTCCAAATTCCCTATTGAAGTCCTACTTCTCTGTGTAATGGTATGTAGAGAAGAGGCCTCTGGAGATGATTAGACTTGATTGAGATCCTGAAAGTGAAATTGTAATGATAAAATCAATGCCCTTACAATATACCAGACAGTTTTCTCTCTGTCATGTTTGGATAGAGGAAGAAAAGCCAAGAAAGGGGCCCTCCCCAGATCCAGCCATGTTGGTACCATAACCTTGGACTTCCCAGACTCTAGAACTGTGAGAAATTCTGTTGTCTAAGCCACCCAGTCTGTGTTATTCTGGTATAGCAGCCTCATCTGACTAAGTCATGAACAGATGTGATTCCTGCTTTTGGGAAGAGATAGTCATTAACCAAATAAACACAAAAATAAATACAAAATTAAACTGCAGAAAGTGCTGTGTAGAAAAATAACAGGGTGCTAAGGAAAAGTAAGAGGGTGACTTAATTTAGATTGGAAAGATGGTGATTTAGGGAACAGCCCTCCAGACAGAAGGTACAACAGGTGTGAAAGTAGCAAAGAATTTTTTGATTGGAGAAAACTAACAGAAGGCCTATGTGCTATGAGTGTAAACACCAGGGGATGACTGTGGCAACCCTATTGTGCTTTTTTCCCCTGAAATTCTGTTTCATTTTATATCTTTCTTATACCTGTAACTGGGTCTAATAAAGTAAGTCTTAGTAATCAAAGTGCGTAGTAACCATAATTTCAGGATTCCAAACCAGAATACAAACTCAATCAAGTGCAAATACTCACAAAGCCCTTGATACTTTGTGTGTGATTTGATATGTTACTAATTTTCTCTGTGGATCACTGATTTTATCTGTAACATGCATACAATAGTAACCACTTTATTACCTTGTTTTCCATTTCTATAACAAAATACCCCAGGTGGGGCACTTTATAAAAAAAAGGTTGACTTAATTCATAATCATGGAAGTTCAGAAGCATGACATCATTATTATTTCAGCTCTGGTGAGAATCCCTTGGGATATGGCATTACAATGGTGGGAATGAATGTGGGAAGGTGAAATCACTCAGTGAAGAGGAAATCGGAGAGGCTCATTGAGGGCCAATCTTGTTCTTTACAGGAACGAACAGTGGCTCCATGAGAGAACTGCTTAATCACTTCAAGGATAGTGACCTCAATGACCTCTCACTAGGCGCAACGTCTTAGAGGTCTCACCACCTCTTAACATCACTACAATGGGAACAAAACTTCAGACACATGAACCCTTGGAGGACATAATATCCAAATCATAGCAGCCACCTTGATCCAGATGATCAAGATGTGATATGTATATATATACTTACCTATTCCCCAAGTTAAATGTAATTATTTTATATTACTAATAAAAAAGAATAAAGCTAAGCCAAGTAAAAATAAGAATAAAATGGTTGTTTAATGAGAAGCAGTGAAGAATCTAAGCCCAAGCAGCCAGTTTGATGTATAGTTTGAAACATTTACATTATTTATTTATTTATTTGTTTTGTTTGTTTATTTTTGGTACTGGGAATTGAACTCAGGACCTTGCACTTGTGAGGCAGGCAGCAGAACCACTGAGCTAAATCCCCAGCACCAAACATTTATATCATTGAAAGAGGAAAATTGAACTCCTTTATAACTTGTGTCAGTTGTTAGTTTCCTAAACTAGGTCAAATTATTTTAGAGGTATCTCTTTCCAAGTGGAAGCATACTAATGACTTCAGAAATGTCTACTAGAAGTTAAGAAAACTACCCAGTATATTTCTTCAGTGTTTTGTGTGTTATATAGAAAACAAACCTCCTCACTTCAGTCCTCTTGACTAATTTTTCAATGAAGTGTACATTCACTTATTCAACAAATATTTATTGACTACCTGTCATGTGTTCATACTGTTCTGCATACTGAAGGTAACATTAAATTGTCATTACAAATGAGGTCTTTACTGCTAAAACTGTACTGCCCTGTCTTGTATCCTATGTCTCACAAATAGAGGTTCTCTTTGAATATTTGGTGAGATAAGACTTAATAGAAAAGTAATTATTTAATAAATGAATTTGTTCAGTGTTGAGATGTGTACTGTATGTTCCCAAGTAAATTTCAAGTACTTGAACATTTAGAATCAATAAATTATCCCTGAGCCTACTATACCTCTACTCAGTGGGCTATAGCCAATATGAAAAACTCAGAATGAAAAATATGAGTGTAAGCAATAGCAATCATAAATTTTTGAAAGTTAAGTGGGAATAAATGAAGTAAGACAATTTTGAGAAGGAACCTGTATGCTGTGTTTTATAAACAAAACTTAAAATACCTTTCAATAAAAACCTAGACTGTATGCATTATAGTTAAGCAAGGTTTGCAAATAAAAGATTTAGACCAACAGCCTGCAGAGAGTTTTAATTTTTCTGTTAATTTTTAATCTCTCTAGGGAGTGCTTGATATCACCTGTTTAGCCACTAACTCTACCATTCCTGTTGCCATTGATGTCGTTGCCTGGCCCCTAAATATATTTGCCTTGGGATCTGATACCTTACAGATTCCTCTCTGTCTTCTGGAAAAAAGCTTTCCCATTTCACAGAGATCTCAGCATTAGCTTGAAAATATCATGATTAGATTATCCCTAAATGAAATGGAGACATTGCTATGCTTTACCTTAGATCAGGGTCTGTAAAGAAGACATACACAAATCCCTTCCCTATAATGACACATGAAAAAAAAAAAAGCAAATGCTAAAAGATAATATTCATTGAACTTTTAAAATATTAACAAAACTATAGGTTTTTTAAACAAAATTTTATCTACAGTAATTGCTATTGCTAAAATGAAGCTGGGTCTTAAGCCAAAGCCTTGTAATAGTGTTCCGTGAAAGGCTACTTATAGCAACATTGGTCTATGGGCGTGTTTCTAGTTTGGAGATCTCCTGAGAAGAGTATCTAATGTGCACAAGCAGAGGCACACCTGCTAGAACACAGGCTGTATTACAGTTCAGATCCTGGCAGCAGCCTACAAATCAGAGGACTTTAAAGACATGAACCACAACATATACCTGGCTGACTGTACCTGTAGCATTCTGTTTTCACACATGTCCACTTTCATAGACTTGAACCTAACTGTCTTGGTTTAAATATATAGAACTTATTCACTGATGGGGGCCGACTTGTGGGTGTTCCTCTGTCTTCTAAGACAGTACAAAGGGCAATGATTTTGTGTGGGACAGAAGTAGGTCTGCGAAAAAAAAAGTAACGAAATAGTCATGTCTGTACCATATAATTACCTTTCCTTGAATTTGATCCTAGGTTTTATGTCAAAGGCCTAGAATGAATTGGAGGAGTGTCTGAGAAGAACCTAAATTCAACACACTTAAGAAAAACTGCCTGTAATAGTAATAGCAACAATGCTTTTTATTAAGCAGCTACTAAGAGTTAAGATTTATACTTGACATTGTTTTACAGATTTTATTTTTCAAACTTCACAAAAGTGTTGTGAGTTATAATCACAATCTTACAGAAGAGGAAATGTGTGCTGAGAGCTGAGCAGAAATACACACCCTGGTCACCCAGGCATCTGGGCCACATACCTTCAGCCTCCCAAGGCTGCTCCAGTGATATTTCCAGTTGAAAACTCATAGTGCTGAGAGTCAGAGAAGGAGACGTTCATTTGATTGTGACCCCAACACCAGAAAGACAAGGAAGACAAAAATAAAGAGGAGGAAGGAAGGTAGAATAGAGGGCAAAATAGGCATCTGGGAACAGATTTCACAAAAATAGAAGCGCAATTAAATTGATATCTTCCAAAATGGTCTGGACTCACACACCTACAACCCTGGATGCCCTGTTTTATCTCATTAAATGCCTGGTTATGGATGGGCAGGCTTGCCATCTGTTTAAATAATAGTTTTCTGTTCTCCATGAACTGAACTACAGCGTTGAGGACAATTAAAGCGTCATTTCCACTGCCATCTCAGTCTCGGCAGGAACTCTTATATTGCAGGACCATCATGTCACCTCCACACTGTCATCTGGTCTCAGCTGCAATTTCACTGCTTCCCACCTAACCTCCCCTCCAGAGGTAATCCTTCCTGGCCAAAACACAGGGTGTTTGAGTATGAATGCCCACTCAGAAAAGAACAGAAGAGAGATTAGGAAGAGTTCCAGCATCCTCCTTCTTGGCCCTCCTTGAGCGAGGGATATGAGTTCCTGTGAATTCTAACTATTTATCTGAGCTATTTTCAAAATTCAGTTTTAAATTAGTGGACAACGATGGAGCTTGTTTCAAAAGCGACATCCTTAGAAGTGCAACTGGAAGAGAACCCAAGTGGCTGCACCTCTGATAAGGGAAAAAGATCTCAAGGAGGGACTCCTTAAGGAGGGACTGAGAGTGGCAGCAGCATGTGGAGAGGATGAATAGAGGTATTTTCAGGATGTTGCTTTAGAATGGGGAGATGAACTCTTGTACCACCTGTTTTAAATCAGGAAAGCATCACATTGTGACAAAAAGTGGCTAATACTTATTGAGCAGTAACTGTGAGTCAACTACTATGCCAACTATCTGATTCATTAAGCAGCATATGCAATTCTCTTAACAACGGTGGGATATAGGTGCTGTTCTTATGTTCTGTTTTACAGATTGAAAAACTCAGGTCTGTTTAACTTATCTGACATATGGATATAGTAAAATTTTAGCTGTAGTATTTTGTCTTCAGATCTTTATCTGTTGAGTAATCATTAATTCGCTGTCTTGATCAAGGCTTTTGGAAGAAAAATGGAGTACTCTTCAAAATTATGCTAGGACAACAAGCACAAATTTGGGCTCCTGTGGGCAAACTCGGAGTTGAGTCACCTGATCCACATTGCCTCCCCAGTTGGATCAAAGGATAAGTATCTGTATTAAGGTTCTCTGGGAAAAAACAAAAACAGAGGATTCATTTGGGAATTGACTTCCATAGTGAAGGAGGCTGAGAAGTCCTAGAATTTATAGAACGCTGAAACTAGGAGTATCAGGAAGCTGCCGTGGAAAATAGCCCAATGTGGGGAGGGAGCCAAGGGAGCTGATTGTATAACTCCCAGTTGAGGCCCTAGAGTCCTGAGTCTCAGTCTTGGAGGCAGATGGCCCAAGAATCTAGTGCATTGTGGAAGGCAGGACAGGATGGATGTCTGAGCTCCAGAAGAGAGAGAGTATTTCCTCTTCCTGTGCCTCTTTGCTCTGTCCGGATCCTCAGTGAGTTCCTTGACTCCTATTCACATTGCCCAGGGACATTCTCTTTACTCACTCTACAAATCCAAATGCTTTTCTTGTCCAGAAGTAACTCATACAAGCAAGTACCAATAATGCTTCACCAGTCTCTCCTTCATCTAGTTAAGTTGTTATATAAGATTTACCATCACACTATGTATGATAACCTAACAGAACAATTTAATTCACAGTTTCTTTGTGCAGTGTAGTAGTCTCAGTTTTTAGTAAATTTTCAGAAATCTAACTCAGCCCTGGACCTAGAGCCTTTCCCCCAAAATATATCTACTTCTGTTCAATTATAGAAGTAGGCAAAAATGTTCTGGCAACAATGGGAAAGAAAAGAATAGGCCAAGTGTGGTGGAACATGCCTGTAATCTCTGCACTCTGTGGCAGGAGGGTTGGTTATAAGTTAGATCCCAGTCTGGGAAACTAGGTGACTTGGTGAGACTCTCAAAATGGAAAATAAAAAGGTCTGAGGATGTAGCTCAATGTGAAGACCCTGGGTTTAGTCCCCAGAGCTGGAAAAAAAGAGAAAAGAAAATAATAGTCCTTAATCCCATTTGCACAATCTCTGAGAATTGGCACAATCCATAGATTTATGTGTGGGAATGTGTAATGTTTGTATTATAATTTTTATGCATATATACACATAACTTCACATTGTGTATTTTTGAAATGTCCTTTTTACAAAGTTTTACCATGCTGATACTTTCACTTTTCAGTGACTTCAAACATGGTTGGGATTGTTTGCAAATTTTTCAATACATTTTCCAGTGATGATTCCTTTCAGTTGCTTAGGGCAAAAATTAAGTTTGAAACTGGCATACATTTGTTTTCTTCTATCATGGTTGTGCACCTAGTAAATTCTCCAAAGACTTCTACAATCTGTGAAAGAAATCTCAGTGTCTCAGAGTGAGCATCTACTACTTTATACTATAGGAAAACAAGTTGAACGAGGGTGACTGGAAGAGGAATTGGAGGAGAGAAAAGTGCCAGCATCATAAGCAGCAACACTGCAGATGAACCCTGACTACTATTCCTACTGCTGAACAGTACTGGGCCTTAGTTCTCTAAGTGTCTGTGCAAGGTCCTCTCTGCCTTGAACTGCTTCTCAGGTAGAGCTGTACCGTAACCTAAGAGAACCAAGGAGAGCTTGCAGGAGCTCTTGAGGATGATGAAGTCTGGAAAGCCTTTAGGCAAGAAAAGACTCTTGTTCACTAGCAGGGAAGAGAGGACTATTTCTGCTGGCATAGAGCCTGCAAACCAATTTAGAAGTCTACTTTTTTAAACTCATCCAACCAAGGGTCCTCATCTTTGGTCCTCAGGTTCATTCTGCTTCTTTTCTTCTCAAACCTGGTTTTCACATAGGTAACCTAGTGAGGAGGCATATTCATTCTCTTTTATTCTGCTATCCTTATAATTAAGTCCGCCTGATTTTCAGCAGACTGTGCTTTGCAGCTGCAAAATTAAGATCACTGAAAATGCCACCATGGAGGGCTTCTGATTCCACAGTATGTTTTGAGTTGATTGTTAGCACCTTGAGACATTTTATTTATAATTTTCAAGGTTTTCAAAGTAATAAACGAAAGCCAAACAACTCTACTGTCCTTATAGTTTTTGTTTGTTTGTTTGTTTGGCTTTTGTTTTTTGGTACCGGGAATCGAACTCCGGACCTTGTGCTTGAGAGGCAGGCGGTGGCACCACAGAGCTAAAATCCCCGGCCCTTTATCATCCTTATAGTTATCTGTGCTCCAGTACTGTGTAGCGTCAGAGGCCAAGACCTGACCCTTTAACTGTACCTCTTCTCCTTGCAGTGCCAGAGAACTTTTGAATGGTGTTTTGACTGTAAGCCAGAAGGATCACTGCTAGATGTACACCTGCAAGGTGGCCCTTATAACCATTTAACTGGAAAGAGATCTCAATCCAGGATTTCATTGTCAGGGTCTGTGTTAGTCAACATTTCATACTATAACAAATATCCAAGATGATGAACTTTCACAGAGAAAAAGTTATCTGGGGGTCATGTTTTTAAAGGTTCCAGTCCAGGATGAACTGGCCCAGATACCTGGCGCAATGCAACCCATCGTGGCAGGATGGTGTGTCAGGGCAAACCTGGCCCAAAGGTTAAAGAGAAGAAGAGGTCCCCTTCCTCTGGGTTTCCACTGTTCCCTTGGAGGACACAGTCCCCACCAAACTCCTTATTTCCCAAGCTATAACAGTTGTGCTTTTAAGGGGCGTTTAAAACCCAAATTACACCAGTATGCTTTGTAGAGTTGCTTGTACAATTGGGCATCTTAGTGCAGGTTATTCCAGAGAGCAGAGTTGGAACCAGGTGACTGCATGCAGGTAGTTTACTTTAGAAAATGATACCAGCAAAAAGAAGAGAGATTTGGGGACAGTGAGACAGCAGGGTTCAAGCCAGTGCAAAGTACTGATCACCTTGAGGGCATTTGGAGCTGCTTTCCACCAGAACCTTTGGAAAAGCCTTACAGAATTTGCTTCAGAATTGCCCACTGAGCGATAGAAAAGAACAACTTTTACCACACTGATCAAGTGCATTGATTCTCTTTCAGAGCCAGGCGGTATGAGTGCTGGCCAGGTTCCCACAAGCATCTCATTCAGTGATCAGAAAGTCCCAGAGAACAGGTGAGAGTCGTGTGTGCAGTAGAGTCTGGGCACTGTCGAGTTATTCCACTTTGAAGCTGGTTGCTGTGACATTGGTTGCAGAAAAGGTGGGCTGGAAGTGTGGGATGCATACACAATGCTTGTCGAGTGCAAATGGTGACTCCATGTTGAAAGCTATGTAATCCTCTGGGTCAGGGATGAAGGAAAAATATTGAAGAAAATTATTACAGATACTTTACAGAGTAGGCTTCAATTTTATGTTTAAAGCCATTAACCATTACTAAAAATAATTTTGCTATATTTAGCTAGAATGAAATGTATTATTTTTTAATAAATGCATAGAAACAACTGAAACTGGAATTTTAAATTCACAAAATATCACTAGTCCTCAGGGTCTATCTGGAATCAAATTAAAAGACAGTGCAATGCCTAGTATCAGTAAATGGAGAAAAGATGAAAGAAATTCCACATTTCCTTTGTTTAGAGTGTGTTTGAGTCAGGAAAACATTATCAGTCTTTTTATTTTGTGAAACAATACTGATTTTTCCTCCCAGATCAGGTCCATTTTCTCCTGTCTGGGCCTGAGGGTGGCCATCTGCTTCCAAGCTTCTGTCTAGCATTTCACACAATCTAACATAAATTCTCTGGATTCCAGAACCGTGAAGGTGATAACTTTGCACAATGCCAGAGGGAAATACGTATTTGTAAATGCAGAATGAATTTTATATGGTAAAGTTTCTTGGGATTATTACATCATGTTATTAAGTGAAACAATGATCGCAAGGCACTTAGAGGAACATCTTGCATGAAGTCAGAGCTTGATACATGTTGTCTTTATGATTGTCATAGTCCCCACCAGAGGGAAGCTGCCAAATACATCAGAGTCAACACGAGTTTAGGAGTCAGAAATTATAGCTTCTAGTTCTTACTTTATCATTTATCAGCCTTGTGGCTTTGGGAAAGCCATTTAACCTCACTCAAATTTGATGCTCTTATCTCTAGAAAAGGGATAATGAATTCCTTTCCACAACATTTTTATGAGGTTAAAATAGGATAACTATTTTGTACATTTCAAAGTACTGAACCAGGATAGGTATTTCCTACAAGCTGTTAGGTCTGAACAGCGCTCTCTCTCTCTCTCTCCTCTCTCTCTCTCTCCTCTCTCTCTCTCTCTCTCTCTCCTATCACTGCTGGCTGTTAAGAGCAGTGGCTGCATTCTGCAAAACCACAAATAACTATTGTATGAAAAGACATCTTACTTCTGGCACTCTGCTAACCTTTGTTTTTTATGAACAATATGTGCTTCTTTGAATTCCATTTACTTGGTTACCTTACCTCTCCAGATTTTAAAAAACATATCTGTATCTTTACAGAATTCTTTCTTTGCCATTGAAGTAATTTGATATTTAATTTTAAAGAACCACATTTCAAAAATTGTAACCATTCTTTTCCTATATTCTTATTCATTTTTTTAACTTTCCAAACTTTCCAGAACGAGAATGTAATCATTTATAATCACAAAAATATTTAGTGAAAGGGAATCTTAAAGGACAATAGATCTCATTCACATATATGGGTTTCTGAGCATAGAGTTAAGGCGTAATGTTACATGTCTCTGCAAAGGGGACAAACGGGGTATTATTTTTGAATGGTACATATGTATAAAACTCCAAAAGGAAATATCTTTCAGAAAGCCTTTTATTTCTGCAAAAACAAAAGATGTGAATTTATAAAGGGAATTGGGTTTGTTTTCTCTATTCAATGTGTATTAAATCAGGCTGCTTAGTACCCCAGTGGCAGTCTCCCTTCTCCAACTCTTATTAGGGTTAGAGATTGTTTAGAAATAATCATTTATAAGCTACTGAGATGAATGAACAGCAAGTATAAGTTTATAAAGATTGACCATTTAGGATTTCAGTTGTCAGCATGGAAAATATGACAAGATGGCAAATAATAGAAAGTGAGAAGTAGGCTCTAGGTACCATTCTGAAAAATACTGTACTTGCTATTTCTGATTGTGTCATCCTAATACAGCACAACAAAGTACTGCCTGATCCATTGCAATCACATTGAGCAGAGATCCAGCCGCAAAATGAGTGCAAGCGAAGATAGGAGGTAACCCTAGAAAATCTGAAAAGCACAATTTGAGACACAGTAATTATAGTCAGACCTCCTTATCCATGGATTCTGCAGTTTGGGATTCAACCAAATATAATTGAAAAACAGCATGTGTGTCAGACATATACAAATATTTTTGACATTATTCCTTAAACAATACAGTGTAACACTTATTAATATAGCTTTTACATTGTATTAGATAATCTAGAGTTGATTTAAAGTATATGAGATGATTGTGTAGGTTATATGTAAATACTATTTTATGTAAGGGACTTGAACATCTGCATATTTTGGCATCTGCTGGTATCTGAACGAATCCCCCATGGTCACTAATAACAACTCTATTAATAAAATATTAGGCATATATATGATGTCTGGGAAGACCATATTCACTTAAAATTTCTGGGATAAGTATTGAGACAAAATTTATAGCATGATATTCTTCTCAATCTATTCTTCGCTAGTTGCATATGAAATTTATATTTTTACTCTTTTGCTTTTACTACCAGATATTTAAAGTGAAGTGGCGAAAGACTTTAGTTTCAGATGGTTACATATAAGTAATTCTTTCGGAAAATATGACTAATAATTTGTTTTTCAGGGCTTTCATGAAAGTAGTTTAAAATATATTCTCAGCGATCTAATAATGATCATGGACTCTGGGAACAGATCTTGGATGAGTAAATAACTATTTTAAATCTAAGATTCCTTGCTTGTAAAATAAGGATTAAAAATTATGTATCTTGGAACATTTTCTTGAGTATGATGTTAAATACAATAATGACAAGTGGTTACAATGCTTAGTTATTGTTGTTATTACTTGGTCAATGACATGTGTATAACATGACCATTTCCATGCATTGTGATAGAGGCAGGGGATAGGAGGTTAAATAAGATACATTTTTTGTCTTTAAAATGTTAGATACTTAATATACTCAACAAGGAGATATTCTGTGACATATGTGCAGTAATTCTGAGTTACTGTTGCATTACAGCCATATATATGTGTGTGTTCACACATCTATTTGTATATTTTAGTGATATTATGTGTTGAATGATAGGAACTGGAGCCCCTTGGAAAATTTAGTTTCTCTCAAATCTCTTTTCTCATTTTTTACTTGGGAATTAGACCTTTCTAGTACGGTAGTGTTTCTACATTTCAGAACTCCTGTGCTGCTGGATCAGTGATTAACAAATCCTTCCCAGGTTTTTCAGCCACTCATCTCATACCTTTTAAACAGTGACCTCTTCTATGCCATCTTCCCACATAGAACTTCATTCCAGAAATTAAATCAAACTTTGATGAAGCAGAGGATCATTTCAGCATCTTAGGGTAAGGTGTTTATTGAACAACTCCTCTTGGACAGAATTGGGCTTGACCTTAAGCAACCCGAAAAATTACTGGAAGAAAATAAGTACATTCCACTGAGGATCTGTGAAATAATTACTGTGAATACTAATCAAGGTGCTACTATACTGCTTCTAGTAGATAGTGACAAATGACTAAGACAGATCGTATGCAAGGGTGTGTAGGTGGGAGGAGGGCGGGTGTGAAGAATTAATTGGGAAGTTAGCAAATGGCAGTTACAAGAGGAGAAAGAGCAATATATGCTTTTGAATTATTCTTCAACCTTCAGGTAGCCCTGGTACTTTCTCCCGAGAATGATTTGAAAAGAGAATCAAGTCAAGAACCTCTTCTAAGGATCAAATACTACACTGATTTAATACCTGTAAGAAGAATTGCTACAGTGTGGATCAAATGCAAGTAGAAAGAAATATACCTGTCTCTATTTTTAGGGACTCTGATTTTACTTATTTTCGTTGCCATTGTTCATGTATAATCTTGCAAAGAAAATTAACATGGACTCCCAGTAGGAAGCAGAGCTCAGTTATAATGGTGTCTCTTGTGACTAATTAAAAAATCAGATACACACTGTCTCATAGGTGAATAAGACAGATGAATTACTGCATTGAAATTAAAGGGCTAAATATCTAGCCATGCAAGCAAATAAAGCCACTTGAAGAATTTTTCCATATAAATGCAGAAATATATAGCTCATTTCAATGCCATGTTCTATTCTTAGAGCTAAAGCTGTTACAGAGTTGGAAATTAAGAGGAGGGATGAGGTGCTCAGAAAAAGTTTCAAGTGTTTCTTTAAAGAATGTCAATCAACTTAACAACTATATGACTAAATTGTGATGCGAAGTTTATAAGGGTCAAATTACAGAAAGAAGGGTTTCTTAGTGATGTCTTCTCATTTTGTAGCTAAGAAGATAGATTGGGAAATATAAAAATTCATGATTTACCTAAAGTCCTAACTTTAAGTCATTTGTAGGAAAATGGATGCACCTTGAAGCCATAATGTTAAGTGAAATAAATCAGACCCACAAGCTTAAATATTGCATGGTTTCCCTTACTTGGGAAACCCAAAGTATAAATGAAGAGGAAAATAAAAGATAGATAATAGACAAAAGGGAGATAGATCTTTTGCAAAAGGGAAGGAGATAAAGGAAAGGAGGGAGAGGGTAGAAAAGGAAGGAAAAGGGAATTTAAAAAAGAATTACCATGTGTTATGTACATATACCAATGCCTCACAATGAGTGTAATCTTTCTGTACTGAAAACATGTATCAATAAAAAGTTAAAAATAAAAATAAATTAAAAAATAAAAATACCAAGCAGGAGAAAAATTCAGCTTTAGAGGCAGCTCTTGACCCCTTTGGCTCATTTCTACAGCATTAAAGCTCATATAGCCATAGTACCGTGTGCCCAGTATGATGCTAATCACAGTCCAGACTACTTTCCAAAGCTTTACTAGTATGAATTATTTAGTCTTTGAATCCTTTGTGGAAACAGACTAGGCATAAATATAAAATGTATTTCAAATTTTAATCTCAGCTATTACTCTGCAGAGGTACTTGCAGGTGATGCTTGTATTTTAATCTATTGGAGCCACACACTGATTTAGTCAAATATAAAAGGGAGAATCATTTGTCATTCCTCAAAGTGTGTGCTGTATTAAAGCCACAAGTGAACTCAAAGCAGGAGAGGATTCTTGGGATAGTGATACAGACCAGAAGGGAGGCCAGTGATAAGGCCTTTCCTCCATGTCATAGGCCCATCCCGATAGATGGATGCTGATTGCTTGGTCCTGTGCTGAGTAAAGGAAAGTGTTCTGGTCACTTAGAGATGGAGGTGTGATTAGATAAATGCAGAGTGCCAAAGACAAGGCCCTAACAGCCAGAGACAGGAGCAATGTCCTGAGAAGCAGAGTTCTGTTGTTCAGTGGGCCATATCCCCTCTTTCCAGAAGTGTTCAGGAGACCAGAGAGTTCAGATAAGGAAAGTAAAGAGCAGATAAGCTGATGGAAACAAAATCTGAAAATTCTTGCCTGAGTAATTCTATACATAATATTCTCCTTTTCTCCAATATGTCTTTTCTTCCATGTGTTTATTCATCGTAAGAATGTATTTCTACAACCATATTTTTCTCAAAGGACATGAAGCAATGTACAAAGATAAAATAAAAAATAAAGTAACTGAGAAAATTGGGCAAGAGAAATGAGCAGAAAGAGGAGAGGGAGGTGGAGATGCACAGACAAAATAAAAGTATAGATAATGATATGGCTAACTTGTACTAAACTTGCTACTTTAGGGGCATGACGTAGTACTTTACATATACTAACTTCTTCAATCCTCATAAAAGCCCTGTGAAGAAAATAATGTTAACCCCCCCCACACACACATGGAGAAAGTGAGACACAGAGAAATGTCACATCTAATAAGTGGTGGAGGAAAGACTCAAGGAATCCAGTCTGGATCCCTTGCACTTTCCCACCAGCCTTTTCTGTCCTTAAAATAGGGGTCAATTATAGCTACTGTGTGTGATGTAAAATTTCATACCCTTTTGAATAGATAAGCCAAAAATATTCAAATGTTCGCTATCGTCACTTAGGGCAGAGGCAGAGAAAGGGAGAGAGAGACCAGGAGAGAGGAAGAGAGGGAGACCAGAGAGAGAGGGAGGAAGGGAGGAAGAGAGGGAAGGAGGGAGAGACAGAGAGAGACCTGAGAGACGGAAACTTGAAGACTACCAGCCAGAAGGCCTCCACTGCTGGTTACGTAAAGGGTGAAGCTGACTGTCTGGGCAGATGTAGATTTCTGGGGCTGTGAATGCCTGCAGGAGCCCAGGTGCTCCTGCTGGATGGCCAAGCCCTTGTATTTCCACCCCTGCTGGGTCACAGCAGCCTACTGCTGTGAGCAAGACTGTGAGTCAGAACCTCTCAGGTGCCATTTCTTCCATCCCACTAAAGAATCTTCATGGATCAATGCAGAGTGTAGGCTGTTTGAAAAAGTTATGTATGATTCAAGCAAATGACAAAGGATATAAACGATACAATTTGTCCTTTCATCTTTTGGGTTCACTTTATGACAAAATCTAAACTATATGTGAACGGTCCTTATTTCTTAGTATTTAAACAATTCAAAGAGGTACTCAGATGGGAAAATTTATAAACTGGTTTCTTGTGAATATAGAATGCTGGTGGCTTATTTTTTAAAGGCACATATAATTACTGAGAAGATTATGGGCTAAAAGAGAAAGACAGGAAAATTATACATTATACAACAAATAGTAAACAAGAAGCAGAGACCTTGGACATAGGTCTAGACTGCAGATCTGAATGCCTTAGCCTAAAAGGAAAATGGGCCATGAAGGCAGTTGAGGCCACACAGATATGTAGGCTGAATTGAGGGTTTAAAGGACAGTTGTCAGTTGGGAGTTTAGAATAACTCCTTTGTAGCTCCAACTTAACTTCCATATGAATTTTCTTGGGATTTCTGTGAATTTATTCAACATTTCTAAGGAGGGCTCTTTTTAAAATTAAGTTGATTGGTACATTTTAGATATACACTGTGATCACATTCATTATTGGACTTTGTACCTGAATATGTCTTGATTCTTATCTTGATATATCTCGATTCTTATTTTTTTGTGTTCCCCCTTCCTTTCCTTCAATCCTTTCACCCCTCCCTATTTACATAAGCTTTGTTTCCAGTTTTTCCTTCTTTTTTCATTGTTTTTCTTTCCCTTCTTTCCTTTACCCCATCCACCTCCCTAGTCCCTCTTCCTCTTTAAACATTTTCTTTCTATTTCACAATATCTATTATATATTTTGGTCCTCATTTATACTTTCAGTTTCTCACACCAGGGAAACAATTCCATATTTACACATGTGTGTCCTATTTATTTCACTCAAGGTGCATCCATTTAGCTATAAATGACTCTAGTTTATTTTCCTTTATGGGTGAGTAGTATTTCATTTTATATATATATATAAACCACACATCTTTATCCAATCACCAGTAGATGGGCATTTGGGCTGTTTCCAAGATTTAGCTGTAACAAACTATGCCGCAATAAACACGAGTATGCCTATATCTCTGTGGTATGATGCTTCTAGTTCTTTCAGGAAGATACCCAGAAGGGGACTAGCTGGGTCAAATGGGACCTCTAGCCCTAGTTCTTTGAGGTATCTCCACACCGATTTCCACAGTGGTTGCACCAGTCTGCACTCCCACCGATGGTGGAGCAGGGTTCCTTTTCCCCCCATCCCTGCCAGCATTTGTTAAGGGTTGATTTCTTGATAGCAGCCATTCTTTCTGGGGTGAGGTGGAATCTCAGTGTTGTTTCCATTTGCATCTCTCAAATGACTAGTGATGTTGAACATTTTTTCATATGTTTGCTGCTTCTACTTCTTTGTCTGAGAAATGTCTGTTCATTTCAGAAGCCTGTTTTTGGAATTGGGTCTTTAAATTTGGGGTTTAAGGAGTGCTGTCTTTAATGAGAATGTTGAATCTGCATTCTTATGGCTCTTTATGGGTGAGCAGCTTGTGAGAAAAAATTGCAGGAACAGAAGAGCTGCCACTGGGCCCTCTGGGAGAGACTGTCCAGCTCAGTAAGAGCCTAGGGTATAATGCAGAGGCTAGTAACATCAATTCATTGTCAGCCAGGTGCAGGCCTTGCTATCATTGGACCTCAGAACAACTTATTTAAGTCCCATGAACTCTCACCTGTATGAAGAACCTACTCACAGGACAATTGTGAGAAGAAAATAAACTGATTTATACAAATGCTTTGCAGAGACATTGACCCAGTTTATAGTTGCTCTTGCCATTTTATTTCTCATTTACATGGACATCTTGAATAGACTGTTTCATTCTTCATGTTGTTGCTTGAAATAGTTGCATGGATATTAGTAATCCCTAAATGTATTACCCTGGGCCATGTGCTTTGTAAATTAGTACAGGACCAAGTAAATAAAGATATGTACTGCAGATGGTCAAAGTTAGAAAGTAAATTTTAAAAACTAGGATTACAAACTGAGATGACTGAAGAAAGAGCAAATATGATGTATACAACAAACATGAATGAATCAAATTAACTTATTTGAAGACAAATACCTTCAGATTGTATTAAAATATGGACTCTAATAATATATATTTTATGTAACTTTAAAAGCTGACAATTAGAACAAATAGAATTCAATGATAAAGTAAAAGTGGATAAAACTCAACTTGCTAAGATGTGAAACACAAAACTTTGTAAAAAGCCATGACACTCATTCATTTTGGGAAACTTTAAAAAAAAACTCGCTATTTTTTTGGCTTGGCAAGCAGAAGAAAATATATATGGTTATGTCAAATATGAATATTGTAATTAGTAGGATCAGCATGGATTTTCATTAAAGAGACAGATAGCAAGTATTTTAGACTTCATGCACCACAAGTCTTTGCTACATATTCTTTGTGTATATATATGCTTTTAAAACATGTCTTAAAATAGAAAACCATAATTGGTGTATAGGACATACCAAAACAGACTGTGGGCCATCAGGTCCAATTTTGCCAACCCCTAATCTATGAAACTATTCATATTATTTCCTATTCTACTTAAACAATTGCTATTATATTAATTTTATTACAAGTATAATTTCCTACAAATACTTTTTTTCACCAAACAGACATGAAATGGTTATGGAAATTGACAATGTTGTGTAACCAAAAAGAAATCTTAAAATTTCCTAGATCAATGGTTGTCAAATTGTGGTTGGGGAATTTCTAGGGTTACCCGATATTCTTTCAGATTGTTTTGGAAGGTCAAGCCTAGTTTCATATAATATATGATGTTATTTGACTTTTTCACTTTCAATCTCTCATGTGGATACAGTGCAGTTTTCCAAAAACTTTGTGACATATTACAACTCAGCAGATTAAATCCAGAAGCAGATATGAGAATCCAGCTGTTTTCTACTGATCCAGGCAGTAAACAGATTTGCGTAAACATAAAACAATGCTCATTTTTCATGCTCCTGTTTTCATTTGTTTTGAAAACATAATTTTTCATTAACTGTGCTCTACATGTTAAGGTTTAGTAGGTATATTATTCCTATTTTATGGAAATTAATAGTCTGTAGATCATAAATATTGTTAGATATAATAATTTACAAACCAAAACTCATTTAGAGCCTTCTAACATTTTTAAGACTATAGAGATATTCTAAAAACAAAAAGTTTAAGAACTCTAATCCTATAGGGTAACTGTACAGACAATATCATTTTATAACAATTCATTTGTACATTAAGCATAGTTATTATATTGACAGGGAACTTGACAAGCCCTGAAACTGCTTTAAAAACCAATTATATAATTGGTGCTTTTCTATTTCATGTATCAGGTAACAAATTATTAGAATATATATTCTCCACAGGAATCAATACAAGTTAATGAAGCTCTTTTAATTCCATTTTGATTGAAAGAAAATATACATACATCTTGGTATGTGGGAGGCTAGTACAAAATAAACATTTGCTGTTACTGGGAAAAAAAAAAAAAAACCTAACTAATCCTTTTCACCATCATACTGCTATTTATCTAACAAAGAATCACAGATAAATGTAGTGCAAAAAGTTATTTCCCAAGATCTTTCCTCAAGGATTTCTGACATATTCTGTAGAGTTAGTCTACATAGGATGGATGGGACATGATCTAATCTTCAATTTCAAAGAAATGTCTGACTGGGCTGTAGAAACAGAAGTTGGGAGAATAGTGAACAGCAAACAAAGGGTAAACCATGGCAGTTATATTAATTCGAGAGGAGAAAGTGAAACCAAATGAAAAACTCTAATTTCATTTGAATTTGATTAAGTGATCCCTCAACAACTGTGCAAATAATATTAACTTTCATTTTCCGAAGGAAGAGATATTTGTTTTGAAACCTGAAGCAGCTTTCAAAATAATGAATAAAAGAAGAAATTCAAAGTAAGTCCAAGTCTAATATCTCCAACAGTGTAACAACTTGGGAAAATATAAAAGTAAATGCAGCTTTTAAGGATGCAATTTTTATTGATGAGTAAACTTGTTATTGAAATAGGAAGGATAGTCTGAAAAGTATACAACTCAATGCATGCAGGGGATGAATTTTCATGAAGTAGTGAATATGGCTTAGTAAGCACCACCCAGAGCAAGAAATCAAACACTTCAGTTCCCTGTGCAGTCCTCCTAGTCCCCTATACCTTCTTCTCCCTGCAAATAACCCTTAGTTTTATGTCCAATACCACAGATTAGTTCTTCCTTTTTGAAATATATATGAATGGAATCATTCATTATGTATCCATGCCATAAATTTAAAAAATTCCAGTGACCTCCACATCCCCAGAAACCAACAAGCTGTGAGGTTCCCACTCGGGACCAGGTCCTGAGTGTGGTAAGGCTGGCCCCTGCCTGGCACAAATGCCCCCCGTAGGTCTCCTCTAACTGTGACCTAGTGCCACTCAAAGCACCAATGACATCCTCACATGCCTTTGCTGTGCACTCCCTGACCCCTGCTAAAGGCACTTGCCTGTATCCCGCCTTCTCATCCACCTGCTTAGTTGAGCTTGTCCCACAGTGCTCCTGGCCTGGGACTGAGTGGCATGTAGTGACGCTCTGTGTAGGACCTGTGAGGATAATAAGCTGTGTTTTTTCTGAAGCTCTCTTGTGTCCCCTGATATGGTTGTACCTGACTAACCATCTCACGAAAGAATACAAACCAGTTTTCCTTTGTATTTGATCTTTCTGCTCAACATGCTGTTTGCAAAATTCATCTGTGTTATTAGGTATAGCGGTCATTATATTGATTTTCATCGCAACCAAGTATTTCAGTAGCTGAATATTCTGCAATTTATTTATCCAGTTTACTTAATTGTGGACACTTTATTTTTGTCTTTGTCTTTTTAAAATTTTCCTATCTTTGGCTATTACAAACAGTTCTGTTAAGAACACTCTTGTACAATTTTTGGGTGGTCCAGGATTATGATCTTTCTGTTGGATATGTTCCTAAGGACACAATTTCTGAGTTGTCTATATATTTAACACTTGATTTTCCAAGTGTTTTAACAATTTACACTTCAAACAGTAATTTTTGAGAATTCTAATTGTTCCATTTTCCCCAACACATTGGATCTTGAGCCTTTCTAATTTTAGAACCCCCTATTCTGACAGGAGTACAGTATAGGGTATCTTCTCATTGTTTTATTTTCCCAGTCCATTATGTCTGAGGTGGAGCATCTTTTCAGACATTTATTGGCAAATTAGACATTTTCTTCTGTGAAAAGAATTTCCCGTTTCCCCCTGTAATGTTTTATTTTTTAAATTTTGTATTGTCCATTCGTTAATGTGTTTTAAAAAATGAGCAGTCTGTACTTTTCTCTTGATTTGCTATTCCTCATATTTGTTCTAGGTATTTTATTTAATATACATATTACAGGTATTCTCTACCTATGACCTTTATTTTCATTTTTGATTAACAGAAGTTCTTTCAATACAGTCCAACTTATCTGTTTTCTCCTTTATATTGCTACTTTTGATGTTCTATTTAAGAAATATTTGCTTTCTTGAAATTACAAAATAATTTTATACTATCTTATAGAAGCTGTATTGTTTTATCTTTCACATTAAGATAAATAACATTTTTGAAATTGATTTTTTGTGCATGTATCATATGAGATAGAGACCAAGAATCAAAATTAATCTCTGTCTTTCTTTTACTTTCTTCTCCCTTTCCTGTGCTCTTTCCTTTTTTAACAGAAGTGGGCTTTTAAAATTATTTTTAACACATATTAATTGTATTTCTTAATAAGGCTCAGCATGATACTCCCCTACATGCATACCGTGTGAACTGATCAAATCCAATCATCTTTTGCTTCCTCTTTTCTTAGTAATTGCTATACTTTCAGGTCAACACTGTGGTTTCCTCACATAAGTGCGCACGTGTCTTTCTGTGGCTGGTTTATTTTACTTAACAATGTCTTCCAGTTCCCTCCGTTTTGTTGGAAATGACAGGATTTCATTCTTCTTCATGGCTGAATAATTCTCCATTATCTGCATACATTGTATGTTCTTTGGGTAAAGAAAGAATCATTTTTTAAAATTTGGAAATTCAATTGACCAAGTACCAGTTGTGGAAAAGGCTGTTGCTTCAAGCTGAAGTGCTACTTTCATAATAAATCTACTGTGCATATATGAGTAAATTTCCTGGATTCTGTTCTTTTCCACTGATCTATTTATCAGACTTTACACCAGTAACATTCTTTTTGAATTAATGTTCTTTTATTATTATTTTAATGTATTTTAGCATAAATCCTTTAACTTTATTCTTTTCTTAGAGTATTTTGGCTAATCTTGCTGCTATACTGCCTTTCCACATAAATTTTAGAATTATTTTGTCAACTTTTAGAGAAATAAAAATCTTCTGAGATCTTTATTTTTTTTTTTCGTTTTGGAACCTGGGATGGAACTTGAGACCTTGCGCTTGTGAGGCAGGCGTTGGAACCACTGAGCTAAATCCCTTACCCCTTTATTTGGATTTTGTTGAATCTGTAGCTCAATTGGGGGAAAGTAGCACATTTATTTATTTTCAGTGCTGGAACCGCACCCAAAGCCTCCAGCAATTTGGTCAAGAGCTCTACCACTGAGCTACAGCAGAAGCCAAGTTGACATTTTTAAAGAAATAGCTCTTATAATTCATTGATTCGATGGGTTTAGGTTGGTCTGATGCCTCACGATGGTGTTTCATGATTTTTTTTTTTCTATTGAGGTTTTCTATACTAGGTTAAATTTATTCCTAATTTTTTTATTTTTTGTGGTGACATATAAATTTTAGGAGCCCCAAGAAAGCACTGAATTTGACTTTAAATTAGATGATTTAAAATGTTTATTTAAGAATAGCTTATTTAAAATATTATTGATTTTGTATATTGTATCCAACAACCTTGCAGTATTCATTTACTGAATACAATTTATGATTTTGTACATTTATATGATAATAGTATTATTTATTCCTTTTCAATTCTTATAGCTATCACTTCATATTACCTTCTTATACTTACTAAAATATTAGAAAGTATTGAATAGAAAATGTGATGGAAATCTTTGTTCTATTCTAGATTTCAGGGGGAAACCTTTGGCTATTTTACATTTGAGGCTAATATTTGCTGTAAGGTTTCTGTAGAATTTAAAAAATTCAGTCACCCAATTTCCTTTCTCTTTCAGGTAGGTTAAGAGGTTTTTATTTTTTCTCAGCAAAATCATGAGTCGCTATAACATGTGATTGTGTTATCGAGATGATCATATGATTTTTTTTCTTTATGAATATGGTAAGTACATACATTGATTTTTTATATTTTAAGTGAATCTCACATTGGTAGAATAAAAATTCTGAGTCATATTTTTAAATAGAGCAAGACTCATCCTGATAATATTTTCAGTAGGGTTTTACAACTATATTCATGAGAGACAAAAGCCTGTATTTCCTCTCTTGTAAATGTCCTTTCAGGTCTTTGTATCAAGGTTATGTTGGCCTCATAAAATAAATTGGGAAGTGTTCTCTCTTTTTCTATTTTCTATCTTTTTGTAAGATTTGGATAAATTCACTGGTGATGCCATCTGGGCCTTGAATTTTCTTTGTAGGATGGTATTAAATTACAGATTCAGTTTCCTTAATAGATACAGAATTATACAAATTCCCCATTTTTGTGACAGTTTCACAAGTATGTTTTTTTCTAGAAACTTTTCTATTTGTTAATTTTTAAAAATTCACTGTCAAATAACATCTTCTCCTTTGTAAAGTGAGTAGAATCTAATAATCCCTCTCTTTTTATCCTTGGCATTGGCAATTTGTGTTTTCGTCTTTTCTTTTTCAACTTTACCAGTGCCTTATAAATTTTATTAATTCCTTACTTTTTAATACTGTTTACTATTAAATATTTGTTGCCTAGTTTATTAATTTCTGCTTCTTTCTTCCATTTTTCCTTCTTTTTTCTTCTTTCTTGTTTATCGACCTCAATTGTTTTTACTAGCATATGCTAATAGATAAAGGTATGCATTTCCTTCTAATTCCCACAGTTTCAGCTGTGTATCACAAGTTTAATGTCATGTTGTCATTATCATTCATTTCAAAACACTATATCACTTAACTTTTACTTGGTTGAACTGAACTAGACCTTTTTAAATTTTTTTTATCTTGAGACAAGTTCTCCCTAAGTCACTAAGTAGCCCAGGCTGAGCTTGAACAGGAAATCCTTCGTGTCTGACCCTTCCAGAATGTTAGGATTACAGGAGTGTGCCACCATGCCTAGCTTTAGTCATCTTTTGTTATAGACACTTCATTTTATTTGAGTGTATTCATTGACATTTTATAGATGATTTCAGTACTTTGAAAAATTTTGACCAGTTCTGTGATGCTACAATTGGTTGTTGTGGGTAAATGTTCCAAGTGTACTTGAGAAAATTAATTGTAATGTGAAAATTGTGTGCAGTATTCTATAAATCCCAATTTATTCAAATTTATTAATTGTGTTCTACAAATTTCTACATTTTTACTGATTTTTTTGGTCTGCTTTTCCCCTCATCAATTATAGAGACACGTAGATTGTGAATTTGTCCATCTTTGTGATTTTTTGAGTTTTCTTTTATATAATCTTAAAGTTACATGATGATGTGCCTATAAATTTAGAATTGTTATATTTTCCTGGTGATTTGATTCTTTCGTCTTTATTGATCATTTCTGTTTGGCTCTAATAATTCTTCTTCACTTAAAGTGCTCTTTCTCTGGTATTACTACAGTAGTGTCAGCTTTGTTCTGAATACTGTTCACAGAATTTTATTTATCCTTTACCCTTTAGGCATTGTGTATTTTTCATATTTGTCTCTTAAAAGTGACATAAAATTGAGTTCATCTTTCTAGTCTGAAAAATGAGTGTTTAGTCAATTTCCATTTAATATAATAACTGATATATTTAGTTTTAATTTTTCTGCCTTCTTTTTACTTATTTTTATTTGTCTACTTGTCCAATGTGTCTTTATACTTCTTTCTTTACTTCTTCAGGGTTTACATGTATTTTGCATCTATTTATATACTTTATGTTATGTATTGCTTTCTTTCTCTTTTTCTGCTCAAAGTGGTTTGAATCGTGTTTCCTCAAAATCCATCCAGACCCTCAGAATATGAGGCTATTGACCTTATGAGGTTAGCATCTTAATGAAAATAGGGTCTTTGCAGTTCTAATTACTTGCAATGAGATCATACTGGATCAGGATAAACCTTAAACCCAATGGTTATTGTCCATGTACGAATCGGAACAAATACACAAAGAGACAGTGGAGGCTGTGATTACAGTGATGCACCTCCAGGAGAAAGGATAGGAAGGATGGCCAGGAGCCAGCAGAAGCTGGGGAGGCAAGGAGTCTTCCCTAGAGTATTCAAAGGGAGTGTGGCTCTTCCAACATCTTGATTGTGATCATCTAGACTCTATAACTGTGACAGGATAAATTTTTATTGTTTGAAGCCCCACAGTTTATGGCAACTGACTATGGAAGTCCTAAGAAACTAATACAGAACTTCCCTTAAATGTTACAAAATGCAGCTCTGATTCATTCCAATATAAATTGATGTTGGTACCCAGGATAGGCAAGCACCTTGGAACTTTTAAATTTTTTCCACTAGTTCTGCCTTTTATGCTATTGTTTTATGAATTTTAACTTTATGTGGGCAGGAAATGGGGAGAGAGAAAGAGGAGAAAGGGGGGAGGGAACCTCAGTCAATAGTAATTCAGGTTTGCTTAAATATCAACCTTTCCAACTTACTCCCTGTTTTCTGAATTTCTGTCCTTCTAGGTTGGGTCGTTTTCCTTTGTTTCAACAGTTTCCTTTAATACGTACTTTGTTTAGTGAAGTCTAGTGTTGAGCATTTCCTGTGTGTGTGTGCATCTGTGTGTGTGTCTAAATAAAAACTGTTTCTCAATTTTAAAAAACATTTTATTATAAAATTTTCAAATATCTGGTAAAGCCAAAAAAATTCTGCAGTGAAAACCTGGAGCACATAGATATTTTGCTACTCTTGTTTTATCAATATCATAAATCTATCTACTCATCCTTCCATCTATCAACTAATCCATACATTGTTTATCCTTTTGGTTCATTTCAAAGTAAATTGCACACTTCAGTGATTTCTTCTAAATATTTCGGTATTTCTGTCACTAGAGTTCTTTAGGAATTTTTTTTCTTTTGTTACAATATTTCCATACATGAAATGCACAAAAATTATATATGAATTCAGTTTTCCAAAATCCACACACCTATGCAATTCAAAGAATGTTCCCATATATATGGCCTTTTCTCAGTCAGTCTTGGTCCCTAGACTTCTGGGATGGGTCAATATTCTGATAATCTCATCATATTACTTTCATGTGTTGCATCATTTTAATCTTTTGTTTAAGGCTTCTTTCAATCAGTGTGTTTTTGAGATTCATCTATTTTCTGAGTGTGTGTCACTAGTTCTTTCCTTTTTGTTACTCAGAATGTTACATTGTATGAATATGTTTATTCATGATCAATTGATGGAAAACAGAATTGATTCTAGTTTTTGACTCAAATGTAGCTATTATGAACATCTTATATATTAATTTGCGGGAAAATACATGGGTGTGGAAATGTTTATGTCTACCACAATATTTCTGAAGTTGTTGTAGCATTTTATATCCCTGCCAATGATATTTAACCACACCAGTTGTGGTGAGTTTACCACACCAATTCTGGACAACAATGCCAACCTTTGATACTGTCATTTCCTTTATTTTTTCACCGTTCTTGTGGATATGTTGCATCTCATGTCTTTAATTTGCTTTCTCCTGATAGCCAGTGATACTGAGTACTATATTAGCCATCTATGTTCCTCTTTTTTAAAATGTGTATTTGATTCTTGGGATCATTTTTATTTATTGTGGTAATTCTTTGTGTATTCTAGATTCTAGTTCTGTGCAATACATATTGAAAATATTTCCTCCAGTCTGTGGCTTGCTTCTTCATTTCTGTCTTTTGATAGGCAGAGCATTTTAATTTTTTATGAAAGCTAATTTATCATTTGTGTGAATATCGTTTGCAGTAATATATCTAGAAATATTTGCCTATAAAATGTTTTCTTATACTTTCCCATAAAAGTATATGGTTTTAACTTTATATTTAGGGCTTTGGTCACTTTATGTGGGCAGTTATTTTTGTATGTATATTAGGTAAGAATTGCTGTTCAGTTTTTTCATATGAAAAATATTATCTATATATTATCTCCTAATTTGCTTCCCTTTCTCCATCAAATTATGTTAGTGCTATCTTCAAAAATTAAGTGACCATTAAAGTGTGATTTTACTTCTATGCACTTGATCCTGTTCCTTAATGAATTTTTCAATCATTATATTAGTTCATTCCCACAATCTTTACTATTATTTTATAGTAAATATTGAAATTATAATATACCCCCATTGTTAAGTCCAAGAGCATCCATATTTAAAGGAACAAAAACAATAAAATCAAACAAAAATCTCTCTTAGCATCACTTAATCTGCATTCCACAGATTTTAATATGCTATATTTTCATTATAATTCATTTAAAATATTTTTAATTGATCTCTTTATTAACTTTCCTGTGGATTATTGAATCCTATGTTGGTTAATTTTCAAATTTTGAGGGGTTTTTTCTTAGGTATTTCTGTTCTATTGATTTCTAATTGTGGTCAGAGAATACACTCTGTATGCTATCAATAATTTTGAATTCATTGGGTTATGTTTCATGGTCAAACACATGGTCCAGCTTGGTAAATGTATTATGTATACTTTAACTTATTCTTTATACATTGAGGGTTAATGCTAGTAATTTCTAATGAAATATTCAGACATTTTAAGCAAATATTAAAGAGTATAATAATTCTAGTACCACTTAAGAAATAACTACATGTTGTGAACAGAGTTTTTCTTCAAAAATAGGAAATCATTAATGTTTCTTTGAATGGAGTATATCAATGTATAGGAAACTTACATTGTTATTGTACATGTAATTTTCTCCAATAACATACCCATAGTCTAGATTCCATTTTCAAAATTGATGATTAATTTTAGGAATAATTTTTTTCAAACATCTTCTGCTGTTTTTGTTACATTTCAGTTTTCCACCCATATTCCAGGTTCTCCCAATCCAAAGCAAACAAGATCAGTGAGTTTTGGTTGTTTCCATTTCATCACCTTGATGATGCTAATAAATTGGAACTCAAAAACTTCGTGTATGTCTTCTGCATGCTCCACTGACCTGTACCTGAAGAACTTGGTTTCTGCAGTGACAGATATGGAAATCTTCTAATGAACACTTAGCATAAATAATTTCCATAAATTGAGAACCTGTGCTTCTTAAAATACAAATCACTTCAATGTATCCTTAACAGAAATAAATCATGAGATCAACTGGTATTCTTTTCATTGCTATAGTTACTACTTTGTAATCCTCAAATTCCCTTTCCATTCTCTAACTTTGGGAACCTTTTTCTGGTATAAATCCATTTTAATTAAAACACAAATATAAATCTATATGATGAACTTTGAAAATCAGAGAGCTACACTCTTTAGGTGGAGCCATAAATTCTTTTTGTCATAGTACCAATTCTTGATTCAAAACATTTATTCATTGATACTTTTGTAAATGTTTTCTAAAACTATAAATGTACTGTGCATGGCTAGAAATTGTGGCCCACACCTGTACTCCCAGCACTCTGGCAGGCTAAGGCAGAGGATTATAAGTTTGAGCCCAGCCTGGGCAACTTAGCTACTTGGTAAGAACCTGTTTTGAAATAATATATAAAAAGACTGGAACTGTAATTCAGTGTGAAGGCCCTATGTTCAATCCCCAGTACCACAAAATAATAATAGTGGTAATAATAATGATAATGATAATAATAATGATAATAAATCTGTGTAGCTTTGCTCCATCTTGTCTATAAGCCAGAGTTCTGAGAAGGGAATATCAGATTAAAAGTTTCCTTATTTTCTTTTTTGATCACACTATGTACAAAATTGTTCATCTATAGACAAACCTATTCACAACAGGACCATCAATAAAAATATTCCTGTAATTTAACCACTGATCTTTCCATTTTCTTTGTTTTCATTTTTGAATTTTCACATCACAGTTTGGTTCTTGAGCAGATTTGTTTTATTAAGCCCAAAGGTCAAGCCTCAGTAGTTGTTTTGTTATATGTTTTGAAAGTTACAGTTTCCTTAGCATTTCCCCAAAAGAATTTCATTGCCTAAGACTGACACTCATCAACTAAGCCAGGTTTTACAGGAATACATTTAGTAGTGTAGAAATTTCCTCTATGGATACCTGATCACTAATGTTTTAGGAGTGAATCTATTATGGCTGTTATCTAAAATGTCTTCTAAAAAGCTTATTTTGTTAAAGGATTAGTTTCTCTCTGAATGGCTGTTGAAGTGATTTAATCTTGAGGGTTCAAACTTCATCAATGGATTCATTCACTGATGAGTTCACAGGAGGTCATATTGACCTTTGAGTCTATATCTTGTCCCCACCCCCTTCCGCTCTGGGTCTTTCCCTCTTTCTCTGCTTCCCAGCTCCCAAGAGGTGAATTTTCTCTGCCATGCCCATCTGCCTTGATGTTTAGCCTCAACATGGCCCACAGAAATGGAACAAGATCACCATGGACGGAAAACTCTGAAACCATGATCCATAATAAATTTTTCTTTCTTTAAGCTGTTTATGTCAGGTATTCGGTCACAGCGACAAAAAGCTGGCTAACACAACATCAGTGAATTATTAGTGCCTGGGCTGACTTAATTCTCCAGAGTCAGGAAACCACTGACTAATGAACCCATTCTCACAATTTGCTGATTATAAGAGAGAGACAGTTTCTTGCAAGTTTCTTGCAAGTTGGCAAAGCATATTGTTTGAGTTTGACTTATCTGATTATTGACATTGATTTATGGACCACTGGAATTTTATATAGATTGAACAAAACAAAAATTGTTCACATGAAGAATCTTAATAACTTTAAATTATTCAGAAAGGGCAAATTGAAATCACTGTGGATTGAGAGGTAAGAGGGTACAGTGCCTACAGCCCTCCCAATTTGTCACTTCCTTGTTTTGACATTGACTTTAGGTGTGGGGCTTGAGTGTCCTACTATAATAAGGAAGAGACAAGTGCGTATATTAAGAGGCAAGTGCGTGTATCATGATGGCATGTTGCATTTAAAATGCCTTGGGAGAGCAAAATGAGGACATCAGTTAAATACAACTACTCCCCTCCCCAAACATGAAATCAATACATCTCCATGGGAAAAGTAAGTGCTAAGCTATAAACAATGCACTGGAAGTAATGGATTAACTTCTCCTCTGTAATGGAAATAATACTACTATGTACCACCTTTGGCAGAATTTGTGAAAATTATGTTCAACTCACCATATTTTGTGGTTCAGATGAGGAACTCTGGTTGAGAAAGATGATCTGAGCTACTATTTTTCAGGCTTCTCAAATTGAAAGTCTATTAACAGTAAATTGAAATTTTCAGGATTACTGCTTTGTTTCATTAAGTACTAAGTGGCAAGTTCTCTCCTGCTTTTTCATGGTTCTAAAGAAATTAAAATTAATTAAAGACCCATTAGATTTTCAGAGTCCTGGCTTTTTATTCCATTGTGATTCATTATGCTCATGCTTGTTTTAAATTATTTTGAAAGAAATCATTATGGCATTTCAGAAAGGCCCAAACCAGTATACTCTGTAATTAGCTATTCTTTCAGAACTGATAAAGAAGAAATGGATTCCAAAGACTGTTAAAAAGAAAAATTGAAAGGGTCTTTGATCTAATTTTAAATCTCTCTCTTCAAGAGACAAAATATTTTATATTAAGTATTTTTTTTCTTTTTTAACTGAAGCTATACTTATTCTCTCCAGAAAGGAAAAAATGAAATCTTGGTTTTTTCTTTTCTTTGATGGCTCTTTCATTTTACCAGGACTTTGGAATATCTGGAAAAATCCAACTCTCTTAGATTGAGAAACCTGAGTTTACATTTTTCTCCTAATCCCTGGAGAGCAGTAGAGCTGTGGTAATGGTTCTTCAGAAGAATGCTACACCTTCTTTATTAAACCCATGGCTCCCTCAGCAGGGATAATCTAGGACACCCTTCAGTAGGTACAAGCTACTGCTATGGCTGACCCTCAAATGTGTTCACATAGTTAAATTTTCTTGGAAAGGTTAAAATGAATATGAAATATTAAAAATATATTTAATCATCTTGAGAATTCTAGCAATGTCTTATAAACTCTCTGAGCATAATAGAGCCTTAAATTTGTTTCTTTTGGATCTCAAGACAAATTGTGAAATGCTTGGGTTGGTGACATATAATCTTCCATTAGCTACCTTCAACAGCCTGTTGCTAAACTATAGGAAAAACTGCAACCATGAAAGACCACTTGGGTGGTCTCAAACTGATAGAATGAGGTGGATGGCTCAAATTCGGAATAGTGCCGCATCGTAAACACATAGAAAGTGAATCTAATGTTAACATACCACCCTCTCTCCCAAAGAAAATGTGATCAACTCATGACGTAGTCTCATAAACATACACACATATATTCAAAACTTGAACTTCTTATGAAAATAAGCAACCCAATTTCACTGAGTTGGATAGTCAGCAAGTCAGTGATTTTGTGGTTTGACCCTCATATGGTACATCAATCATAGCAAATTTTTTTCTCTCTCCATTCCAAGTAAAACCACTACTTCCCACACAACATGTCATTACCATCACAATTCTACATAATAGAGTTTGGATTCGATTCTTAACTTTAGAGCCCTATTTGAAATCTCAGCTTCCTTCCTGTTTCAGCTTAGCTTTAAAACAGACTGCTAGTGATCTTGGCAAATCACTGTCTCTTCTTCCCTTCACATTTTTGTTCTTTCACCTTGCAAGGCACCTTGAGTTTTCTGTTTTCCCAGAAGAGACTAGATTTTCCTAAAGCATCTATCATTTTTCTATTTCTACCTTTCTTAAGATGAGGAAAGGAGGACAGGTCAAGTAGAAATAAAGTGTCTATGGTTCCATGGAACAGGAATCTAAGTGCTCTACCCAACAGAAGCATAATTTGTACTTAGCTTACTTGATGACAATCTTATTCCTGGTTAAAAACTAAATCATACAAATAAGGATTGAGCTATCGGACACACTTTGCAGTAGAGCTTACTATCAAATTAAACATATAAATTTTAACCTCAGAGGTGAATAAAATATTTGTTTGTATGACTTTTCACACTTTTGATTTTAAATGTGCAGTCAAGTGAACTTGGCTATAACAGTGAAATAGCACAGTTAATCTCGAGGGTTCCAGATACATTCATATACATTAATGAACTTTCTTATGACGTTTGGCTGGTAAGCAGTGGGCAGGTACAATTGGCCCAATTTTATGCAGGAAAAATTTCATGACCACAGTGGTATACTTTCTGGTAAGATGCCAATGACTAAAAATACCTTCTCCCCTAGATTTCTTCACTTAATTTGATTTCATTCCTAAAACTCTATTAAATAGTCATTGATTCTGGTTAAAAACAATTTGTTAAAAGAATCCATGTCTTATATCCTTAAAGGAGGATCTTTAGAAATTCACACATTTGGACAATGTAGTTTAATCAGTTCTTTTTTTCTTGTTATGAAATTAGAAAATGACACCAAATACATAAAATAAATTTTACCACTGCAATTCTCAGTTTACAATTCACTTTACAACAATGTTTTATTACATTTGTTTAGCCTAATTCTGTGATGTTAAAATCATCCACAGCATTGTTTTCACTGTTAACAGAATCAAAAGGCTCAACTCGGCACTGGAATTCTAAATGTATTATAAGACAAGTCCAATGGGTGGACTCAGATCTTCTGCCTTGAATTCCCTCGTGCCCTCAGGTCTGTAACAGTGCCACGTGGACTGTACTTCTATCTGTTGTTGGAGGGAAGGAGGGTGTGGACAGAAGCAGAGAGTGGTGAAGCCTAAATGTGCCCTAAGAGTTGAGAGGGCAGACTCGGGGTTTGGGGGACACAAGCAGCCTTGAGGCTGTTTGAGGTTGTTCTTCTGGACTGTGGAGAGTGGCACTGAAAGCGGAGATTTCCTAAATTGGTTTTATTTTAAAAGAATTTCACCTGGCTAAGAAAAGAGATTTTTTTTGTTGTTGCTTTTCATTTCTTTTTTATTTCCTTCTTCTCTTCTTCATGTTCCCCAGGCCCTGTTACTTCTAAAAACTTAACTTCAGTCTCTTAATCGAATAGATTGGTTTTCTTCTTAAAAGAATGCCTTGCTAACTAGGCCTGGAAATCTGTCCTCCACTTAAAACTGAAAAGAAAAGTCCTTTTGGAAGATGAATCTTAAATTCTGAATAATTGGATTACAGAAGAAATTTTTTCCAGAACAAAATAAAACTTCCTATAGTGGTTACTTCCACTTCTTACTTATGAATAGCTCAACAAGGATTGGAAGAAACCAACATCTCTGAGTAGCTAGTCACTACAATATTTACTCTTCCTTTTCCTTTTTTTGTCCAACTTGCTGGCTGACCTAGGCTGCTTCTGTGACACTTGCTCTTGTCTGCCCCAAGCTGAACTCATTGAAATGCAGGTATAAATTACTTTCTCCACACGTTCTGCTACTCATTCTGTGAAGTGCCCCAAACAGATATAACTTTCTATTGGCCTAAAAATAGATCTCCTGCCATCTGGAGTCCCAAGTTTCTGCATTTTTTCTTTCACCTCGAAGCAACTCAGGCAGTCATAAAAGAACTTTACCTGATGTAATTGTATCTGCTTCCAACTGCTCCAAACACATTCTGGAGCTTTCGTTCTGAGTGAATAATTCTCCCTTGTTATCACCAGGCTTCCTGAAGGGATCAGATGCTCATTCATTTGGACATTTTCAAGTCATCAAGAAAACTTAGCAAATCAGAGTTTGATTTTAGCATTTTATTAAAAAATGTGTTAGCACTTTATTAGATTTTTTTGTACTGTACATACTTAGCTCTAAAAGTTTTCAAGTAGTCAAATCCCATTCATTACACCCCCTACACACAATTTTTGAAAAGTGCAATAGGTAAAAGAGGTAAAGTGACTTGTTGGAAATTTTACTTTTCATTGTGATATATGAAAACTGAAATACATACTTAAGTCAATACCTGAATTTTTCCATATTTTGAACAGAATACAGTGGCAAGTCTATAAACACTCTGAGCCTCACATATCCAATAGACAATGAGCAAGAAGTATGCTGATACCAGATTTCAAGAAAATTTCTCAAATTTTACAGATAGCAAGAAGGGGAAAATTTATTTTGTTGCAAAATGTAAATCACAGATATATTTTGTTAACATCCATGCTCTACATTCTTCCTTGAAGTAGTGCAGGTCATGAACACCTGGTGAAGCATGGTATTCAATTTTTTAGACAGAGAAAGCAGGTCACCTGGAACTATTTGGAAATGGAGATTCCCAGGTCTCATCCCTGAACCTCAGCTTCCAGAGTTAGCTACCTAGTGATTGACAAGGGATCTCTGGGCAAAACTAAAGTTTGAAAAGTACCCCATAGGCGGCATAGAGGTTCCTTTATCATTCTTAAAAACATATCACATCATTCCAGACCCTAATGCCTTCATTCTAGAAACTTCCTGTATTCTGGGATTCTTTTCTTAATAAATTTCAAAAATGCCTCTTAATCCTTCAGAAGTCTTTTTTAAATCAGGCACTTCCTAACACTTCTTCAGTTCACCAGGCCGAACAATTATTCTTTTTCCTCATGATGTATTTCATTTATACCTTTCCTATGTTACAATCTGACTTACAATCAGTGAAGAATAGATAGATTATTCTTGACCAATTATGAACTCTATTTCAGCCCTAGAATTGATTTACCTTACTAAATGCTTGCAGAAAAGAGTATCTTAATCAATCTTAAGGGTTCAACAAAAAAGAATTCAGTTAAAGGGGATTATTGATATATTTTGTTATTCTTATAACAAATAATATTTAGCAATATACCAATTTTATGTAGTTTTAAATATTCTCTTCATAGGATATTTTAATAAAAGAAACAGAAAATAAAATATGAAAAGATTGTTAACAGCATATCCAAGCAAATGACTCATAGAACATTCAAATAGAATCAGTTGTGAAATTTCAAACCCAAGATTCATGGTCCATTAAATTTAAACTACAAAGAATTAGAATTTTTCCTCAATGAATCTCACAATAACCACATCATAAATGGATATGATTTGGCAAATATCAAATTTATTCCTTCAGAGTTTCAATTCTAATAGATCTATAATTTAATTTTTTCTAAATTGCAGAATATTTATATTTTTACTACAGAAACCCAAATCTCTTTTATAACCATTTATTAAAGAAATTTAACCACTGATGATTTTTATGTGGAATTGTTTTTACTATATTTTTTAGTATACAGCTTTCAAAATTAATAATCAAAACATTCTGGAAAAAATATAAATTGCAAAATTAATTATTGAATAATTCTGTGGTCTAATTTTGCAAGTTCTTTATACATGGCATCAAAATTGAAACCTTTGAAAATACTGATGGCATCACAAATCATGACAATTTGCAAAAAAAGTCATCTACTACAAAGGCAGGTGTAGCAATGCAGTATTTCACTCATGTCCATAAAGCAATTGTACTACTCACAAAACACTTTTCAATGACTTAAGCTGGTTAATTATCGCAACAGGTCTTTTCATATCAGAAATCTGAGATGATTATTTTTCTTGTCTTAAATGTAAGTGAATCTTTTGGAGGTCAAAAGCCCGGTGTAAAAGGCACACAGTAAGTTCATTTATTCCCTCATTTATTCATCACCTTCCAAATGTCTATAGAATGTTTAATTGGAAGGCAGTGTGGCTGCAGGTATAGAGCATCTGCACAGCCCCACGGAGATTAATGTCAGGTGAGGAAAGCAGGCTGCAAGCACATTCAGATGACAGTTTCCTAAGCACCTAACAGAAAAGGCACATGACTCAGAGGTGTGTGACAGAAGAAAGCATCTCAAAATGAAGAGTTACGGTTAAGAGGATGCTATCACAGAATACCAGAGACTGAGTGGTTTTTAATGAACAGGAATTTATTTGACTCACATTTCTGGAAGTTAAAAAGTCTAAGAGCATGTCATTAGCATCCGGTGAGGCCCTTTTTCCTGCTTCATAACATAAAGTATCACATGAGTTCCAGCAAAAGGAGCTGAACTTGCTACAACAAACACTCCCACAATAAGGATTATATTCCCGCACTAATGGTTTTGATCCTTTTATGATCACAAAATCCTCATGACCAGAACATCTCTTTTGTTAATTAAAAATTTTTATTAGTACATATTTGCAGTTTGTAATGATTACATTTATCGTGGGAAGTTGGTACATGTACATTTTAATTCTTTTCATGTCCTCTTCCTCTTTTCCACTCCCTTCATCTCTTGGTTCCCTTTCCATTAGGAAAAGATCTATCTTCCTGTTTCCCATTATCTATCTTTTATTTTGCTCTTTAAATTATTTATACTTTGATTTTCTCATATAAGAGAAACTTCCCACCCCTCAACATTTTCACATTGAGGATTATGTTTCAAACATATGAACTTTGAGAAACAAATTCAAGCCATAGCAGAAGGGAATAAGGCAGAAGAGATTCATGGTGAAGGGATCAGGAGCCCCAGATATTGAGCTGTTTGTCTCAATAGGTAAGTATCTTTAGAGCAAACTGTGGCACAGGGAGATGAAGATGGAGAAATTTAGGCTTTTAGATAGTTTCTGTTACTGTGACAGATGCTCACAATAACCAACTGTCTTAGTTACATTATCATTGCTGGAATAAAATACTCACATGTTAAAAAAGGAAAGGTTTATGTTAGTTTACAGTTTGTAGAGGTTTCAGTCCATAGTCAGCTTGGTGAAAGGCAGAATGGCATGCTAGAGGGGTATGGCAGAGGAGAAACAGTCCGTGGCATACCGGGCAGGAAGTAACAAACCTTTCTTTCCCTTTTTATTCCATTCAGGCTACAAACCTACTGGTTGGTGCTACTCACATCTAGGGTGGGTCTTTCCTCTTCAGTAAATCCACTATTCACATCCAAAACTATGCTAAACCAATCAGAGGAATAATCCAGTATCCACACCTGTGATCAGTTACCTGCCAAAAGCTTCACCTATGAGCACATGGGTTTAGGGGGACATCTAGATGTAATACTTATTCACACCTAGAATGGTGTTAAACCAATCAGTAGAGTCATATAGTATCACATACCCATAATCCAACATCACATATCCATGATTCAGCCACTTTCCAGAAGCCCAACTTATGAGCACATGAGGCTTTGGGAGGACTGAGTGAGAAAGAGGGTATGAGAACTCAACAGTCCAAGTAGGTTTATTACTAAACTTGAAAGGGACCTCTCTGTGCCAGAAGAGCAGAGAAGGTGTCTCTTACAGGTTAAGAGGCATTATAACATTTTTGGTGAGATTTTGATGGGGTGGGTTGGAGAAATGGTGGACTTGTGGCTTGCTGGTGTGTTCACTGTGATCTACTGATATATCCTTTGTGATTTGTTGACATGTCCTTTGGGGAATGGTTATGACCTAAGTGAAATGAAACCTATGTTTCTTTAAGATGGCAGGTGGGCCCATTCTAACTGGCAGTGTCTGTGTCCTGGCTCTATTGTTCCTGGCTTTAAAAGAGTACAGAGGAATGGGTTGTCATTCTTTTCTTGGCTTCCTGCTGAGGGAGGCAGTGAAATTTTGGGTGGTTCGTTTTGTTTTGTTTTGTTTTGTTTTGTTTTAGAAGGAAGGCCATTTGGAGGTGTTCTAGAGTAGTCGCCAGAGAGATAGTAACTATTCATTCCTGAAAAACTTTTTGGAATAGATTAATTATACAGAGAAGAAAAAGAAGGAAATAGTAATAAGCATTAAGGGGGAGGAAGATGGGTAGGAGGCAATGAAAAGGAAGGGGAAACAGAGCAATTTGAAGAGCCTTCAGGGAGTTTGGATGCCCATTCATGAAGGAATTTTGCCCCATCTCTGATGAGGCTGGGTTTGTTGGCATGAAGGCAGCATTGTTCTTGTAGTAGAGCACATGTGCAGCCCAGTGAAGAAGCTATCAGGAGATCAAGGCCTCTTTGGTTTTGGAGGAAAACTGAAGCCAGAGAGCCTACTTGAGTTTCCAAGTGTCCCACTCGGTCAGAGACTTCTTTGAGTCCCTTGGCGAGCTCTTTTGACAGCCTGGTAAACTCTGAAGGAGAGACTACCTAGGGCTCTGATTCCCACTTCAACTCTTCTGATTATTCCCATGGTAGCCATTAAAGAGAGTGGCTGTATGACACATTGTGTCCTGTGATGGGTGATGGAGGAGATAGGGATGGGTAAATCAGATGTTGTTAAGGAAAGGGTGGGCACGAGGAGGTCTAATGTACAGGTTCTGGTCCAGTTGGTAGGTAGGCAAATCTATGCCCTGTCTCTGCACATCCTGAAGATGCCTGTCTCTAAAGAAATGTATCTCATGAGATCAAACTGGCACAGGAAGAGGAGACCTGGAGGTGAGTTAGGAAGTAAATGTCAGACTTCCTTGAATTTGTGCCATATATGGAAGGCGAAGCTAATAGTTGCAGTTGTCAAAGGAAAAAGAAGTGTGGCTGGTTGTAATACTGTAGGAACCTCTTGGCTAAAAGCAGTGAATTTTTTATTTAGGAAGACTCTGCTGTCAGGTGTATTGAGGTATTTGTATTTTGGGGTACTGCCATGAGCTAGAGGAATATCTTTCAGGGAGTCTTTTTCCCTGTCTTAACAAAATTCATATGTGGCAGCATTTAGACTACCCTAGAAGAAGGAAGTGTACCTAGATACCCATAAAACAATTAGCAGATGGTTAAAGTTATGGTGATCTGCAGGTGGGAGGAGATGATAGTAACTTTGCAGAGGGAAGGGTCTAAAGAGCCATTTGGGGTAAAGTGATCTTGTTTGGTTGGAGAAATGGACAGAGGCACAGATTGAGTTAGATGGAATCCATTTTGGGAGGGACCAGTTATGGCCCACTGTGACAGTTGGTGAGCCTTGAAAGCCTGCCTTTAGTGGCCCTGGGAGTCTGACATAAGACCTTCAGTTAGTGCTATACTCCTGGGACTGGCAGTCTCAGTGAAGTATAGCCCTGCAGAAGTGTTTATCTATGTTCCAAAGGGAGCAGGGATTACTAAGTCTGTCATCTTTGAAAGAGGGAAGCAGACCCAGCAGGGTGATTGGATGGTTCCATTAAAGGTTTGGATGATTTTAGTTATGTAAGAAAGTGTCTGATTGAGATATCTAGGAAGGACCTGTGTTGTGGTGTTAAGGGTTAAGAGGATGAGTAATAATGAGAAAGAAAGGATTGGAGCAGGGGAACACAGGAAGTAAAGGTGATGATTTGTTTGGGGGAGAAGCCTGAGAAGGTTCCCTGTAGCCATAGTACTTGGATTATGTATGGTGTCCATGAAGGAAGAAGCAAAAAATGGAGGTATTCTTCTATTAAGATGGTCAAGAAACAGGCAGAGTTATTAAGAAACTCATGAGGCTGTCTATCTGAGTCTTTGATCTCTGTTGTCACAGGAGAAGTTTAGTGATCTTCAAGGATTTGTGTCCTATTGGTGTGCACTGGAAAAGAGGACCGTTTTTTAGAGAGGAGAAGTGGACCCAGGAGGAATGATCTTTTAATTCTGCTGCTGTTGGGGTGGTCAGATTTACTTGAAAGGTACTTGTGCATTTTACTTTCCATCCCTGAGAGGAGTTGGGAGACTTTATATATATCCAGTTTCCAGGTTGTAAGAATGGAAGAGTGAGAGTTTTGGAAGAATGGAGTCAGAATAATTCCAAATGAGATGCCTAAAGAGTTAAGTAAGGAATTTGAAAGAGGAGAAGGTAGGTTTGAATTGGAGGAAGGGAATGTGAAGACAATGAAGGGCCTTCAGTATAGAATCTCAAAGGGACTGAGCATAAGAAGTTTGCATTTAGGAGACCTGTGTTTGAAAAGGGCTAAGTATAGGAGTTTAGATCAATCTAAGTGAACCTGGAGTTAAAACGTGGTTAGGCTCTGTTTAAGAAGGTGATTAGCCTTTTTGACCTTAACTTAGGAATGGGGTTGATCTGGAATGTGGAACTCCCAGGTTACATTTAGGGAGGAGGCTACCTGTTGAGTGATCTGTGAAGTAAATTCAAGTTGCCTATTGGTTTGCATGGAGGTTGGGAGTCTGAAGTTGGGGAAGATGATTTCAGTGAGTAGGATATATGCTGCTGTGGAGGATCTTTTGTTTGATGTAGGAAAGGCCTGTATTTGTCCTGAGATGGTGTCAACTAGGACAAGGAGGTATCTTTGCTTTTTTTGTTTTTAACTGAAGGAAGGTGAAGAAAGTCTACTTGCCAGTCAGTGCCAGGGAGGGATCCCCAAAATTAATGGGTGAGGAAAGGACACAGTCAGGTTGTTCTGGGGGTTGGTACTTTGGTATATGGAGCATTGGGTGATAATCGTTTTCAGTGAGGTCCTAAACCTAGGGGTGAAATGTTTATGAGGCTGTAGGAATTGGAGGAGAGGGAATGATCCAGCATGGAACTGGTCATGGAAAGTTGAAAGTAGTTCATTTTGCAAGCTTTCAGGAAGGATCAGTTTTTCATGGAGAAACTACCACTGTCCTCTTGTTATGCACCCTATGTGAGTAGAGTTATTTCTCCAGTTGAGTAGGAAGGTATAAGAGGGAACAGGAATTGAGGAACAGAGAGAGGATTGGTAGCTGCTGTTTCACTACTCTATTAGGCTCATTATTTCCACAAATGATATGCAATGTTTATCCCATGAGTTGGGTCTTTGATGACCCTTGCAATGAATGATTGCACCTTTATAGGGTAGAAGAGCTGCCTCCAGAAGGTTTTGAATTAGGAGACCATTTTGTATAGAGGTATTTTTTGCAGTTAAGAATTCCCTTTCATGCCAAATTTGGGCATTTGAGTGTAGGATATTAGATGCATATTTGGAGTCTGTGTAAATGTTGATGGTTTTATCTTCTACAAGAGTGAGAGCTCTAGTGAGTGGGATGAGTTCTCCCTGCTATGAAGTTGTCCCCATGTGGAGGGTTGCCATCTCGATTACTTCTTGGAGAGGGCAGGAAGATTGGTTATGATTGCCTTCAGTGATGGCATACCCTGCTTTGGGAGGGGTGGTATTTGAAGTGCTTCCATCAATAAATCAGTCAGGGGATTCTGTAATATGTTCCAAGGTCCATTGCTTTTAGGACCATGGTAAGGTAGCACCTTATGGCAGGAGCACTCAGTAAAGCAATACTTTTCATTCATGGTCAGGACAAAAAAGAGAGGGGAAAAGGGGGTAGGGGTTCCATAATCCCCTTTGGAAGGCACCTCCCCAGTGATGTAAAGACCTCCTTCCAGACTCTACCTATTAAAGGCTCCCCCACCTCCCCAATAACACGCACCTGTACACCAAGTGTTTATAATGTGGGTCTTTGGGGGACATTTCAGAGCCAAATTATACTAGATCTGAAATATAAATTTGAACCATCAGCATGAAAATAGTAATTGGTTTTCTAAGGGGTAAAATTATCCAGACAAATGTACAAAGTGGAAATAAAAATTGCTCAGTCATGAAACCCCACTGAGACTGGGGGAGATCAGTGAAGATGGCTGGCTGGTGAATACTCTAAAGGAAGGGGTCCCTATTGCTCAGTATGTGAGCCAGTGTGCATGGTGACAGGAAGATAAGCATTCTTGTGCAAGTGGATGTGCAGTAGGGAAGCAAAGGAAGCTAGGTCACCTGCCAACAGAAAGCATCTGCTTTTCAAGAGAGTGAAGGCAAGGCCACCCATAGAAGGCAAGTGGCTAGGGATCAGTCACTGTGGGGAAGGATAGCATCAGCCCACTGCTTCACTCTGAAGTGGGGACAACACTGATGTCTCAGTTCTGGGTGGAAATCTTGATTTTTAGTGAATTCAAATATGCAATTGTATGATTTATCTTTAGCAATGAAGCAGAAAGGATGATCATGAGTTTTGTGCAGAGGGTGTGCTGGAAAAGGAAAGATGATCTTGCTTGTGACCAGGTGAGGCAAGGGAAGTGCTGTGGCTCAAATCATAAGGAGATTCTCACTCTCAGAGTCCTGCAAGTGACTGGGCTAAATGCAGGGCAAATAAGGGAAGAAAATAGCTGTAAGAACAAATTACTATAGAGGAAGGGGTTTCAGTGGATGACTCAGACTATGACCTTGGCAAGGGCAAGCTGATGCTGATTAAAGGTGAAAATGTGGACAGGTGTAGGACTCCTTTGTGCAGTCCTATTATCTCAACACTCTTGGAGGCTGAGTCAGAAGGATCACAAGTTTGAGTCTAGCCTTGGCAACTTAGTGACTTAGAGAGACCTTGTCTCAAAATTTAAAATAAAATAAAGTAAAATAAAATAGCTGGTAGGTAGCTCAGTGTAAAGGCCCTGGGTTCAATTCCTCATATTGAAAAAAAAGTGAAAATCTTTGAGGTGACAAATACTGAACCCGTATTATCTTTGAAATATTCTCGAAAGGAAACATGAGTTGATGGTGGAATGGTCAGGAGATGAGGACAATTCCCATGAGGTGCATCTGTGGGACAGTGGAGAGGACAGGGAGCTGCTCACTTTGCCTGTGTGTAGGGAGAGATACTTGGTTTGCCAGCATTTAAGTGCTTTGCAGGATAGAGTGTTCACAAAGGGGTCCCAGCTCCTGCAAAGCAGGGGAAGAGGAAACAGGGCCAAGGACTGTGAACTGTGGTCTGAAGGCAGTGGGAAGACAGAGGAGGGAAGATACAGGGCAAAGTGCAAAGGACAGAGCTGTGGAAGAGGGCTCATGATCAGACATTGCTCTGAAAAAGTATTTCACAGTTGTTCTTAAAACTTTGCTTTTTCTGGATACACAATTTTAGGTTGTCATGTATTTCCCATCAATATATTGCTCAGTGGAAGATACCACTCCACTTTTTCTGTAATATTTATCGGCCTTAAAGGCATTTATTTTTTTGCTATCTTCCTCCCCCCAAACACAGGTTGCTTTTTAAAGGAATCTCTTGGTCTTGTCATACTGTAGTTCTAAAATAAAGTGCACAAGTATAGATGGATTCCTATTTATTTTTATCTGGGCTTCCTGTAAACACAAGTTTATCTTTTATCAGCTTTGAAAACAAAGTTTCAACCATTTTCCCTTCGAATATAAATTCTTCAACACTTGGAAAAGATATTAAAACCTTATTATGCTTTCTTTGCTGCCTGTCAATATTCTTCCTGTAGTCTAAACTTTTCCTTCTCTTTGCCACATTCTGGATAATCTATTTAATTTTACAGTCCTCTAATTCCTTATTGCTATCTTTAATCTGTTGTTTAACTCAGAAGATAAGCTATTAATTTCAATTTACTTTAGTTTTTAAATTTCTCATATTTTTATTCTAAATCTTTTTGGACATTTTTTAATAATCCACTCACTCCTTGCTTATTTGTTAAATTCAAAACTTCAGATTATTAAACAAGTCATAATTTTATAATATTTCATGTCACAATATGATACTTCATTTTACAATTTTAGTATCCTATGGAATCATAATTTTATATTTTGCCTCTGATAATTCGGAAGGTTTGGGGTAATTCAGATCCATGGTTCATGGTTTCTGCTGAGCTCAATCATAGTGTCTTATTTCATTGTGTGTTTTGAATATAACTTAATTTGTGGGAATCATGAGACCTAAATTATGGATGCTTTTCTCCAGATATGATTCGTATTTGCTTCTGCCAGGAGGCAAGCAAAGCTATCATCTTGGAACAGCTTCAGCTCCATTAGAAGGTCTCTGGTTAGTGAAGAATATTCAGGTTTTGCTTTTCCACCTAGAGGTCACAGAAGCCTCTGTATTGGGATTCAGGCTCTGACAAATGAATATAATCAGTATAATCTTCAGTATAATCTTGCCCTTCCTTGACATGCTTTGCTTCCAGCCCCTGTTCATAGCTATCTACTCTGGGTTTAGACTTTTGTTCTTGTCTATGGTTTGGGCTATTATAGGATGTTTATTTTCTAGTAAACCTCAAAATGCCTTTCAGATTGGTAATTTATACAGAAATTTTTTAGGGGAAGCATGTCAGAATTTCTTGGGTAGGTGTAACCTACGGAACCTGATCTCCTCAGTGCTTGTTGGTCTAAGAATCATTCCCTAAAGACTAGAATGACTTCTAAACCTGTGTTATACTTGAAGTCTGCTGGAAAGAAATTGAATTAGAAAGCAAGAGGACTCCTTACATGTCATATTATATGTCATAATTTAAGAACACTTATAATTCTTAGTATTTTCCCTCACATTCATGTTGAAAATGTGATAAACATGTGGGAGTATGGGGAGGATAGGGGTCAAGGTAAGAAAGAGTTATTTTGATTTTAACAATTATTTATTCAATTTGCCGGTATCTTTTATTCAGTATCTATTTATAGATAAACTAGACAAAATTACACAGTTTGGTTCCATGTCTTGGAAGGCCCAGGTTCCTTTCAAGGAACTTGTTGAATACCTACAGATTCAGCCAACCATGGGTCAAAATGATCTGGAAAAAACTGTGTCTGTATTTAATATGTACAGAAACTTCTCTATCACTAGTCCCTAAACAATAAATTGCCGCAAGTATTCATATAGAATTTTCATTCTATTAGGCATTATCTAATCTAGAGATGACTTAAAGTATATAAGAGTATAGGGTATGTGAAAATACTATGCCACTTTATGAAAGGGATTTGAGCATCTGAGGGTTTTGCTATCTATAGGAGCTCTGGAAGCAATTCTCCTACAGATAATGAGGATGATTGTATTTAGTTTTCTGGCAGCTGTAGTTCCCTGTCAAATTAGTAGGGTTCATGTGCTATAAGCAGTGTGATGGCATATATTAGTTGGACTCTATCACTGTAACTATTCTGCAGATTGTTGAATCATATTTCTGCCATTATGTATTATATTATCATTATTGTAAATGTTTTCCAGTTATTTATACAAAATACATCTATTGATAGATTCTGAACAATGTAGGACAAATTCAGAACTCTGTAACTTAGCTCGTTAACAAATTACTGGTCTTTCCACTTTGTTCATGACTTCAGCTGACTTTGCTGTAACCAACCCACAACCCAGCCTCTTATTGACAGGTGGATCCTGAACTTCCTAAATGTCATACTGAAAGTTTAGATTTATACTAGTGAAGTGATTTTGTTCCTCAAGTCTGTAATCCACATAGAAATGAAATGAGATGAACTTTCCCTAGGATGCAACTGGGAATCTGGGCTTATTCCAACTGCTCACTCTTTCATCTTCTTGTTGTATACAAATCATGTATTCTGGCTATAAGGACAGCACGTAAGTTTGTTGTTTCTGCACTCCAATATATCTTTCCTTTCCTTTTATGTTCTGTAAAATGACATTTCCAAAGAAAAAGTACACCATGTACCAATTACTTTACTATTAAAAATTTGCTTCATTCTAATAATTCTTTTATGCATTAATCAAACATTATTTGACTTTTTAAAGTAAGAGGCAATTGAAATATTATCTGACTTCAAGCTATGTTAATTTAGTTTTAAAGCATTCAACTAAAGTCTTAACAACTAAACAAAATAAAATGTCAAAATGCCTTTAAATTAGGCAATTTATACAAAATTATTCCTACCCATTAGAGAATAAACTTAAGCTTAAAATATGGCATAACTTTGGAGAATTGGAAATCTTCCAGATTATTGAGTGCCAAAAGAAGAGGTAAAGGATACAGAAGTGTGATCTAGCTTTTATTAATCTGTTCTTTATTGTGAATTAATTAATATATATAGATAGGAATTATGAGTTATTTATTATTAGAGAAGAAGCCCGTCTATCCTGCCATAGTCTACGTACCTCCAAAAGTAATCCCAGCTTTAATTCTAATGAAAAATGAGATAAATGTTTTCAAATAAAATCCCAGCCTAAATACATATAAGGCCCTGCCTACCAGTAATTCTCTCACAGTGGGGAGAGTTAGGTGCCCATTGTGTGCACTCTGTAGATGCAGTTATTGCTGTGACCAATGTCATTTAAGCAGCATGGGCAAAGAACTTGTCTAAGTAACTAAGGAGTGAACAAGAAAATATTACAACTACTAAAATACTAAGGTGCGCAGGCACTGGATACAGGAGCAGAAATTCCAAAACTCTGCTTTTGTTGCCATCTTCCTGCTAATCATCTATCTCTTGGTCAAGATCAGAACTATGAACCAAGGTCTTGGAAACAATGAGATATACTCCTCCAGGTGGAAAATAGAATGGGAAAATAATTAGTTAAAACACCTTGTCATTTGTCATTAAGAAAACCTACTCACTTTTAGATCAGGAAACTAAAAGACAAAGGCTCACTTTATCATGCTTTGCAAGAAGAGGTTACAGATATCAAGACAGTAGGTATAGGCTGTTATTTTTATTGAGGATGAATTATCACATGTGGTAGGAACCTAACTGGAAATGCTTCACTGCAGCCAACCAAAACAAGAGGATTTACACTTAGTTGTCATCCTATCATGGGCAAAGTTTGTTTTGCATAAGTTTTGCAGCCCGACAGAAAGTAGGTTGTAATTATAGTCTTCAGCATGCTAGGTCATCTCTGAACATTTTAACAGCCACTTAATTTCTCATGCCTCACTTTTCTTACCTGGGTTTTGGAGATAATAAAGATATGCATATAGTTATAGGAAAATACACAGATGAGGAATCACTTATCCTGTTTTCTTACTAAACTTTTTAGACTGCTACTCAGGATTTCTAATCAAAGCTATCACTGTGTTTTTCTAATGCAGTCCTGGGGGCACCTGGGTAAGACGCTGCCTGGGATGTTGGCTTGGAATATAGGATCCTGACCCTGTTTACATGACCATACATATGATCCCTGTGGGTAGTGAGGGGTTGAAGGTGAAGGTGGCATGGGTGAGCTTTACTGTTAACAGCTCCTTAGCCTCTTAGCTGAGTTTTAAAAATCTGCAACTCAAGAACCCTCTGATCTATGGTCTCTACATTTTATTGTTTATTTTCTGATCAATTTATAAGCAGTGACTATGTAAGAAGGGAATGAAGAAAGGAGCTATCCAGAAAAGGAATAATTAGCTTTTGGAAATTTTATAATTAATGATATAAATATTTCTGGACAATTTGTTTAAAGTTTCAAATTCATTACAAAACAGTAGAAATGAAAGAGTGTGACTCCTGGGAAAAGTTTAGTGTTACATACAACTGTGTAAGGGAAAAGCTTTGTAATCATTAGGATTGTTTGATAAATAATCTCAATTTCCCAATCAATGAACTTTCAAATACCTCTGCAAACCTTGTTTTCTATTTGTTTTCCCATCACAATGCACTCAGCTAGCTCTATTGATATTATCACATCTCTGTTTATTTATTCTTTTGGTGAGTTTATCTTCTTGGGTTCCCAGAACTGGAGACAGTGAGATGGGCTTATAGTGCACATCCTTTGTGTTTATTTGGTACATAATGACTGCCTTGCCTTACATTATGCTGCAGAGTACAAAATAGGACCTCTCCACAGTGACTGGAGTGGACATGAGATTGCCTATTGACCAGGCGGGCAAAGATTCAGCTCATCTGGTCCTATTCTCTCTTCTTCCCTCTCGAACCCAATTGTTTGGCAATAATGCCCTTGGTATTTAACAAATCCAGGGGACTTTGCTTCTGTGCTCTCAAATGAATGTAGAAGTCGCTCCCACTTGCTTCCCCTTGAAGCAAAACTCCTCTACTGCTCTTTGTCATACCATTAGCAGTAGACACTTTCGAGTCCAGATGTTTGGAGCTGAGCTGCCGGTGCCTGCTGCTGTCACTAGCACAGAGCTGCTGGCCCTCATGGCCACAGGGGCTCTTGCAGATGTGAGGCTGGGCATCCTCTTCCATGGGCTCAGGTCAGCCTAGCATAGTTTGCAGCACATTACCCTGAGTCCTTTACTGGAAATTTTCCAAGTACTGTCCTCCAGGAGAACAGGGTCACGATTGGTATGAAAATCCACTCCCAAAACATGGATTTTTCTCTGCCCCATGGCAACAAGACTCAGGTGATGGCTAGGTTATGTTCTGGGCCTCTATGCTTTATTGTAGGTATTTTTCTTCCTAACAACTTTTAATTATTTAGTATTAAAGGAGTAGAGATTAGGAATTTTATTCTTCCCCAAACCAGAAAAGGCCATTTCTGACCACACTTTCTTGAAGCCTTTAAATTTCTCATAGCAACAGTAAATTTTTCATCTTAATCCCTCCTCCACCAAAAAGAAAAAACATCTAACCTTGTAAGATAGATGACTGTATTCGTAGACTATATCGTAAATTGCAGGTAAATGTCTTCATGTTCAAGAGCCAAAAGCACCTTAGCCTTAGACTGGCTAGAGGAGTTTATTCAACCAACAATTTATTGTAAAAGAATGAGCTGGCTTACAATTACCTAACGTCAGGAATCTATAATGATCTCCTGTTTCTTGCCATAGTAAAACCAAATTGATCTATTTGGCTTTAAGTGCCCTTTGCTGTATGGACTCTCCAAGATTTCAAAAGATATTTTTCATTTGCATTTTATACCATGTGGGGCAGTCTCCTCCACAGCCACCATTCACATATGCTGTGTCTCTAGTTCATTGTCTTTTCCTGGAACACACTTCAGTCTCCTCTTATCTGATCAAAACCTCGCTCTCCCTTATAGGGTCTATTGATGCCTCTTCAACAGTAGTTTTCCAGAGATCATAAATCTTTGCCTTTCTAATAGTGTGTATAATCTACTCACCACAACTTAACCCCAGGTATGTTCACATTTGCGGAAGTTACTTAATCTCTAAAATGTAGAGTTCACTCTATTAGGGACCCAACTCATCCTGGGATTCAAAGGCTCAAAGTTGATGAAATTAGGAGTCAAATCTTTCTTGTACCAATAGGAACTGCACTTTGGTAAGGCTGAGACCGATGTGGCTACTGCTGAGGGCTGGGGACTCAGGGAGGAGGTTTTCTTCAGCCAAGTGAATGGGCAGCACAAAACAGAAAAAGGAACTTCCTACATACCTGCCGGATGGTCAGCCTGTCATTAGTGCTCATGCAGTAAATCTGAATTGAATGTTTATACTACTTTTGTTTTATTTGTACTGTTGTGCTATTTTTGTTCATTTTTTTCAAAATTGAATAACTTTGATTCGATGTTTGTAAGAAGCAGTAAGACTCTCAAGATGTCTATGGAATTGCTCATTTATGCTGAATTGCTCATTATGTAAGCTATATGAAAAATTTTTTGGTCCAGGGTGTGTGTGTGTGTGGGGAGGGACTGGGGATTGAACCCAGAGACTTGACACTGAGCTATATACCCAGCCTTTTTTTTTTTCAGACAAGGTCTGAAAAAGTTGCTAAGTTTTCTGGGCTGGGCTTGAACTTATGATTCCTTCTGCCTCCATTTCCTAGAGTGCTGGGATTACAGGTGTATGCCACCACACCCATTGCAATTTTGTTTTTATGAAGCTCAGCAACATGAACTTTCAACTCTGATTATCATGTGTAGTGGGTATGTTGCTAATTGATACAGTATCAATATTTATATTGATATAGGTATCATGTTATATAATTTTCATATATACCTATGTACTTTTCTTGTGTGATAGAAACAGAAAATCATATTTTTCTCCTGAAGAAATTATGAAATAAATTGCTGAGCAAGTAGCCAGAGAAATAGGTAAAGCTGGGAGTCAAGAAATATGGAGAGAAATTGCAGAGGAAAGTTAGTAGGAGAGTTCCAGAAAACAATTTGGCAAATTCCTGCCCCTCAAAACAAGAGGCTCTAACCTCGTCCTCAGGCCATCTGGTCTTAGTCCTGTGTCAGTCCTTTTCTTTCCTAAATCCTAGATGCTTGGCTTTCCTAGGCTCGGTTTCCATGTGAATCAGATTCCTAATGTCCTATTTTCCCGCACAGCCATATGACATACATGCCCTTCTGAGGAAATTTTTGTGACTTTCTTTCCTGTAACCAAAAAGCTCTAAACAAAAGGCATTTTTATGAGCATCTCTTAGACTTTAGGAAAATGCAAAAATATTTTTGATCAAATTTATTTTGAAATAGTTAATAATCCACAGGTTGAGATGTTTGTGAATAATTAGCCTTTTGAAAAGAAAGTCTATGCATAAGGAGATTTACAAGAAGACATTTTCCTCTTAATGTGTCACTTCTGCTTTGACTTAAAGGAATTTGGTGAACAGCAAGTCATACAATAAGTTGAAGTCTTCCACTACCTCCTCCTACTGACCTAAGAGAAGAATCCACTGGATATTATAAGCTCACTTTTAATAGTTAGAATATACCATGAGTCTTTTGGGGCATGACCTTTTGTTACCTTATGACATTTGTGGGTTTCACATTGTCCCTGGGGTATGGAAAGAAATTCTTTGTACTCCCTGCTCTACTGGGACTGTAGAATATGTCCAGATGTTATGTTTGTGTCATTTTGACCTGAACAAGATTTAATACACACATACAGACACTCCCTCCTTTTCTCCCTTTTTTCCTTTTTTCCTTCCTTCCCTCTTTCCCTCTCTTTCTTCCTTCTCTTTGTTTTATCTCTTCCCTTTCCCTCACTCTCCCTACTCAAAAAATACTTACTAAAAACATGTGTGGTTTGACTCCCTGCTGAAAGATAATTCTCTGAGATGAATTATTGGTATATTTTATAGTGAGATCACCGCTTACAAGCCATAGGATTAATATGTGTTGCTTGGCCAACTTTGAGCTGGCTTTTATCTCTGGCATTTCCTCATTTCAGGGAAAGGGTTTTGATGCTCCTCTGTGAAGTAATATCAGAACTTACTTTAGCTGTTCCTAGCATAGATCCTCAAGATAACAGTGAGAATTATTTTTTTAATGGCTTCTAAGTCGGAGTTCAAGTCCACCTCCAAGCTGTGTTCAATGCTTCTGGCACATTCTTCAGGGTATGCAAGTAGGTTATTTCAGAACCTCAGGACAACAAATGTAGTATCAAAAATGAAGCTGCTATGTTAGTTTAAAGACCTGAGCTCTCCACTAAAACAACAGTTTTAGTGGGGACTGCTTGTCATGAGCCAGCCTACATGTGCATTGTGTGTAGGCCAGAACCCTTGGCCAAGTCTGCAGGAGGCTTCCTGAGCAGCTCCTTCTCCCTGATTACTTATTGCATCTCACCTTCCACTACTCTTGCTTTTCTCATGCAAGGTTCCAGCCATAAAAAGTGACTTGTATCTCATTCACAGTTTCTCCAGTGACCTCACTCACCTCCATGACCAAGGATATGCTTGTGATGGCTTCATTGCATGGAAGCCACCCCTGACTCCTCACTCCTGGAGTCCACTGTTTATCCTTTAGACTCAGCATTCCTTCACTGACCCTCAAAGCTGGTTGCATCCCTTAACTTTGTGCCATACTGTATGGACTGGCCTGAGCACAGTACTTTTTATCCTAAGCGTAAGTACTTAGCTGTGTGTTCAGTCTCTCTGGCAGGTGGTCCTACAGGCAGGATCTTCTATGACTTTTCCGTCAGTACATCTCTACCTTTCAACCAATCTCTACTGAATGTTTAGTCAGTATAGAAATGCAAGGCATGAATGATAGTGGAAGATGCTTCTGGTGGCTCCTACACATGAAGTGCTTGCCTCCCTCCCCTTTACTTCCCAGATGGCCATATGAGCTGTTTTATTGGCTTCTTTTATTTTGCTTCCTAAGCACAGACAGTAGTGATGCCAAATTCTGGAAGGAATGATGCTAGGCCTTTTGGGGTTAATGAACATATTCTCTTTCTGACAAACACCAGGCCAAGAACATTTGGAGAGGACAAGCTTCATCTAGTGTAGCGTGGCAAGTTTTCTGCCCTTTTCCTCCTCTCTTTCTTGGGCTCTCTACCTAGTATTTAGATCTGTCCTTTAAAGCCTTGCAACTCCACAATATTCTTACATATCTATTAACTATGCATTCCTCTAAATAACATTAGATATGCAGTGTCTATTTCTTCATTGGTTGACCCTCAGTTTTCATGGTAACAAGAAATAATTGTTAGAACAATAATTAGCACAAACTGAGCCCTCTACATTAGGCATGTTCCAAACACTTTATTTCATGATTTGTTTTATCCTCCTAAGTTGGATAAAATTATTCTTATTTAAAGGATAATCAGATTTAAGCTTTGTAGTGTAAAATAAACTACCCAATATCACATATCTTGAGCTGGATTTTTCATTGCCCCCTAAAACAGGTATCTCAGAGACAGAGCTTAACCATAAAAGTGGTAGGAAGTTTTAAGAGTATGGCAGACTTAGATGAAAAATGCATATTTGGGAAATGGTCACAGAAGGAGAGTACTGCTGGAAATGACCTCTGATTTTACCATGTGGCTATACATCCTCTTTTTGTACACACATTGGCAGAGCCCTGGCATAATAAGGGTAAGAGGCATCCAGAGGCTCTGGCTGTGTACCCTCTCCTCCTGTGGTGGAAATAGAACTGGAAAAGACTGTCTCCAGTCATTCATAGAATGATGGTCAGGGATATGGGTTCCCCTCTCACCCCTTGTACTAGGTCCCATGATGTTATGGGTTATATCTAGATATCCCACCAAAGCCTCATGCACTTATAGGTGGGGCTTGTGCGATGTGATGGGATCATGGGTATGTGATACTGGGTTAAGAGTATGGTAACTGTATCATTCTACTGATTCGTTTAGCATAGTTGTGGGTATTAGAATTATTGAAGAGAGAAGGCTTACCCTGGATATGAGTGGCATTTGTAGCCTGGATGGAATATAAGGGGAAAGAAGGAAGTCAGGCTTCCTGCCTGCCATGTCATAGACTGTTTCTCCTCTGCCATGATGCCGTACCTTGGAGCCAACCAACTCTGTACTGAAAACTCTAAAACTGTGACCTAAAATAAACCTTTCCTCTTTTAAGTTGTGGTTGTTGAGTATTTTCTCCCAGCAACAAGAAAATAACTAAACCATGCAAGTTACATGACAGTTGAAGTCAGATAGATTCTAATTTCAATTCTAATTCTTCCTCTCATTTGTGGAGTAATCTTGGCAATATAACTCTGAAGGCAATTTTCTTATCTGAAAAATGGTGATTATGATATATATCCATATTGTAATCAAAATGGAAAAGATTCACTATAAACAGCATAATACAAATAAATACTCAGAAAATGTTAATTCTTTTTCCTTCTGCTGACACTTGCTCATCTATTCATCCATTGTCCATCCATCCATCCCTCCCTAAGGAAGTCAATGAACATTTCATTCCATTCTTATGGTAAAATTCAGAGAAGGTGATGGTTAAGGAGGTAAGATTGGAAGGCCCATTTCTAGGGTGCTATTTCTCAAGAGACTAGATTAAACCAAGCCTGGGCAATGTGTAGTTCTGACTGAAGTACAAATAGACAAGACAATCGAGCAATGTAGATAGAACTGGCACAAATACTTTTACTAACTTAGAGTGTGATGAACATGCTTCACATCAGCTTGGAAAATTCACAGTAAGTAGTATAGAGCAATTGCTTAGCTACTTGGGAAAGAGTAAATGTGAGCATTGTAATATGAGTGAATTATAGTTAAATATAAAAACTAGAGCTATAAAATAATTAGAAATAAATCTAAGTATGTTATCTTGGATGCAAAAAAGGGTTGTTTTGGCAAAAAGTAAAATTAGACAACCTCAAAGAAAAAAGATTGATGAATTTAGCTACATTAAAATAATGTTTTCAAATTACTAAGCCTGATTATCAAAATCAAAAGAAAAATAATAAATATATGTGCATCGTAATAGTGGAAATCTTCTAATGAACAAGAAAAGGGTGGTCAATACAGTAGAAAAATAAGTATACAACCACATAATTGACAATAAAAGAAACCCAGATGCTAATATGTGTGTATACAACTATTTATAATGACTTCATTAATGATCAAAGAAATGTAAATTAAAATAAGTGAAGATTTTAAATATGGTAACATAAAGTTTTGGCAAAGTGTGAGAAAATAGCATCTTTGGAGAGGAAGTGAAATTCCTGGCCACCACTCCACTGCCCCTAGCACTCAGGAGCAGAGTTGCCCCCAGTGCAGAGAAGGTGAACCTCCTGGGCCAGCCTACCATTACCCCCAGCACCCAGGAGGTGAGCCACACCAGCACCAGCAATAAACATCCCTCACCCTCCCACCCCCCAACCCCCGTTGAAATGAGAATTCATGTAAACAAGTCTCAAAACCAGACTTCCAGATCACCTAAAGGAACCCCAAAGGGAAACGAGATCAAAAAATCTGATACTCAACCACCTGGACTCCCTGAACTGTCAACAAAAGGATGTGGAAAAAATGAAATGAGAAATAATTTCTCAGATAACAGCAGAAATTGTGCCCATAGTGCAAGACATGATTAAGAAATCTAGAGAGGACACAGACAAAAAAATAGAGGAGCTGAGGAACATGATGGAATCTGAACATAGGAAACAAATGGAGTCCATAAAACAGATGCAAACAGATTTCCAGGAGATGAGAAACTCCATTAAAAGCCTACACAGCAGAATGAGCCAATGTGAGGACAGAATTTCAGATATAGAAGATGAAATTGCATTTAGTGACCAGGAAAAGAAAAATTTCTTTAAAAGACTAAGGGACCATGAGAAATCAATCCAGCAGCTGCTAGATGATGCAAAGAAGAATAACATAAGACTGATTAGAGTCAATGAAGAAACAGGAGAGAGTGCAGATGACATTAAAAAACCTGTTTACAGAAGTGATGGCAGAAAGCTTCCCAAACAGGGGAAAAGAATTTGACCTACAGATAAGTGAGGCATATAGGACTCCAAATAGCCTTCACCAAAAAAAATCTACTCATAGGCATATAATTGCTAAGATTCCAGAAACCCAACAGAAGAACAAAATTCTACAAGCAGTTAGAGAAAAGAAACAGATCACATACAATGGAAAGCCCATCAGAATCACAGCAGACTTCTCAATGCAAACACTCAAGGCAAGAAGAGCTTGGAGTGGCACATTGCAATACCTAAAGGAAAAGAGCCTCCAATCCAGATTGATGTCTCCTGCAAAACTATCTTTCAAAATTGATGGAGAAATAAGATACTTTCATGACAAAGAGCACTTTAGGAACTTCATGAATACCAAACAGCAATACAAAAAATTTCAGACAATATCCTAGGAAAAGACAATGAGGATCACAATCCAAAGAAGCCCAGTAGAATGAATCCATCAGGCATGACAGGAAATTAAATGCAAAGGAGGAGGATCCAACAAAAAGAAAAAGCCATGACAATGATAAGTCAATACGTATCAGTTAAAACCATCAGCTCCAGATTGGCACACTGTGGCTTGCAGGCAGCAGGAGGCTTCTGGGTAGGTGTGCTTTGGCTCCCAGTGCAGAGGAAGCTTCTGGGTAGGCGTGCCACAGCTCCGACCCCAGAGGAGACTTCCAGATTGGTGCACCACAGCTCGCAGGCACCAGGAGGCTTCTGGGTAGGTGTGCTGCAGGTCCCAACATAGAGGAAGCTTCTGGATAGGTGTGCCACAGCTCTGAGCCCAGAGGAGATAAGCTGCATGGGCACCAGGAATGCAGACCCCCCATCCCCCGTGCATCAAAATGAGAAGACAGGTAAAGAAGCCGCAGAACCAGACTTCCAGATCACCTACAGCAACCCCAAAGGGAAACGAGATGGAACACTCTGATACTCAACCACCTGAACTCCCTGAACTAGCAATAAAAGAGGATCTGGTAAAAGTGAAATCAGAAATAATTTCTCACATAACAGCAAAGATTGTGCCCATAGTGCAAGACATGATTAAGAAATCTAGAGTAGACACAGACTAAGAAAATAGAGGAGCTCAGGAACATGATGGAATGCCAACATAGGAAACAAATGGACTCCATAAAACAGATGCAAATAGATTTGCAGGTGATTAAAAACTCCATTGAAGGTCTATGCAGCAGAATGAGCAAATGTGAAGACAGAATTTCAGACACTGAAGATAAGATTGCAATTAGTGACCAGGAAAAGAAAAAGTTCTTTAAAATTTTAAGGGACCATGAGGAATCAATCCAGCAGCTGCTAGATGATGTAAAGAA
>NW_004624740.1:19896254-19914286 GCF_000247695.1 Heterocephalus glaber | reverse complement strand
TCTCCAAAGATGAATATCATTATGTTGTACACTTTAAATGTACCAATAAAATGATATACACTTAAAATCATCAATGTTAATGGTCTCAATTCACCAGTCAAAAGAAATAGACTGGCAGAATGGGTCAAGAAGCAAGATCCAACAATATGCTACATACAAGAAACACACTTGATTCAAAAAGAAACTCGAAAGTTTAAGGGTGGAAAACAGTACTCCATGATACAGGAACCTGAAGAAAAGCAGGAGACGCTATCCTCTTTGTAGTTCAAGTGGATTTCAAACCAAAACTGATTAAGAGAGACAAAGAAGGACACTACATCCTTGTAAATGGAACAATCCAAGAGGAAGAGGTGGCAATCATAAACATACATGCACCAAACAACAGTGCACCCAACTGTATAAAACAAATACTAACGAGAATGAGAAATCATACAAGCACTAATACAATAGCAGTGGGGTACCTCAATACCCCACTGTCACAAATAGGTAGATCAATTAGATAAGAAAAGCAATGAAATTCTACAACTCAATCAAATTCTTGAACAAAAAACTTAACAGATGTTTACAGAGTGTTCCACCCCGCAAAATCAGAATACGCATTCTTTTCAGCTGCACACCAGTGGTTTTCCCAAACAGGCCGCACACTCACTTATAGAACATGTTTAAGTAAGTTCAAAGGAATTGAAGTTATCCCCTGTATATTATCAAACCATAGTGTGATGAAAATGGAGATCAATAGCCAAAGAAACAGCAAGAATTTCATAAACACATTTAAAATTGAACAACACAGTTTTAAATAACCAAAGAGTCACAGAGGAAACTAAAAAAGAAATGAGACAGTTCCTACAATTAAGTGACATTGACAATACAACATATCAGAATTTATGGGACACAATGAAAGCAGTCTTATGAAGGAAATTTATAGCAGTGAATACTCATATTAGGAAAACAGAGTGAGCCCAATTAAACAACCTGATGGTGAACCTCAAGCTTCTAGAAAAATAAGAGCAATACAAACCCAAAGCTCATACAAGGGAGGAAATTATAAAGATCAGAGGAGAGATCAATGCAATGAAGACTAAGAGAACAATACAAAAACTCAATGAAGCCAAGAGTTGGTTCTTTGAAAGAATAAACAATATTGACCAACCTTTATCCAACCTTATTGGAAAAAGGAAAGAAAGGCACAAATCCACACAATTAGGAATGAAAAAGATGAAATTACAACAGACCCAGCAGATATCCAGAGAATCATCAATACCTGCTTCGAGAACCTATATGCCAATAAGATGGAAAACGCAGAAGAAATTGACAGATTCCTAAATATGTATGAATTACCAAAGTTGAACAAAGAAGACCTAAAACCTCTAAAAAACCCAAGTATCATTCAGTGAATTTGAAAACGTAATTAAAATCTTACCAACTAAGAAAAGCCAGGGTCCTGGTGGCTTCACTGTGGAATTTTACAAGACATTTAGAGAGGAATTAGTGTCACTACTGTTTAAACTCTTCAATGAAGTTGAAAGGGAAGCAACATTCCCGAATTCATTCCTGGAAGCAAGCATCTCCTTGATCATCAAAGCAGAGAAAGACCCAACTGAAAAAGAGAACTATAGGCCAATCTCACTTATGAACATAGATGCAAAAGTCCTTAATAAGATACTGGCAAATAGAATGCAGAAGATCATCAAGAAAATCATACACCCTGACCAAGTGAGATTCATCGCAGGGATGATTCAACATACACAAATCAATCAATGTAATACACTATATCAATAGAGCCAAAAACAAAATCCTTATGATCATCTCAATAGATGCAGAAAAAGCATTTGACAAAATCCAACATGCATTTATGATAAAAACTCTACAAAAAAATCGGAATAGATGGTCTCTACCTCAAACTGATAAAAGCCATCTGTGAAAAACCAACAGTCAATATCATACTAAATGGTCAAAAACTGAAATCCTTCACACTAAAATCAGGAACAAGACAAGGATGTCTGCTATCACTACTCCTGTTCAATACAGTTTTGGAAACATTAGGCACTGCAATTAGATAAGAGAAAGAAATAAAAGGAATAAAATAGGAAATGAAGGCAAATTGTCATTATTTGCAGATGACCTAATACTCTGTATAGAAGACCCCAAGAATTCCACCAAAAGTCTTCTAGACTTAATTACCAAATTCAGTAAAGTAGCTGGTTACAAGGTCAACACACAAAAATTAATAGCTTTCCTCTACACAAACAACAGACTCACTGAGAGAGAAATAGGGCAAACAATTCCTTTCACAATAGCATCCAAAAAACTGAAATACCTAGGAATCAACCTAACAAAAGAAATCAAAGACCTCTACTCTGAAAACTATAGCACTCTGAAAAGAGTGACTGAAGACGATAGCCAAAAGGGAAAGACATCCCTTGCTCCTGGGTAGGAAGAATCAACATAGTGAAAACACCCCTCATTCCAAAAATGCTCTGTAGATTCAATGCCATCCCAATTGAAATTTCAGCAGCACACTTCACAGACCTTGAGAAAACAACCCAAAAATTCATCTGGAACAAGAAGAGACCTAGAATAGCAAAAGCAATTCTAGGTAACAGAGACATGGCAGGATGTATCACAACCCCCAACTTGAAACTATACTACAAAGCTACTGTGATTTAAAAAACCCAAAACAGCATGATATTAGCAAAGAAACAGACTGGAGGACCAGTGGAACAGATTAGAAGATGCAGAAACAACTCCAGACACACTCAGCCACCTCATCTTTGACAAAGGAGCCAAACATCCTCACTGGAGGAGAGATGGCCTCTTTAATAAATGGTGATGGAAAAATTGGGTTTCAACTTGCCAAAGACTAAAACCAGACCTATATTTCTCACCACGCACTAAACTAAAATTGAAATGGAATAACGATCTAAATATTAAAACAGAAAAGCTGAACCAGCTGGAACAGAGGCTAGGTAGAACTCTTGAACACATTGATGTAGGAAAAGGTTTTATGAAGAAAACCTCAGTTCCCCGTGAACTAGCACAAACAATCAGCAAGTAGGATCTCTTATTATTAAAAAGCTTCTGCACAACAAGAGAAACCACCATCAGTGTGAAGAGACAGCCCACAATGTGGGGAAAATTTTTCACCTCCTGTTCTTCAGACAAAGTTCTACTATCTAGAATCTATAAAGAACTTAAAAAAAACAGACCTACCTAATTTAAAGACCCAATCCGAAAATGGGCATCTGAAATGAACAGACATTTCTCAGACAAAGAAGTAGAAACATCAGACAAACAAATGAAAAAATGTTCAGCATCACTGGTCATTCGAGAAATGCAAATGAAAACAATGCTGAGATTCCACTTCACTCTAGAAAGAATGGCTGCCATCATGAAATCAACCAATAACAAATGCTGATGGGGCTGTGGGGAAGGAGGAACCCTGCTCCACTGCTGGTGGGAGTGTAGACTGGTGCAACCACTGTGGAAATCAGTATGGAGATACCTCAAAGAACTAGGACTGGAAATCCCTTTTGACCCAGCTATTCCCCTGCACAGTGATATATGTGCACCCATGTTCGTAGCAGCATAATTTGCAATAGCTAAAACTTGGAAGAGCCCAGTTGCCCATCAACTGGAGACTGGATAAAGAAAATGTGGTTTTTTATAAAATGGAGTAGTACTCAGTCTTAAAAAATGAGAAATTAGAGACAATTATAGCTAAATGGATGCACATTGAGTCCATACTCTTAAGTGAAATAAATAGGACATACATGTGTAAATACCAAATAGCTTCTCTAGTGTGAGAAGGTAAAAGTATAAACAAGGACTAAAAGGTATAATAGATACTGTGAAATAGGAAGAAAAGGGGCAAAGGGGAAGTGGAAGGGGAAGTGGGAGGCGTAGGGAAAAGGAAGAAGGGAATGGAATTAATATGAGAAAATGAAAAAAATGGAAACAGAGTCTTTGTAAATAGGGAGGGATGGAGGGGTTGAAATGAGGGCAGGGGAATGGGGAAAAATAAGAACCAAGAGAGATTATGTAAAGGTGCAAATTTCCAATGCTGAATGTTATTGTGTTGCATACCTAAAATGTACCAATAAAATTAATTAAAAATGAGAAAATATCATCTTTGCCTACCTCTGTTGTAAGAATATGTTGGTATAACCAATGTGGAGGTTTATGGAACACTGCTATGCTTATTATTATCTTTAGGATACACATAATCTTCTGCTGTGTTTTTTGTTGATTTAATTTCTTGCCTATTATCTCTGTCATTTCATTAAAAAGGCAGCCTAGCTGCCATGTTGCTTCTCTTTTGTTACATATATTGTGATTTTTTTTCCATACTGGTGATTGAACCCAGGACTTTCACATTGAGCTACATCCTCAGCCCCTTTTAATGTTTTATTATGAGATCGGATCTCACTGAGTTGCTAGGCTGTCCAGGCTGAATTCAAACCTGTGATCCTGCTGCTGCCTCCTGGAGCGCCAAGATTATAGGCATGTAAGCCCCACATTTGAGTCTATATGCATAACGAATAACCAAGATTTACATAATTTATGATTTGGAATTTAATTTTTTATAATTTATGTATCTATTCAGAATATATATTTAGAATTAAGCATTTTATATATTTATGCTTTCAGAATGCATTTATATATAATTTATGTATGGATTTAGGAAAATAAACTAGGACATGAATTGTATCTTAACAAAAAAATCAACACCTGGAAATTTGTTTAAATGAATTATCAGACATATATGCAAACAGTCTCACCATAGTATAATTGCACAATTTGAAAATAGATCTAAATATACCGTCATAAGAAATTGGATAAATTTCTATAAGTAGAATTCCATAAAAATCAGTGACAAAATATGCATTCATAACAACACAGAGAAAATGGTCACGTCAAATTATTAAGTGATAAAAGGGGTCTATGTATAGGTACAGAGGTCCTAATTCTGTCAAATAATTACAATGGCAAATAGTTCATGTTCCATAACATGTCCATGTATTACCTTTGTAATAAGGGAGATATATCAAGAATTTTTTAAAGATAGCTTTCATGAGATTCTCATCAACTCCCTTGTGTTTTGTTTTAACATGTCCTTCACATGTATGCTACCTACTGTGGTTCAGTGATGGAAAACGTCTAACCATCTTTACTTTCCCATTTTCCATTGCCACCACTAACATGTCTTTTCTGATTTTTTTCCACTGGTCAATGTGCATCCTGCGATTATTATTGGCAATGATTGTCTCAGCCAAGCTTCCAAATGGAGTCCTTGTGAGCAGGTAAGAGCAGCCAACAGAGAGACTTCCCTGGAGAAAGTAGCTTAGAGGAATCTGGCTGCACAGGCAGCAGCTAAAAGCATTCTTGCATCACTTGCTGTCTCAAGAGTTTTTCAGCCAGATACTTGAAATGGACATATCAAAATGCAATTTATCAAATAAATTTTATTCATCAAATATGTCATTCTCATTAGAGTTTCTCTAAGTGGCTCTGTTGCTATTGAAGGTCACTATTTTCAACATCCCATAGAAATTCCTTCTCCAAGTAAACAGGGAAGGGTCAATTTACACGCATAAATTTTTCCTATTGCTAATTTGGGAGCTAGGTACTTGCCTTACTTTAATTTCCATCATCCCATTCAAGCACTTTATATTTACTTATTTCAAAACGAATTGCCATGCTACTCTACCAAGGGAAGTATACAGCTGTATATTAATTCTTTCTAGAAGATCACCAGTTCCATGTATCATTCCAGAAATGTTAAGGTGTTTTAGAATTATTGAGGGATGCTCAAAGATGCAAAGGTCAGGGGATTAACTTTCTGGGATAGTTGGTTCTGTCAAGAGTCTCAGCGGAAGAACTGTGCCAGTGATGTCCCCCCAAGGCAGACAGAATAAGGAAACATGAATGGATGTCATGAACATGGAGGGAAATGTTTTATAAGATCAATTTTAATTAAATGACAAATATTAGCAATGTGAATATGAGTTTCACACATTTTACCAGAATGTATATGATCCTCTTCCATCTGAATTACTCTTTCCCTTCATCCATATTATTTAGGATGTCATATTTTGATATCCCTCAACTCTGCCCTCAAAGCCTTTATTTTTCCCCTTAGGTAGGTTTATGATTGCTTAGCCTCTGCCATTCTCTGCTCAGAAGTCACTAACTCCCAAGGTTTCCCTGCCTATCCTAAGTAGTCTCTACCCCCTCACCTCTGCACAACCTAGCAATAACTACAGCCACCCTAATCTAATTGCTCTTATATTGCTTTTAAGACACCACCATGTTTAGTTGGTATGTTTTCTTATTGATTATTTATGTCATGTCAGTAGATTTTAAGTCCCAGTCAGAGTAGCAACCTAAACAGTTTCCCTTCCTTCTCTGTCTCCAGTGCTTGCAAGGGAGCCTGGAACAGTGTAGATATTTTCATCTTGAATGAACAGATCAATAATCTCTGTCTCATACTATTTCAGCGTGAGCTGGTGATGAAGTTATTATACCGTGGGTCAGTGAATAACTTTTGAAATTCTTTTATTGTCATCTTAGAACCACTGTTGACTAGAGACTTTGTCACCTTCTGTCATTAGTGTATATTTCCTAACCATTTATTTTATTTTTTCTTATCTCCTTTTTTTCTTATGTTAGACCTGAAGATACAGATATGAAATTATTCCTATTTTCTATTGTTAATAACTTGGTGAAGAACTGATTTTAAAAGTAAACAGAGAACTAAAGATAAATAAATACAATAGGAGCAGAGTGGTGGAAAATGAGAGCCTAGAATGGTACTGAAATACATACACACATGCCCAGATGAAATACACACACACACACACAGCCACACAGACATGCACACATGTGCTTGTGCACACCCATATAGCTCAGTACAGAGTTTATTACTCTGGGATGCAACAGCCTCACACTTGCATTCTCTTTGCTAACCCTGCAAGGAATACTGTCAGCAGAATGGTGGGTGGTGGAATTCAAGCCATTCTTCTCTTGTTAAGTGAATACTGGGCTTCGTGCAGATACAAAGACAACTTCATCCAGCTGATCCTCAGAGTCTCTGATGCTCAGAGGTTGCATGTTTAAGGCCTATTGCATTTCTTAAGGAAGTGTCCTGCGTGTACTTGAGAAAATCAGCACAGGTTAGTGCATAGCTCAAGGGCAGACATATTCTTTGTTAAAAGTCTGTGCCAGACAGATCTTATTGGTACTTTTGACTTATTTTACATGTTCTACCACTTGTTGTCATTGTATAGAATTGAGAGATTAGCTTAGCCAGCTCTTCCCTTTTGTCACCTGTTAATAGTTGCTCTTTGTCTGGAATTCTTCTCGGGAAGAGTGAAAGGTTAGAGTGAAATTTATGTCTGAAGCTATACCCTTGAATCCCACATGAGATAAAAATGGAATACTTTGTGTTGATCACTTTCCTCTAATATTTTCAGTTATCTTCCTCAACTGTTTTGTAGAATAAGAGCCCCAAAATTTAAAAGAGCATCTAAGTGATACAGATAGTAACTTACAGCAATACGGATAGCAAACAAATGTAAATATGCATGTGATGCAACTGCAAAACCACAAGGATTTCACCAGCACTGTGACTTAAAGCAAATGGCCGACTTTGTCTTATTTCACTTTGCCTTTTCAGTACATTAAGGATAATACATACCTATCTCAAAGTCTGTGCAAGAATTAAATGAAAGAATGGTCCTTAAACAGTATCATTTTGGGAAATACTGTGGGAGAATGTAGACTCAAGGAAAGCATATTTCTATCTCTCATGTTTTACTTTAGTAGTACATCATACAGAATGCTTTTCCCCCTCTCTATAAGTGGTGTTTATAAGCTAAATAAATAAACAATACATAAGTAACTCAACTTTATGAAGACTGAATTTGCCCATTGTTCTCTTTTCTTTCCCTGTGTAACTATTCCCATAAAGCTGTACGTTTTAAATTTGAACTGATGTCCATTTTGAAGATAATCATTTATAAATATACATCTTAAATGGTTTTCAGGAATGTAAAAGTCATTTGAAAGCAGATACTTTGTTTGTTCGTTTATAGTGCTGCTGGGGATTGAACCCAGGGCCTCATGAATGCCAAGCACATGTTCTGCCACCCCAAGCCCGGGGAGAGACTTTAATAATGAAGTTCTGCATTGATATCTAAAGGTGAACCCAACTCCTTCTCTAGAGAGAACACTGCTGGGGTGGTGTCCTGGGGAGACGCCTCTGGTTTAGTATCGAGGAGCCTCTGACAGAAGCTACTGGATGTGTGATTATCATAGGTCTATGGCTCTGTTTTGGTAGCTTTGGATTTTTTCCAGAAGTATAACAACAATCACTTACCTCCTCTATCTCATGTCCTCACAAACACTGACCTCTGTTCTTCCTCACAGATGTCAATTTGCTTTATGTTTGTGTCTCCTACCCAAGAACATTGACAATTCTGCATGTTTGTGTTTTCTTTAAGGATACAAGTTACTCATTCTAGACATGGCACACTCTTTCATCATGTGTTTTTCTAAAACATACTCTCTTGGCCAACGAAAAGCTTGTATTCATATGCACACACACATCTCTCCATCTCTGTTGCTTTATTCTTATAAATATGACTCACATTGGCTTGATGAGCAGGAAATAAAAGTATAAAACAAGCAAATCCTGATAATCCCAGGATAGTTAAGGGAAGAGAAACTGTTGGCTCAAGGAACTATCGAAACTTTGCATATCCAGTACTAGAGAGTAAAACCACTGCACCTTTCACCCTTGTTTCTATCCCTGCGTCTGAAAGAGAAGCCTAGCGGTGATACTCTACACCTAGATAATCTTTTGAGATTACAAACTGTTATGGGGATGGATGATCAGGAATTTGTCTTATAGAAAATATTTTTACCAAATTAAAATCTTTTACAAAAACATTATATTATATTGGAAGGAGTTTGTGACTTCTTTCTAGAAAAGCCTATTACACTGAAAAGGATTCTAACTGTGCAAGAAAATAATAAAAAAGACAGGTTTGGAAGGGTATGCCTAGAACGTAAGGTCAGTGTTACCTATTTAACTTCGGCCAGTCATCAAGTTCTTTGAAATGAAAACTGGTGGTGTCCTTTCCATTTTTGCAGCCCAGAAAATGGACAAAAACCAGTAATCTTGAACAAATAAACCATGCTTAATTTCTCTGTTTACCCTTTGTGAAAAGAGTTTTAAGTGCTAAAACATATGCTTTTACATGCCAACATGAACGTTAACGTATAGTGTTTCCAACAGAAAAACATATACCTCCTCACTGCCTTCTGAGTCTTCTGCAAATTAAGCTATAACTAGCATCTTTGCCTAGATGGGGGGCAGTTGTTTTTCAGGCACTGCACTTCTGGACTCTTGTGTCTTTTGAAATCCTCTGAAAGTGGTTTCATATTTATAATGAGCTGTTTTCAATGGGCAATAGATGTGAGTGGAGAAATCATGAGAAAAAGTATTTCCTTAAATATCAAAGATGAGGATATCGAAATATTGTTTCCTGTGGGTGATTACTGAAATGCCTGCAGGTCATTTCCATTTTTCTCTCCCTATGTAGCTGTATTCCAGTTCTTGAAATCCTCATGTCATGTGTTGGGAATGTATCTAAAACCCAGTTTGAATAAAGAAGAAAGGTATTTCAAGTTAGCTATTCAAAGGGAAAAAGTATTGGAGAGATAGGGAAATGAGGATGAATCAGTTAATATTTCTGCAGGAATATAAATGAAGCGATGTATTGCCACATAGATGGCCAAGGGCTAAGACAGGAAGTATAATATCTCAGGTAAAGGTACTGCCTCACACCCTATCTTTTTAATAAAGTCAAAATTCATAGTCTAATAATAAAGCAATATCCTATAATAATTATAATGTACTACCCAAATTATTATTTTTATTATGTTTTGGATCCTTTATATTTTACAAAGAATTATTGAGACTTATTTTTCTTGTTTCTAAAATGCATGTGTGGGTATTTGTGTGTTTATACATGTGCGTGTGTTTTTACCACATTGCCACTTTTCTAAAATTGGAGTGTGCCCTAAAAAGATTGCCAGTGAAGCTGCTTAAATCCCAGAGAAGGAAGAGGCTTGGGACACAGTGGGCATTACCTGATCATGTCAAATTCTGATCACTTAATTATGACTTCAGTGGGATTTGTTGCACTAGTAGAACATATTAAATTTTAATTTATAATTTCATTACTCTGGCATTTAAAATATTTTCTGAGATACTGCATTGTGATAAGAAGCAGTGTAACATACAGACAAGTTATCAGCCTAACTCTCGAGCTAGACAGTCCCAGCTCAGAGCCCAGGCTTCCCTCTCTTTATCCCTTTGACATAGGCCTTGTCACTAGAGGAAAAGAGGCAGTCACCCTGATGAGCCTGGAACCAACATGACCCTTTTCTACAGGAGTTGAAGCTAAAGAGAAGCAAATTCTGCCAGATTTGCCTGCCCAGGAAGAAAGAGGAAAAGAGAAAGAAACATAGACCTTTGGCCTCTCCCTGCTCTGCTTTACCTTCTCCCAGCAGTGTCCCTGCTGGCTGAACACAGCTGGAACCATTGTGAAAACTACAGCCTGTGGGAGTTAAGGGGCTGGGAGCTGCCACTTACTGAGTAGAGCAGGAGGAGCACAGGAATGGATCTGAAGATAATCAGGGGCCTGGAAGAGCATGGGCAGCTGGATGGGAGCATTGGTGGAACTTGGGGAGGTGTGGCAAAGGCTTGGAAAAGCAAAGTAGTCAGAGAATGGCATGGAAGGGTAAATAGGGCCTCAACAGGTGGGGTCTGACACGCACTTAGGCAGTTTGAGTTTAACCTCATGGTAACTGAGATCCATAGTGTGTGAGTGACTGAGCGGGTGTGTGATTTAGAAAAATGACAAAGGATTATGATTTTAGTTAGGAAGAATAAGTTCAAGAGATCTATAATACATAGTATAGTGAATATATTAATAAAAGTATAGGGTATACTGGAAAGCTGTTAAGAGTAGGTTGTTTAAGCATTCTCACAAAAGTATGAGATTATTGATATCCTAATTAGATTGATATGCTAACTAGCTTGGTTTAGTTATTTTACACTATGAAACACACACATTAAAACATCATGATTTACACCATATATCTATATGATTTTAATTTGTCACTTAAAAGGGGAATAAGACAAAAAGAAAAATTACTTTAGCTACAGTGTGAATGACCCAATGGAATACGATCCTAAAAGATCTCAGAATATTTCTGTAGTGACTGAGGTTCTTTTATTACCTGTAAATTACATGAAAATACTCCAGTATTGACTTTGAACATGAGCTAAGTGTGTAATCTGTGTGTGGTTAACTGACAGTTGAGCTTCTCTTACCATAGGAAGTGGCCTGGGGGCAGTTAAGAGTCTGGAAGACACTAACCAGCTACTACAAATTCTTTCAGAACTATTTGATCTGTTTTGGGGGAATTTAGTAATCAGCATAGGGGAATGTAAGAAGTACTTTCTCATTTTTGATATAAGTGGGGTTCAGAGTAGATGGATTGGTTAGAAATGTCTGCACTCTTCAAATGTACAGTTCTCAAAGATCACAGCCTTTACAACTTTCAGGAAAGGGCACCACACCTCAATCCCACTATCCCCTACAGGACAAGATCCTGCTGCTAGAGTCTAGTCACATCTGCCTCTGGAAACCTTCACAAAGGGGCAAACTTAAGTGGCCTCAAAGACAGTGATTTAAGCCTCTAGCAAGCCACAGCCAGGTGGAATGGCCCCTCCATGTTTCCCTGTGCTTACAAAGGTAGGTGAAATCTCTGAGAGTCATTCAGACTTGCCTCCTATGGCCCAGTACCCTCATCATCTCTATTCTGTGCCCTTACTCTGCAACACCTGACAGCACTTACCTATTTCTCAGTTCCCAAAGCAGGGAAAATTAGCTCACTTCCCCTATGCAAAGATGATAAATATGGGAGACTATGATAAAAAGATTGCAAGTTCAAGCTTAGTTTGGGCAACTTACATACTTAGTGACATCTGTCTAAAAATAAAAAAAGGGGCTGGGGATGTATTTCATTGGGAAGGCCCTGGGTTCAATCCTCAGTACAAATCCTCCTCCAATCCACCCAGACAACTCATTTCCTCTACATACAATTCCTACCCAGCAAATCTGTGCCATAAGACTTAAAAACCTTAACAGTTCAACCTGATGACCTGACCGAAGTATTACAGGTTCAGACGCATTAGCTAATTATAATATATCACATCAACGGTTACTTTTCTGAAAAAAATGTACTGCCTGTTGAATGAGATTCTTGAGAACATAAGCATCTAATTTTCTGAATGGTAGTGCTTCTTTGTACTGGCATTTTTGGCTGTGTCTACAGTAGGCAATGTGTGATATGGAGCAAAAGCAATTTTTAGTGTAGAGAAAACATATCCTAACTGAGTCAAGTACTTTAGTTTTAGTCTCAGTTGTAAGTGACCAGCTTCGTAACCTAATGGATGAGGTTTAATGTTTTGGGTTTTAGTTATCCAAGTACAAGGAAGAGATTTTCTTTTTTTCCCCTCTTTTTTTTTTTTCTTTTTATAGTACTGGGTGCTGAATCCAGGGCCTTAACACTAAGCTATAGTTCTAGTCTTTGTTTTTTTGTTTCTGAGGCAGAGATGGCTGTCACTAATTTGCCCAGACTGGACTCCACCTTGAGACCCTCCTGCTTCATTCTCCCCAGGTGCTGAGATTACAGATCTCTCCATCCCTGTCTCTATCTCTATATCTCTATATATCTATATGTAATATAGATATACAAAGATATATATGCCACATTAATTCACATTGGTAAATTTACACTTTGAAATTTGAAGAGCCTTATGCAGGTGTATTGATGAGGTCTCTGTTAATGTGAGCATGTATGTCCATATATATTCCATCAAATATTAATTATGAAAATATACAGGGTTTGGGAGTGAAAGACAATGGGGAAGACTGGATGTTATCATCAGTCTTTGTGTTCTAAATTGTGTATTTTGATGATCTGCCATGATCCTTCCCATCAGGAGGAGAATTCCCCAAGCTTCCCCACTCTATATTTCCTAGAGTTCAGCCAATACCTCCACGTGGAGGATTCCAAACTTTGAATCCCAAGTCCCTTCCTTGCTTTGTAATTACTCTGCTCTGTCTGGAATCCTTTTGGTAGCTCCATTAAACATTTTTTAAATACAATTCATGGTCTTCCAATCGTGTCTTCTCTGTGTGCCTCTGATTGTGTGTGTTGCTCCAGGCCCTGAGCCATACAATCCCTAAGTCCTGCTAGCTTCTCACATCTAGCAGTGTGATCTCTGGTCAGACTCTGCAAGGTCTTTCTCATGTATTCTCCTCCACTTCCATTATAGTCCTCACCATCTAGTTTAAACCTTTATTACTGCTCCTCTGAGCAAAATCACAACAGAATAGGGTGATTTATGTGTCAATTTGGCAGGCCATAGAACTCATTTATTCAGTATAACTCTAATATAAATATTGGACCTAAGGCACTTTGTAGATGATGTCAACATCTCCAATCAGTTGGCTTGAAGGAGATTATCTTTAATAATTTGGGTGAGCTTCAACCACCAATCTGACTATCCACCCTACAACCATCAGTGCTAATCCCAAGCAACAACACAGATTTCTTTAAAGAAGTAGAAATTCTGCTTCAAGACTTTAGCATTCAGCTTATGCCTGAAGGTGTTGAGTTTGAGGTCCTGTCCAACAGATTTCAGACTTGCCATATCCCACAAGTGTGTAAGCTAATGTATATACATTATCTTTTATATGTGTGAACATGTGTTTATATGTATTCACATGTGTGCTTGTGTGTATATATGTTCTGTGTGTGTATGCAAGTCTGTGTATCCTTTTTTTTCTGGGAAACCCTGACAGATACTATGGTAATTAATTACTTAATAGCTGACTTTCTTCAGGCTTTCTGATTCACTACTATCCTCTTCTTTAGGCTGCCATCAGATCATTCTTTATTTTTCATAGTACTGGGGATTTAACGCAGGGACTTTGCATTGAGCTACATCTACAGCTTCTTTTGAAATTATATTTATTTTGAGACAGGTTCAACAAGTGGCTAAGTTGCCCAGGCTCAGCTTGAACTTGCAGTCCTCCTGTTTTAGCTTCCCAATGTGCTCCAATTAAAGGTGTATACCACCATACCTGGCTAAGATTATTCTTAATATATTTGGTTCATAGCAGTCTACTGCAGTTACTGTGCTTTCTACACCATATTATTTAAGAATAGTTGTTCATTTCCAGAATTGTCCTACTTCTCATAATTTTCTTTGAGAAGGGAGACTGAAATTTCTAAATGTACAAATAGACTCCCATTTTTCTACTTGGTAGACACAAACCCTGGAGTCTATAGATAAGAAACCAAAGAATGAGAGTCTCTAATTTCTTCTAAGCCCAACAGAATTGCTGCATTTCAGGTGCTAGGACAAGCTCCACACTACTGTTCTGAGTCTCACTCACATTTTGGCAGGAAACTTGCTGTGTTTCTCAGAGAAGCTGAATTAGGGATGACTGGAAAACTGCCAAGTTGAGCAGGACTGTCATTTCATGATTTTCTTAACTCCATCCCCAAGAGGCTCAGAGAAGTAACCTTCCCAAATTTACTGATTAATCCAGGATATATACCTATACTTAAGCATCTCTCGATGTCGTATTCAACCACATGGGAGGCTGAATAATGGTTCCAGAGATATCTATTCCCTAATCCCCAGAACCTGTGAATGTGGCCTTATGTGGAAAGAGGGATGATTCAGATGTGATCAAGTCAAAGGTCTTGAAATGGGAAGATTATCTAGGATTATCTGAGTAAATTCACTCTAATCACAAGGGTCTGTATCAGAAGAAATCAGGAAAAAACAGAATTAGAGGAAAAGACAGTGTGGTGATGTCAATAGGGAGAATTTGAAGACGCTATATTGCAGACTTTGAAGATAAAAAGTGGTCACAAATCAAGGAATGCAAGAAGCGCAGCCCTAGAATCTGGAACAGACAAGAACACAGATTTCCCCCTCAAGCTTCTCAGAGGAATAAAGCCCCATTGATACCTTAATTTTTGCTCAATGAAGACAATTTTGAAAATCTAACCTCCAGAACTGACAGATAATTCATCTGTGTTGTTTTAAGCAGGTAAACATGTGGTAAATTGTAACAGCAGCTACAGGAAATAAATACAACTGACTAATACAGCAATATCTTCTTCTATGTAGCCACAGGTTGGCTTTTTAATGTAGCACTCAACAAATATCTCTACATCAAGAGTGCTGTGTCTCCCATCTCACAGGAATTAGATCACAGAATCAACTGATAAAAATAGCATTCTTTCATGGAAGGCACTTGGCAAAGTTAGTTTCTTCCAGTAGGGGAAAATCATTTAACTCCTCCATTTCTTAACTCATATGAGTATAGCAGGTAAGAATGTTGGACCAGGAGCTAAGCTATTCCAAGAATGAAGCAATTTTTCTGCAATTGAACTTGAGTTCTACTTCAAGCCCATCTTCTACTAGAGATGGAAGCTTGCCATTGCATAATTCAAGTTTGGCTTTTCCATCTTTCCACAGCATTGTGCTCCAGGAGGGTAAGAGCTAAAGAATTTAGAAACCTACAGGGAGGGACAATGGTCATCTTCCCTCCATGGTGCCACTTTTGGCTTTGTCTGCAGATGTTGCTGCAGGCAGTTTCCTACAGTAACTGTCCAACTTTAGGGACTCTCTAGAATTAGCAGCTCACTCTGTCTCTATTTGGGAGAAATGTTGACTTCTCCCTAGCAGCTCTGAAGCCCATGAATTCTCTGCATTCACACCCGCACAGCATTATTCTCACTATTCTGACTGCAGGGAACCAGACTCATGCATACTCAGAAAAAGGGGAACTAGAAATTTTCTACTATTGAAACCCCAGACCTAATTTAAGAATTCTGTATCCATCCTAGCCAACTCAAATTTTTATCTAGTCTTGGGTATAAAGAAAATCTGGCTTCAGCCAATTAGTGTCTTTTATGTCTGTAGGTGTTGACATAAGAAAATCTAAAGTGACATTTTGCATTCTGGGTTATGATGTTAACATCGTGCTTTGAGATAATGGATGTCTCATGACTTTGCTAAGCCCTCTACCCCACCTCACAGAAAAGAAAGTAGCTAACTGAGATGAGAAAGAAAGGGTAAAACAAATTGATTCTATTTCTGGGTGTCTTTTGTTTTTCTTCTCAGATTCACTCTGGCATGTGCCCAAACGGTAACTCTTACCTCTAGTTTCTGGTTGGACTTAGCAAACAGGAGATACCAGAAGGGGATCTGCAAGAGCAGAGTATGGGTTCCTGGAGCTGCTTCTGGACCAGGTCATGGGAACAGGGCCACATCCCCTTACCAGAGGGAGAGATCTTCTCAGGGGGCCCTCTCCACAGAGCTTTTCATCAACAGTTCTGGAGCTGCTCCTAGAATAGACACAACCAGTGTGTTTCCATTGATTCTCAAAACACAGGTACTCCTTCTGCAGGTGGCTGTATATAGTACTTTTATGGAACCCTCCTGTAAACATATCAATTTGCTATTTTTGGCCAGAATGCAGATTGATAGAAGTAATTTTTTCTTCTGTACCAGGGATCAAACTCAGAATCTTGTGCCTGCAAGGCAGGCAGCAGCACCACTGAGCTAAATCCCTGGCCCTAGAAGTAATATTTTTTAAAGTACTTCATAACATGGGAATGATCTCTATCACAGAATTGATGGTATAACACATCAAATCATTAAATGAAATTTCTTGTTTAAATTCCTTTTGCTAGATAGTATTCCCATACCCTCAGGTGCACAGAAAATCCTTCATTTCTCCCTTGACATAGCACTTAAGAAAGGAGAAGTTTGTTTGTTGTCAGATTATGGAAGACTTTGGCCAATAAATCCATGTTAAGAACACAGGGACTCAAAATTCATGCCTGGAATATCTTCACCACCTGAACTCTGCTGCCAAGGAATTTTCTTGGAGAGGGATGCTAAAGTGAGTGTGGTGTGTTTTTTAAGTGCACTTAAGATTTAAAGAGTAGTTTTAGGTTCGCTGCAAAATCAGACAGGAAGTTCAGAAATATCCAATATATGCCCTATTTTGACCTACATACTATATCTGTCACTATAAAAACCCCACAGCAGAGCTGTGAAGAGCAGAGTTTTTAATTTTCATGAAGCTCAATTTAAAATTTTTCTTTTTATAAAATTAATTACATTGGTACATTTTAGGTATGCAATATAATGACATTAATGATTGGAAATTTGCACCTTTTCATAATCCCTCTTGGTTCTTATTTTTTCGCCCTTCCCTCCCCCTCCCTTCAACCCCTCCATCCCTCCTGATTTACAAAGACTTCCTTTCCATTTTTTCCTTTTCTCATACTAATTCCATTCCCTTCTTTCCTTTCCTCTACCCCCCCACTTCCCTTCCCCTTTTTTCTTCCTATTTCACGCTATCTATTATAAATTTTAGTCCTTATTTACACTTTCAATTTCTCACAACAGAGAAGCTATTTGTTATTTACACATGTGTGTCCTGTTTATTTCACTTAAGAGTATCACCTCAATGTGCATAGATTTAGCTATAAATGTCTCTAATTTCTCATTTTTTATGGCTGAGTAGTACTCCATTTTATATTTAAAAAAAAACATTTTCCTTATCCAGTCTTCAGTTGATGAGCAATTGGGCTGCTTTCAAGTTTTAGCTATTCCAAACTGTGCCGCTATGAACATGGGTGCACATATAACACTGTGGTATGATTGTTTTAATTCTTTGGGGAAGATACCCAGCAGGGGAATAGCAGGGTCAAATGGGACTTCCAGCCCTAGTTCTTTGAGGCATCTCCATACTGATTTCCACCAGGGTTGCATCAGTCTACACTCCCACCAGCAGTGGAGCAGGGTTCCTCTTTCCCCACAGCCCCGCCAGCATTTGTTATTGGTTGATTTCATG
>NW_004624740.1:19833277-19894569 GCF_000247695.1 Heterocephalus glaber | reverse complement strand
TGATCTTCTTGATGATCTTCTGCATTCTATTTGCCAGTATCTTATTAAGGATTTTTGCATCTATGTTCATTAGTGAGATTGGCCTATAGTTCTCTTTTTCAGTTGGGTCTTTCTCTGGTTTGATGATCAAGGTGACGCTTGCTTCCAAGTATGAATTTGGAGTACCGCTTCCCTTTTAATTTCATTGAAGTGTTTAAGCATTAGTAGCAGTAGTTCCTCTCTAAATGTCTTGTAGATTTCGGCAATAAAGCCATCAGGACCTGGGCTTTTCTTAATTGGTAAGATTTTAATTACATTTTCAAATTCACTGAATGATATTGGGTTGTTTAGAGTTTTTAGGTCTTCTTTATTCAACTTTGGTAATTCATATATATCTAGGTATCTGTCCATTTCTTCTGTGTTTTCCATTTTATTGGCGTATAGTTTCTCGAAGTAGGTATTGATGATCCTCAGGATTTCTGCTGGGTCTGCTGTAATTTCATCTTTTTCATTCCTAATTCCATGGATTTGGGCCTTTTCTTTTGTTTTTCTGATAAGATTGGCTAATGGTTTGTCAATTTTATTGATTCTTTTGAAGAACCAACTCTTGGCTTCGTTGAGTATTTTTATCATTCTCTTGGTCTCCATTGCATTGATTTCTGCTCTGATTGTTATAATTTCCATCCTTGTATGAGCTTTGGGTTTATCCTGCTTTTCTTTTCTAGAAGCATGAGGTTTAGCATCAGATTGTTTAATTGGGGTTGCCCTGTTTTCCTAATACAAGTATTCACTGCTATGAATTTCCTTCATAAGACTGCTTTCATTGTGTCCCATAGATTCTGATATGTTGTATTGTCATTGTCATTTAATTGTAGGAACTGTCTCATTTCTTCTTTAGTTTCCTCTGTGATCCTTTGGTTGTTCTGAAGTGTGTTGTTCAATTTCCATATGTTTATGAAATTCTTGCTCTTTCTTTTGCTATTGATCTACAATTTCATCACACTATGGTCTGATAATATACAGTGGGTAACTTCGATTCCTTTGCACTTAACTTAAACATGTTCTATGAGTGAGTATGTGGTTTATTTTGGAGATCAACCCAAGTGCAGCTGAAAAGAATGTGTATTCTGATTTTGTGGGGTGGAACACTCTGTAAACATCTATTAAGTTCATTTTTTCAAGAGTTTGATTGAGTTCTAGTATTTCATTGCTTATTTTATGTCTATTTGACCTATTTGTGACAGTGGGATATTGAGGTTCCCCAATACTATTGTATTAGTACTCATTTGATTTTTTCATGTCCATTAGTATTTGTTTTATATAGTTGGGTGCACTAGTGTTTGGTGCATAGATATTTATGATTGTCAACTCTTCCTCTTGGATTGTTCCCTTTACAAGGATGTAGTGTCCTTCTTTGTCTCTCTTAATTAGTGTTGGCTTGAAATCCACTTGATCTACAAAGAGGATAGCCTCTCCTGCTTTTCGGGAGGGTTCCTGTTGTGTGGAGTATTGTTTTCTACTGTTTAACTTTCAATCTATGAGTTTCTTTTTGAATTAAATGTGTTTCTTGTATGTAGCATATTGTTGGATCTTCCTTCTTGACCCATTCTGCCAATCTATTTCTTTTGACTGGTGAATTGAGACCATTATCATTGATTCTTATAATTGATACATATTGACTTATCGTTGTCATGACTTTTTCTTTTTGTTGGATTCTCCTCCTTTGCATTTAATTTCCTGTCATGCCTGATGGATTTATTCTTCTGGGCTTCCTGGGGTTGTGATCCTCATTGTCTTTTCCTAGGATATTGTCTAAAATTTTTTGGAGTGCTTGTTTGGTATTCATGAGGTTCCTAAGGTGCTCTTTTCATGGAAGTATCTTATATCTCCATCAGTTTTGAAAGATATTTTTGCAGGGGACATCAATCTGGATTGGAGGCTGTTTTCCTTTAGGGATTGCAATATGCCACTCCAAACTCTTCTTGCTTTGAGTGTTTGCATTGAGAAGTCTGCTGTGATTCTGATGGGCTTTCCATTGTATGTGATTTGTTTCTTTTCTCTAACTACTTGTAGAATTTTGTTCTTCTGTTGGGTTTCTGGAATCTTAACTATTATATGCCTATGTGTAGATTTTTTTTGTTGAAGGCTATTTGGAGTCCTATATGCCTCACTTATCTGTATGTCAAGTTCTTTTCCCCTGCTTGGGTAGTTTTCTGCCATCACTTCTGTGAACAGGTTTTTTTATGTCATCTGCACTCTCTCCTGTTTCTGCTTTGACTCCAATCAGTCTTATGTTATTCTTCTTCACAATGTCTAGCAGCTGTTGGATTGATTTCTCATGGTCCCTCACTATTTTAAAGAAATTTTTCTTTTGCTCGTCATTAAGTGCAATCTTATGTTCTATATCTGAAATTTTGTCTTTGCATTCGCTCATTCTGCTGTTTAGGCTTTAACGGAATTTTTCATCTCCTGGAAATCTGTTTTCATCTGTTTTATGGATTCCATTTGTTTCCTATGTTCAGATTCCATCATGTTCCTCAGCTCCTCTACTTTTTTATCTGTGTCCTCTCTAGATTTATTAATTATATCTTGCACTATGGGCAAAATGTCTGCCATTATCTGAGAAATTATTTCTGATTTCATTTCTTCCACCTCCTCTTTTCTTGCCAGTTCAGAGAGTCCAGGTGGTTGAGTATCAGATTGTTCCATCTCTTTTCCCTTTCGGGTTGCTTTAGATCATTTGGAAGTCTGGTTTTATGACTTGTTTACATATCTTCTCATTTCAAAGGGAGTGAGGGGATGGAGGAATGTGTGCTGCTGTCACCCGCTTCACTCACCTCTTGGGCACTGGGTGAGGTGGTACCATGGCCCTGAACATTCACCTCCTCTGCACTGGGGGCAGCTCTGCTCCTAGGCACTGGGGGGAGTAGTATGGTGACCCAAAATGTTCACATTCTCTGCACTAGGGGCAGCTCTACTCTTGGGCGTTGGGGGAATTGCCAAGGCAGCCCCAATAAATTGTTTTTTTCACAGGTCATACCTTTGGTGTAGCATTCTAAACAGTCATTGCAAATCCAGGGTCATCTAGATTTTTCTCCTATGTTACATTTGACATTTAAACCTTTGATCTGGATTTAGTTTTACATTTGACATTTAAACCTATCTGGATTGAGTTAATACTTGTGAATGTTTTAGGGTCTGTATCTGAATTTTTTTTGGGGGGGGGTATGTAGATGTTCATTGTTCCAGCATCTTTTGTTGAAATAGGGAGGGGTGGAGGGGTTGAAGGGAGGGCAGGGGAATGGGGAGAAAATAAGAACCAAGATACATTATGTAAAGCTACCAATTACAAATGATGAATGTCATATTGTATACCTAAAAATGTATGAATAATTTTTTAAATGTGGAAAATCCTAGTATAATATCATAGATTTTTTTCCTACATGTCAACTTTCTAAAGCAAAACTCAGTATTGTAATATTTACTTACTACCATTTCATTTCAATTTGAAATTAACATGTGACATTATTTATAAAAGAATTCTAAAAAAAATCATTTTCAATAAAAAGGTAGATGAGCAGAATGTGAACTCATTTTGAAGAATTAAAGAAAAGAACTTCTCTTAGCTAATGTACTTATTTTTCTCTATTGTATTTATGTGTACCTTACCTTTCTATATCTATGAAACCCACTTAAAAGTTGACTTGACAGAGCCTTTAGATAGTATCCACGTAAAGATTTAAATATGAGTTTGCTGAGAAAAGGTAATTATAAATAAATGTTTATCATTTAAAAGAAGTAATAAAACAATCTTGACTTGTTAAAGTCAAAATTCATTATTTTCCAAGAGCTAATAGACCAAAAATACCATTCATGCTGAAAAAAAGCAGAAAGTAGTTGATATTTTAAGTGAAATATATATATATATATATATATTCTTAGAATTACAAGAAAATTTGAACTGATTACATCATAAATTAAGGAAGGAGTTAAACTCTAAGGCAGAATAACAAAGAAGAGGGAAAGGTTTAGCCTGTAAAAAAAAATAGGAGTGTATTCCATTTACTTTTTGTCAAAGATCAGTAACTATATTTATATGAATCTATTTTTTGGCCCTTTTTTCTGTTTCATTGATCTGTCCTTTGACTAGTTCTGCAGTGTCTCCATTATTGCAGCTTTTAGTAAGTCCTGAAATTAGTTAGTGTCAGTCCTCTGATTTTGTCTCCTACATTGTACATTAGCTACATTGACCTTTTAGTTCTCTATATAAACTTTAGAGTCATTTGGTTAATAGTCTCAAAATAATTTGATGGGAATTTCACTGGGATCATATTAAATTTATAGATCAATTTGGAAAGAAGGCACATGGTGATACAAGCAAGTATAAGAAAAAATAATTCCTAATGCCTTTTTTCCTCCTTTCCCATCCTTATATCATCGCTGTTTTTCACACAACAATATATTATATATATATATATAAAATACATGTTTCACTCAACAATATATTTTATACATATATAAAATACATGTATATATAACATATAGTCATTTATAGGTATTTTTATTTTAAACAAACTATTAACTGTAAAGTCATTTACTGATAAATAAAATTATTTAATTTTACTTATTCCTGCTCTGATGTTTTCCCTTTCTTTATGTAGATCCAGGTTTCTGACCTATACCTCTATTTTCCCTCTGTGTCTCTAAAACACTCTTTTTAACATTTCACACAAGCCAGGTCTAATGGCAAAATTTTTCTCAATTTTTAGTTAATTGAGAAGTCTTTAAATCCATTTGAAGGATAATTTCACAAGGTACGGAAATCTAGGTTAATGGTTTTTGGGGGTCATTGGTTTGTTTTCTTTTTCAATGTTTTAGATATTTTTTACTTTTCTCTCGTTTACACAATTTCTGAGGAGAAGTTAGATTCAACTTATAACTTTGTCTGTAGGTAGCACTTTCCTCCCTTGAGGTTCTTTCAAGATTTTTAATTTTTTAAAATTTTTTCAATGGGACAATGATACCCCTACATGTATTTTGATGTTCCTGAGCTTTCTGGATTTGTGGTTTAGTGTCTGATATTAAATTTGGGGGGAAATGCTCAGTAATTATTGCTTCAAATATTTTGGTTTCCTTTTTTTTTCTTTACATTCTGGTATGCCCATGACACAAAGTGATATATTTTGAGGTTTTCCGTCAGTTCTTGGACATTCTATTCCATTTTTTTCAGTCATTTTTCTCTTTTTTTTCTGTTTGATATTTTTTTATTGGCATTTCCTTAGTCACAGAGATTCTTTTGTCAGCTGTGTCTGGTCTACTAATGAGAACATAAAAAGCACTTTTCATTTCTGTTACACAAAAATTTCCCTTTTTTCAGTCTTTTTTTCTTTTCCTTATTCAATTTTGGAAGTTTCTATTGTTGTATCTTTAATCTCAGAGCTTCTTTCCTCAGCCACATTCAGTCTAATAATAAGTCCACCAAAGATAGTCTTCATTTCTGGTACACTTTTTTGGTCACTAGCATTTCTTTTTGGCTCTTCTTTAGAATTTCCATATCTTTGTTTATATTGTCCATCTCTTCTTGCATGCTTTATTACTGACCTTAGTATATTAATCTTAGTCCTTCTAAATGCCTGATCTGACCATTTCAATATTCCTGCCATATCTGAGCCTAACCCTAATACTTGCTGTATCTCTTCAAACTGTGGCTTTTGACTAATTTTATTATTTCTTCTATTTTTTTCCTGTGATAGACATACATGTTGTATTCAGCAAAAGGAACTGTGGTCAGAAAGCCTTTAGTGATGTGGAGCTTAGGTGTAGGGCAGCAAAATGTTCTACAGCCTGTGATGACATCTCAGTCTCTCTTTGCCTCTAATTATGAACTTCACACGTGTTTCTCAGCATCCCCTCATCACCTCAGGTGGCCAAGGTGGCTGTATTGGGCTGGATTTGGGGATATCCCTTCCCCCAGGTGTGATAAAACCCTCTTCATTCAAGCTCTGGTAAAATAGGTTCTCTCAAGGCCAGATCCTGTTAAGAAGAGCAGAATCCTCTGACATATCTCAGTGGCCCTTTGTATCTTCCATCTGCCAGGAGCAGGAGGGGATTTTTCTGTGATATTCACTGAAAACCCAGATAAACTCTTAGATGTCAAATTCACAAAAGCATAAAGCTTCTTTGTAAGTTGGACTGGAAATTAGAAGCCTATGTCCCATATGTTTAAATTTCAATTTTTCTCTCATTTTACTTAAGTATACATAAAATCATCTCTCATAATGATATATAATGAGAAGAACATCTAGGTTAAGATCCAAACAAAGAGCCTTTCCCTTTTTTCCTCCTCTGACTGGTTTTGTGACTCAAACTGAGTCTGCGCACTTCTCATCTGTGCTAAAGTAATCCCTGAGCTCTGGGGTCCTGAAGCAGGAGGATTGCAAGTTGGTTCAGGGTATAAATACTAACTTTCCCTTGCAAAAGAAACCTACCCACCTGGCAGGGATCAGATGAGGATTTTTTGGAGAGATCATTAAGAAATTCACCTATTATTCCATCTCTAAAGCCCTTTTGACTACTTCCAACTTTCTAGATATATCTGAGCTCCATACACAAAGTTATTTTCAGGATGGGCAAAATAACCCAAAGTTAACCCAATAGTAACCTATTTGTTGAGCGCTTACTATGTATCTCACATGTGCCACATACCAAACTCTTTAAATGGGATATATTTAGTTCTCATTGTAAGTTAGAGAGGCTGGCACAATAGATACATACATTTTGTGAAATGTTAATTATGTGCCAAGAATCTTCCTAAGAACTGTACTAGGGTTTGCATTAGAGTGAGCTTATAATTTATCATGCAAACTGAGATATTTTTGATAGTTGGAAGGACTCACTATTAATAATTAGACCCGACAACAATTATAAATAGAGATTCTCAAGGGCAAATTGGGACATATGGTTTCTTTAGTTGTCTTTCTTGAACAGAGGAAAAACAGATGAGAAGCAAGGTACCTTTCCTGAGATCATATCCTAATACACGAACTACATTGACTTTATGCATGCAGCCTCCAAAGCCCAGCACTTAACCACACCGTGTTGAGAAAGACCACTGAATCACACCTATAACAAAGTCCCCCCTACCCCCTTTGCCAGTCCTCAAACATCTTCCTGGTTTGTGTCATCTATCTGCCCTTTAAAGACAAATTGTCCTGTATTTGATCATGTACTAGGATCCATCATTTCAGAGATAAGCTAATGCAGGCTAAAGATCTATGAAAAGGGAGACTATACTTCACTGGAAATGCTCACAATAGCAGATTTTTTTTCAAGAAGGGGAGCCTAATTACCTTTCGAAATTCCAAAAATGTCAAACTGATTACGGTGTATGCTTTTTTTATAACATCACATGCACTGAAGTTATTTTGGGATAATGAGCAATTTTAATCTTGCTTAATAAAAGCTATTCACAGGGCACTTTAGGAGGGGATCTGCATATAAGTAGTTTTACTAAAACACTTTCCCCTTTCAGTTTATTCAAGAGTATGCAAATTCTTCTAAAACCGGAAGCTAAATTTAGAAATTAGAAGGGCAGAGCTATGGACATAATTGAGTAAATTTTCTGTTTCTTAAGAACATGTCTTGTAAAAAAGAAAATAAATCTGAATTTTAAGTTTTGCTCTGTAGTGGTGAAAATCCAGGATGTGCTGAGTTTTGAATGTGAATTTCATTTTGAATTCAGGTTTACAAACCCTAAATTAAAAAATATATATATTGAAATCTTTTTAGTGAAATTTGATGAGATAAAATTATCAAAAGACAATTTTTAAAATGGTGAAAAAAATCCTGTTTTTTTTCAAGGAACATCTTATTTAATTTTTCAGGAACAAAAAAAATGATAAACTTTTATGGCAACATTCTAACCATAAAAGTGAGCTGAAAGTATCATAAATGACATATTTTTTCTGTTGGCCAACTAATGAGAGCCCATAGGACAATACTGGAGAGATCATTCAAGAAGGAGCTGAATGAAGCATTCATAACTTGGTCTTTGTGGTGGAGAAAAATAGAGTCATTCCAAAGTTCCCTGGGTCTAACAAGTTTTCCGGGAATACTCTCTAACCACTTTCTGCTCTAGCTCTTCACTTCCTGAAATCCTTCTGACAGTGGTTCTCAGTATGCCCAGTAGAGACAGTGTTATGAAATGGAGGCCAGTGGACATTTAGCTCTGCCTGCTCTAGTGGAGGCAGTGTGTATCATAATCACTGCTTGAGAGTTGAATTATCCTCTCTTCTACCAAGGATAATCTTCGAACAGTATGGAGATGAATATTCAGACAGTGGACCATGCAAAGAAAATGAGGGATTTCTCTGGGATGTCCCATCCTGAAGTTTTTCTCTTTGAAAGGTTATCTCCTATTTCTATGAGATGTGATTAAAAATACAGTGAATATTTGAATTTTAAAAAATTTATTACAGTAGGATACATTGCCATTAATCGCCCTCAAAATAGTACCCCTCATTTCAAACACATTTATTGCATCATTCTTGCCGCTTCCAGTAGCAGTTCTAGAAAGTCCTCTTTTGTGTGTGTCTTTTTTTCTTTCTTCTTTTATTAGCACATATTTGCAGTATATAATAATTACATTTCATCATGGGGAGTTGGTTCATGTACATAATGCATTTTAATTCACTTTTATATCCTTCCTCTCCCCTTACTTCCTTCTTCCTCTATAGCTGCACTGTTATAGCTGAATCAATGCTCTAAATCTATTCAAAATGCTTACCTTTCATCTTCATTTTGACTTTAGGGGAGAACCAGTAGTTGCACCATGCCAGATCTGGTGAATAAAGTGGATGAGGACATACCCTGATATTTTCATAAGCCTGCCTTTCTGTTGGATGCCATTTGGCAGCAGCATTCACCACATATTTGATCACATCTTGTAAAGACATTCTCCAGAGAGGACTTCCAGAATTGCTTTAGAAAATTGCAAGAATGATGGGGTGTATTTGAAGTGAAGGGGAGTATTTTGAGGGAAATTAATGACACTAATGTGTCATTAGTGCAATAAATTTTTTAAAAATTTTATTTAACATTATTTTAAAATCATATCTACTATGTCTACAAGTTAAGACAAGAGTCTGTTCTTTTTGAAAGGGTCATCCTTGTATTCAATAACCTATTGTGCCCTTTTGAACATCTTTATTGTCTGAATGAACACGATACTTATTTACTCACGTCGATCTTGGTGGAGACTCCTTGCCCTTGGAAACCCATGGCAAACTGAAAACATCCCTGTGCTCTGTGAGCTGGGGTCTTCCATTTATTCCTTTATGAAAATTCTGCTTTTGTTTCCTATTTTTCTGTAAGCTCAGAGCTATACCACTGCATACGATATCCTTCATCCTGATCCCATTCCCTAGTCAAAGGAAAACCTTTCCCTTTTCATTGTAACTTACTTGGTCCCTTTATTTAAGGACCTGAAATGCCTGTTTTGCTCATTCTACTGCATTTACTTCCCCTACGACCAGTGGCCTCCTACATGCCCAAAACCAAATACTAATGTTAGCATAAAGTTGGAGGGTTCTACATAAGCAAATATAAGTGAATTCACTTTATAAGTGAATTCCTAAGTTTCCTCATACAGTTAAATAGCGGTGAAAAATCAGCAGAATCAGAAGCTCCTGCAGCTACTACATAAGCTCTCCTAGCTATGGACCAGGTATTTTTTTTATTGATCCTCTTACAACACTTTTGGGCACCAATCTTTAGGAAAGGAAGTGTAACAAACTGTGATGCTAAGATTTAATTTACAGATAACTTAGTCTACTCTGCAGGAGGAAAGGCTTTCCCCTGTATGTTGGGATTTCTCCAGTACACATTACTGTGGCTTAAAGTAAGTAAGTATGGCACGTTATGCATACTACCAGATTGATTTTCAAAAACATTGTTTCTACATGTGTACCTCCTTCATATTGGTAAATCCCAATGTTTTCTTAAAGGCAACATTTTTGTTTTGTTTTGTTTTTTTAATCAAGTCAGGTTTATCATCCTGACTCAGAGAAGGAAACTTGCTAAGAAAATAGTGCCAGTCACAGTACATCTAGCTTGAAGTAAAATCTCAAAGGATTTTAAAATCCTGGTAAAAAAAAAAAAAAGAACCTGATTCATTTGACACACATTCCTCCTATATTTGACAGTCATATATTTGTAGATACAAACAAAAAAATAAACAAATAGCTCTTCCCCCTCCCATGTTAATATTAAGGCTTACTTACAAACACTTGCCTGCTTGTATTTGAGAAAATTTTATTTGCTCTTTTAAAGTTTAGGGACATATTCTAGAAGAGGCTAGAATAACAAAATCAGCCAGTAGTGACGTTTAAACCATTGATATTCATAGCATGATCTAGGAAACCATGACATCAGCATCTCTTGGAGGCTAAAGAGAAATGCAAACTTTCAGATTCCTGCCATGACAGACAGAAGAATCAGATTTTGCATATTAACAGGATCCCAAGAGGATTCCTAGGCACTTCAGAGTCTGTGATGTGTATGTCCAACAGGAAATAAGCAATAAAATGCATGTTTGGAAATGACTGGGAAGGTTCAAGTTCTCCCTCTGCTCTGGGTTAGGTGTCCTGGCTAGCAAATCCCACTGCACACAGCTACAATTACAGAGCCTCTTATCACCTTGTGTTGTGATTGTTTTATTCTTGTACTTGTTTTGAGCGCCATAACTTTTAAAGAGTGTTGATAAATAAAAGCACTCTAATATTCTTCTGTAGAGAGACATAAATTACATTTTTTTCCCTTATTTCCTAAGGTTCCTCAGGAGGGGAAAGAGTGAAAAATCCCAGTGGTTGATCTTTTTGTTGTGTAAATACTTACTTTTCCAACTAAAACAGATCTGCCTTCAAACTTGCTTTGTCTTTGGATATAACATGGTTAAACCCTACGCTCAGTCACCAGCAAAACTGAGTTTTGTTAATGTTCTATTTCATATTTTAATCTCTTATTTGACAGGTACAGTTGAGTTACTGGCAAGCATCTAATTTATGTTAAATCGAACGCTATTTTCCCAGAGTGGAAGTTTTCCCTGTCTTGTTTTAGTCCTAAGATCACTTTTGTTCTTTTCTTTTTCAGAAGGTGGATTGTGAAAGCAAAGCTGAATAACATATGTTAAAAGTTGTTGTGAGTAAGCAAAATGTATCACACGTTTTTTAAAATTTTTTTTTATTAAATTGTTTTATTGATACATTGTAGGTATACAACACAATTACATTTCTCATTGGGAATTGTACCTTTACATGATGCATCTTGGTTCTTATTTTTTCCCCATTCCTAGCCCTCCCTTCACCCCCTCCACCCTTCCCTATTTACAAAGACTTTATTTCCATTTTTCCCATTTCTTAGCATTTTTCCTTTCCCTTCTTTCCTTTCCCCTGCCCCTCCATTACCTCTACCCTTTGGACCTTTTCTTCCTATTTTGCATTATGGATTATTCATTCTAACCATTGGTATATTTTAGGTATACAATATAATGACATTCATCATTGGAAATTTGCACCTTTACATAGTCTCTCTTGGTTCTTATTTTTCACCCTTGCCCAGCCCTCCCTTCAACCCCTCCATTCCTCCCTATTTACAAAGCTTTTGTTCCTATTTTTCCATTTTCTCATATTAATCCTATTCCCTTCTATCCTTTCCCCTAGCCTTCCCACTTCCTTCCCCTTTACCCCTTTTCTTCCTATTTCATATTATCAATTATACATTTAGTCCTTATTTACACTTTCAGTTTCTCACACCAGAGAAACTCTTCAGTATTTACACATGTGTGTCCTATTTATTTCACTTAAGAGTATCGCCTCAATGTGCATCCACTTAGCTATAAATGTCTCTAATTTCTCACTTTTTATGGCTGAGTAGTACTCCGTTTTATTAAAAAAACACATTTTCTTTATCCAGTCTCCAGTTGATGGGCATTTGGGCTGTTTCCAAGTTTTAGCTATCACAAACTGTGCTGCTATGAACATGGGCGCACATATATCACTGTGGTATGATTCTTTTAATTCTTTGGGGAAGATCCCCAGCAGTGGAATAGCTGGGTCAAATGGGACTTCCAGTCCTAGTTCTTTGAGGTATCTCCATACTGATTTCCACAGTGGTTGCACCAGTCTATACTCCCACCAGCAGTGGAGCAGTGTTCCTCTTTCCTGGGGATTTAGCTCAGTGGTTTCACCGCCTGCTATATCACACATTTAAAAACACTTGAAAAAATACATTTATCCTAGAAAAAACTTAAAAGTGGCTCAACATTGAGCAGATATTAAATGTTAAAAAATATTCTCAAGCTTTGTATTTTAAGGCAAACCAAATCTTGGGAGTAATTTGAGAGGTGTCAAAAACGGAGATGGAAGCTTTTTTGAGAGAATATTTTTGTTCTGACCCAGCTAAATTTTGTGACCTCATTTGGTTCCCTTACTATTTATTTTCAATAACCTTGAAGCGACAGCAACACATGCAATTCTAGACTCTCTGGTAGACACCAGTGTTGTTAAAAGCAAGATGAAACATTTCAAGAAATCCCAGAAGGTAACTGATGTTAATGGGGCACCTACTATCTGCCTACAATGTGAGGCCTGATCTTAGTCATTTTCCCACCAGAACACTCCAGATGGTCTACAATTATGTCCATTTTCATAAATAAAATGATTGTTGATTAGAGAAATGAATTACTAAAAATGTATACATCTTCAGAGGGAAAATCCTAGATAAAAAAGACTACTTAATTCCAAAACTCATATTTCTATACTATAAAAGTTCTATACTATAAAAGTTATACCATATCCAACATAACTATAAAAATTATACTATCCTCAACATATTTCTATTGGTAATTTAGGAATAAATGAAGACATTTAATTTACATAGAAAGTACGGTCTTACCATAGTTAGAGTATTCATGGTTGGGATTGTCCCTTCTAAGAAATGCTCAAACTTTATGAAATCAGTCAGTATTCACAGATTGTTAGGGACTACAGAAAACCTTCTGATATATCTTGCCGAAGTGTCATCATTTATGATTTTAGCTTTTATTTGGACAGTTTTACCCTCCTAAAGGATTCAGCCCTTCCTATGAAGCTTCCTATGCATTTTAGCCCCGTTCTGCTCTCTGATGTGTTCTATTGTGAGCATTCAGTGACTGGGCTCAAGTAGTTCAAATCTGACCTTGGAGGATGGTGCTGGCCATTGCGGTTCATGTGGACTAGCGCGTGTTGGAATTGATGGTCACTGCTGTATTTGTCAGTGCTTGGAAATCGGGCCCTCAGCAAATACCACCTATTTAGGCTTTATAAATAAAGTCTAGGTAGTACTGAGGCATGATTTATCTACAGCTTTGCATATTTGGCATCACACTGGAAATCCTTCTCATTTCCAAGATAACTCTTGCCAAGGAGTTTTCTCAGCTAGGAAATGTTTGCTTCCAAATCTCTAGAACCCACTTGAATCTAACAGGATAACCCTGTACTTAGATTAGTAGCAACCGGTTATGCTACTGTTTCAGAACATTTCCAAAATGTAACTATCTATCAGATTCTCCACATTGGGTCAATGTTTACTTCTTTTGCTTTAATTTAACCAGTTTGTTTTTAGATTGAATTGACTAGATTGATTTAGATTGAGTCACACCAGGATTTTGCATCCATGACTTCCAAAACGCAGAAAGCACATCCTCCCCACCTCTGAATATCCCAGGTAGTCAGGCCTGTCCCTCAGAATGAGGCTGGTCTGCATTCACTTTGCAAATGGAGAACTCCAAATTAGATGAGATTAAATAATAAGCTCAGGACTGTACCTCAAAAATCAAGACACCAGTGGAAGAATCAGTCTCAATTTCATAGATACTTTAATTTGACCCCTTTCAGGTTTTATTTATATTGCTTTGGATATTTTGGATAAAATTAATTATTAACCTTGGCCAAATTACTGTGCTTCTCTAAGCCCTAGTTTTGTCTTTGGTAAAAAGAAGGATAATAATCATAGTACGTGATGAATTTATCATCATGATTAAATGAGGTAATTTACCTAAACCACTTGCCTCAGTGCCTCAAGCAAACCAAGCAGCTGAGAAATGTCAGTTGTTACTTTCCTCTTTGCTAACTATTATTCATGCTAAATTATAGAAATCTTTAAAAACATTGATGACATCAACATTACTCTCAGTTCACCCCCCAGGACTGTTTCTGTTCTTGAACATGGCTGAGTGTGAGAATCACATCAGGGAGCTCTTCAGGCTCTACAGTCCTTGCCCTGGCTCACTTGACTCCATCCTTTGAGGTTCTAGAAGAGGGCCTGGGCATCTGAGCCTTGAAAGTTCCTTGGGTGATTCTAATGATTAGCAGAATGGGGAATGATTGCAGAAGGTAGGAAATTCTCACTCACTACTGGTCTTTCAGTGCAGCTAGCAATTCAAAGGGAAGCAAAGGAAAGGTAAATGTAAGCATTCCATTTCCCTCCCTTTACTGAAAATTGGTGCTTCTTCTACCCAAAAGGACTCAATTGGGTGTACTGTCTCCCTTGCCTGTGTGTAACCATGCTGGGTGTGACCCTGTAATGTATCCAAGGACTTCCAGTTACTTCCCATGTCTGGGTTTTTGATTGAATATCCAGTAACTTAGCAAGTGGCCCAAAGAGGGAAGATTCAAGAATTTTTCCTTGTAATTCTTAATAGTTTCTGCTGGAAAGAGCAGAAGTTATTTTGCATCTGGAAGATGGGGATAAACCAAACTCCGTGCCCATGGTGCTACTTCAAACAGAGATGAGTGAACCCCTCAACACTCTGCTCAGGATTTGAGACCTCTCAAGCAGCCTTAGCTATGGTATTTTTAAAACTACAAAATGTCACCTACAATGGTGACAGCATATATTTTGGTTAATCAATTGATTCAGGCTATATATTGTTTTTCATAAAAATAACTTCTGACTTGAGCATGTTTGTTTGGCTCTATTTTGAGCTCTTCACACCCAGGAACCTCAAATACCAAGAGTGTTCCACTTTCACTGTCAGTTGTGTTCTCACCGTGTCCTCCTGCTCCCTCTTCTCCCGCAGCCCCTTCTTTCTTGTTCGTCTTTTCTGTGTTTCCTAAACCCCAAGACAGGCTCTCCCTGCCACGGCCCCCATCTCAGCTATCCTTTGCTCCTTTCCTTGTGGTCAAATACAGTTTGGCTGATCTTCAAGTCCTTTACGAGTTGCCTCTGGTCTCCTGACTGGAGAAAGAGGGGAAGGGTTCCAAGACTCTGCAAGCCCAAAGGGACGCTTTCTACAAAGGCAGCTGAGTCAAAGGCAGCATCGGCAATGATGCTTTTTCCAGGTGTTAAACTTCGACTTTTTCTCAGAAGTGTTGATATCCTTTTTTCTTTTGCCACTGTCTTCCGAATACAATGACAGTTTTCTCTTTGGCCTTGGAGTTGTCTTAGTTATTAATTCAAAAATCATAAATTTCTTGATCACCCGTTGTGGCAAGAGCATAACTTATTCCGCATCTGTCTTCTTTCCTCCCCAGGGACACCGTATGTCCATTTCTGGCTTCTACCCTTTTTATAAACACGTGAGTAGAAAATGTTGGCTTTATTCAGTGAGTATCTTTTATATCAGTAAATTATATATACATCCCTCTGTTGCAATCTTGGTTGTCTCTCCTGAACGCATCTATCTTCCATACTTGAAATGTCTCATTTATTCTAACCATTTACACACTTATGCTTTTCTTTAACAACTTGTATTCCAAAAATATATGTGTGGTATATAATCTGGATTCTTTAGTGTTGAATCCATAAAATGTTCTTTCTCTTTTACCTGCCGTCAGTAGACTACTTGTTTATTATTGTAGGAAAGTTTATTGCATCACCTTTAACATCTATCCAGGTAGAGCTGTGAACTCCTGTGTATTTAAAATTACATATGTGGCTCTCATCTGTGTCTTATGTTACATTTCTCTACTCCTCTGACACCTAATGCTTGAAAGATGTGGAAGTTTATTTTATGTTACTATAATGTAATATCTAAAGCCAAGAACTTTATGAGGGTTAATTTAGTTCTTAGTTCTGAAGGTTCAACAGTATGATGCTGTCTCTTTCAAGTCACCCCGCCCCCTATCGGCATCATACCAGGAGGGCAAGGGAAATGCAGAGAGCAGGTGGCAAGACAGCAAGCCACACCTGGGAAGGACCAAGATTGCTCTTTTATAACAACCCTCTTGCAAGAACGAACCAATGTGAGGACCGTATTGCTTCCTTCTGAAGGCAGCACCCTCAGTGACTTGGGCCACAAGATGCCATCCCTTAAAGGCCCCACGTAACCTTCCAACACCACCACCCTAAAGACCAGGCTTCTGATTCATGAACGCTTGAGGGACACACTCAAGGGGAAGTAAGGGAAGAGCAGTCTAGTGTAGGAGGGAAGCAAGGAAGGTATAATCACAGAAATCAGACTGTTGTGTTCCCTTCCGCAAGGTACCTACCTACACCAAAAAGAACACATGTGTGTGCAGTGGCTGTCATCCAGTGATTCCTGTGCAATGCTCACCAGTGAAAGAGAGGATGTTCACGTCTGAGCAGGGCGATCACCAAAGGCCAAGTGACAGAAGGAGACTTTGGTTTGGATCTTGAGGGGTTGCTTGCGGTTTTGCTGGAGAAAGTCAGGTGGGAGGAAGTCATGACAAGGACCTAATTTCTGTTAGGCATCTCACTGGGCCTCCCTGGTCATTGCACATTTATGAGAGGGTGTTTCTACATTTGTGCCATGGGCCATGGCTATAATCCATAGATTAGATAAGATCTGTCTTTAGGGGATAGAGAATAGGTCACGTTAACTGTGGCATAGAGCAATAAACCCCAAAATTAAAAAAAAAAAATCACTGCCATCAAGGCAATACTTAGATTCCCCTTTGGTCTTTCCAGTATTGATTAAATAGATATACTCTGTTATCAATGAAAACAGAATGCTATGGACGTTTGAGAAGAACTTATTTTAACAGATAGATGAGTTCCAGAAATGGGAAAAAAGGAGAAGCTCATATTTATGTGAGAGATCCTTTGGTATGTGTTTTCTAGGTTAATTTAATCTTCTGCTGTAATATCTCATTCATGAGGCTCAAAGAACCATAATGAAGTCATCTAGACATTTGGCCAAATCCAGAGCCAAAGGTGATGTGTCTTGCTTGGTTTCCAGTGATCTCCTCACTGTGCTGCTCAGGGACATGGTCAAATTGATGCTAATTTGGTTACAACTCAGTGTTTTCAGATTCTACATCAGGGGTTCCTTAATTGTGAGTTATCCATAGATTGCACCTTGATTTTTCAAACAATGATAAAAGTCTAGAATGTTTGGTGGGGGAAAGGGGGGATACTCAGAATCTCTCACCATTCAGGAAAGAATTCAGCTACTTCCATTTTGTTAGGATTCTAGGATATTAAAACATGAAGATATACCCACAGTGTCATAAATCATGTGTCACATTTCACCTGTTTACCTTTAGCAAGTTAGTAATTTGAAGAAATAGAATTTATTATATAAGATAGCCCATTATGAAAATACTGACGCATTTTCTCACTGTACCTCAGTGACTAAATAAATAAGCTTATTTTGAGATAAAATTAAAAGTCTAAATTTGAGGCCTAGACTAAATGACCTTTGGGCAATAGGCTCATTATCAGCATTCTTTCTAGCTCATGCCCTCTGTAGAAACTCCTGTCTCCTAACTGGCCTCCTCTCTAGGTTAGAGTGGGTGTCTGTGGGACCCTGTGTTCTGACATTGCCTTGAGTTGCTGGCATTGCACTGAGCTCACTCTAGCCATTATCTGTTCCTCTTTCAGCCTTCTTACCAGGTCATATTATCACACTCCTGCGTAATTCCTGGTGACCCCAATGTCCTTGCTTTCCTATCAGCAAACAGATTGTCCTCTCTCCAGTATCTCTTAGTCCAGAGCAGACCTGATAGAACAGGGAGAGAAAGAGCCTAGCTAAGCCTGACTGAGGAATGTTCCCCAGGCCGGTGAGCCAGGCATCCCGGCATCTTATGGCTCACAGGCTCCTTCATGGTAGGCCTAGCTCTTGGGGAATCCCCTCAGACCCCATCCTGCCGCTGTGGATAGGTGTCTGGGAGGGTTGTCTCCAGAAGCAAAGCCCACATTCCCTGGCCCAGCTCCAGGAGACAGGTGCTTCTGGATGCCCGTGGCAAGACAGATCTGGAATATCAATTCTTTCAGAGACAGAGCCCATGTGGATCAAGACCCCAGCCCCTTAACAGGTTGCTGGGCAGGGATCCCAGATCTACTTCCTAACACTCCCCTGTGGATGCCCTAGAAGTGCAGCAAATTTTCTGTTCCCCAACCTGGAGCTCATTAACAGTAACACTGACCTAGGTGAAGCCTGCTGAGTCCATTTCAGCAGTGCCATGCCATCTGCCCTCTATTTGTGACCAGAAAGCCTGTGCAAGTGGACTACAGAGTGCTAACCGTGTGTTAATAAACAGTTATTTAAGATGAAAGCATTCCACTCTGCCTGTAACAACTCCCAGACCCTGGCTTTATGGGCAGAGCCTGCATGTTAAAGCCACCTTGCCTGCCCACCATCAAACCCGCCTTGGTGATATTCAATAGAACATTTCAAAGTGGCCAAAAACAAAGTTGCTTTTAATATCCATCTTTTTCATGGCAACCTGATGTGCTCAGTATCCGTAAACACTTGCAGATTTAGATGGATTTGCCTTTTCCACGCTTATGGCTTATGTGAGTAATAGCATTAGCTCTTCACCCCACTCCTGGGCTACACTTGGCAGAGCCTCTGTCACTATGGTGGAGGCCCTGCTCTTCTTTGTGCTTCTCCTCTGACAGATACAGAATGGCTTCATGTTCCTTGCCATCAGGCCTTTTGTAGAGGAACAGATAGGGAGTGAGGTACAGCCAGACCAGCCTACCCTTACCATACCTGTGAGCGCACAGCAGGGCCTCAACCTTAGAGTGGCCCTTGTTGCCTGAGTCACAGGCCAAGCCCAACAGACTCACATTGTTTTCATCCTTATTCTTGCACATTCATCCTTACACAATGCACTAATGGGTCTGGAATGGACCTTTGGCAGAAAGCAGTAGCATCTGTCATCTTTGCTTCACCAAGACTCCAGCTCAGAGCCTGGCCTCTAGGCATGCAGTTCCTCCTTTTTGTGTTCATTCCTGTTTGCTGGATGGTTTATTGATGGCTCTGCTCAGTTCTACTGTGGTGGGTAGGTTAAGCTTCGTTGTTTCCTGGCCTCTGCTCTATAGTCAATCTCCACAAACCAAACTACATTCCTCAGAATGTACAAAACAGTACAAAAGAGAGCTGAACATTCACAGGAGAAAATCCAAACCACACTAATAGTCATCCACCCAAATGACATGATGCAAAGGGTAAAGGTAGACACTGAGAGCAGGGAGCCATTCAGATGTCATTGGTGGCCCGTGGACACCCCCTCCCAGTACCATCCACGGACCCGGGAGGCCCTGGGAGAAGAGGCACAGGTCCAAATGAAGAGTCAGTGGGTTGGTGCTTAGCCTCAATCAGCTCACACAGGAAAGGCTTGCTTGACCTATCCTGTCCTGAGTCACAGTCTACATCTACCCGCTCTCCATTGCCACCCTCTAGGACTGGCTTCTCTATTCTAATCCAACCTGCTGCTGAGGGTAAATGACTGTCCTGCAAATCTGACTCTGTCACATCTGTGCCATGTGGTTCAAATACCTCAAACTGAGTTGCAAAGTGCTCCTGGACCAGGCTCTTGCCAATTTTGCTTGCCTGAGCTTTACTTGGTTTCTCGCTTTATTAAGCTCAGCTGTCTTTTGAGTTACTTGTTTTGTTTTGTTGTTTTGTCTTGTTTTGTTTTATCTTCCTCATATGTATGGAATTCTTTCTGTTCTCACATGCACTTCTGGGCCTCTATTTGTTCTTCTTGCTTTTCTGTATTTTGGGAATGTTTCCCCTTTCCTTCATCTAATTAACTACTGTTTATCTTGCAGATTCTAAATGCCACATCCTATTTAAATCTCTGTGTTCTGTGCTTTCACAATACCCAGGCATCCTTATCACAACAGCTCACTTTGTTGTGATTATCTATTTAACAGCAGCCTTTGCCTGCTGCAAGCCTGTGAAACCAGGGTGAGTAACCCTGTGTTGCCATTGTATTTCAGTGCCCAGCACAGTGCCTGGGTACACAATGAGTGTTGGTAGAAAGAAATACTGAAAAAATTAATGGGTCTTTGTTTCCCAGCTATATAGGGAAACTTGGCCGTGGGCATTGCCCTAAAATATTCTTTCAATGCCTTTCACTCTTCTTCCTTTCTTTCTGAGTACAGTTCCCACTTGGCATTCATTCCCAAGCAGTTGCTCAGGCACTTTTCCATCCTTATATAGCAAGAGTTTTGTTAAAGCTTACTCCTGCAGACGGACTGGTCATCAGCCCACCTTAACATTTCTTGGGGATCAGGATGGAGCACATTGTCCATTCAGATCTGACTAACTGTTGAGATACAAGTTTAGGATCGTTGTTGATTTGAGGCCATTAAATTTTATTTCATAATTTCTCACCTCAAAAGTAGTGGCAACAAGAGTAACTTTTTCATCTTGGATAATTCTGTGTCTGTTTCCTGAGAACAATAATTCTTCTCTTTCATGAGAAGTCTATGTACATTTTTGAGCCAAGTATATCAAGCGCAGGATGGCTGCTGCACACTGGGGCCATGCCCTCTTCATACCCAGGGAACAGGGGACACAACTTCAATACACGGAAGCAAAAAACAATAGTCTGTTCAATTCAATTTCAGGTCTCATTGCAGATCAATTTCAGGGAAACTGATACTACTGGAGTTAAGTGAACTCTTTCTGTCTCCTTTGCTTCCAAACCAAACCAGAACATCACAATGAGCTGCTTCCTTCATTTCGGATATTGTCACCATTCTTCCTTCCAAAGCAAATTTTTCCATGTCTACAGGAGCTCTCACCTCAACCCTGCATCCTATATCCAAGCTCCCTACCTCTACAATTGTTCCCATCAATTACCTTCTGTGTCTTCTACTTCTCCCTTTCCCTACTGTCTTTCCTCAGCCTACTACTGTCTTTCCTCATCTTACAAGAATAACAAAATCTCCATAACCTTACAAAATAAAATGTAAAATAGTCACACTAAGCTTGGTATGGTGGTGCATGCTTGTGTTCCCAGCACTCTGAGAGGCTAAGTCAGGAGAATTGCAAGTCTGAGCCCAAGCTAGGCAACAGCAAATTAGCAAGGACCTGTATCAAATAAAAATAAAAACAAAGAGTCAGGCATGTAGCTAGCTCAGTGTGAGACCCTGGGTTCAACCTCTAATACTACCAGAAAGAAAAGAGATGAAAAGAAAAGAAAAGAGAAAATACACACCACAGAAAATCCTTTCCTTTTTTCTTCCTTTTATTATCACTAGTAGTGTAGTCAAGAACTTCCTCACTCATTACTGTGACAGAAGTATGCACTCCTCTAATTCCTAAACCCCAATATGACTACACAGATAGGGCTTTTAGGGGCTAAGTAAGATTAAGTGAGGACATAAGGGTGGTCCCAATTTAATAGTATGGGAACTACTTTAGAAAGAGAGAGAGTGTCTCTCCTTCTCTGCTCCTCTCTCCCCTTCTCTCTTTATGTGCTCAGAAGAAAGATCATATGAGGTTGCAGAAAGAAGGCAGCCATTTGTAAGCAAGTCTTCATCATAAGCTGGGCCCTGTTGTACCTTGATCTTGGAGATTCCTGTCTCTGAATCTGTGAAAAAAAATCATTTCTGTTATTTCAGCCATCTACTCTGTGATAGTTGTTATGGCAACCCAAATTAAACTTTTCTCAGCTCATTTGGGCCTAATTTTTGTGTTGACCATACCACAAGGACAGCTCCTTCTCAGGTCATCAGTGACTTGATAATTGTCCAAGGCCATAACCTATTTTCAGGCCTCTTCTCCCTTGACCCATGTAGTGGGAAATACCCAGAGGCAAAAACATGAAGCTCCTTTTGCTTCTCTCATCTCTTTTCTGAGCATTCCTCTTTCTCCTTAAGTAACTCTCCCCCACCCAACTTCCTCCTACTCATAAGTGCCGCGGTTTTACCAGTTACCGGTCCAATTATTTTGCATGTTCTCTGTGGGGTCAATTTCTCAATCATTATACTCTCTCATACCATTTGTAGATGGATTCCAGCTCCATATTTGTGACCAAATACTTCTCATGAAGCACATCCTGATTCCTTTGCACCTATACTTTAATACACGTGGAATTTATACTTCATTATTTATCTTTTTCTATGGACCGATGGATGGATTCTTTCTTACTCCCTGGTCCAATTGATAGCAACATCAGTCATTTATTCTCTCAATTTAGAAAATCTACAAGTATAATCAACTGTCTCTTTTCCTTCCCCTCTACATCTTATGAAGTTCCAAATGCTACCGTTCACCTAAAATGGGGCCCACATTTCCTCTTTAATATTTGCTGCTTAGAATGTCTTATTTCATATTCATATCCTTTCTTATTTTCATTACATCAAAAATCTCCTAACCAGAAGCATACATCAGTCTGTTATCCTGATTGAAGTTAGGATTTTATCCCAAAATTAACACACTTGTTTCCCCTTCCCTCAAATTACAACTAACTGCACAGTGAATAGATTAGTATTTCCTATTACACATTACTTGGAATATACATCATAATTTTTCTGGGTATATTAGTGGATGTATTGTAAACAAAGAGGAGACTGAATATTGAAACATTAAATCTATATGGGAATTACTAGGTGAAAGATATTGATATTTTTACTGAGGAACTTCTAAAACCTCTTAACATACATTGTGGCTCTCTAAAACTAGATTATTTAGGTTCACAGTCCTTTTCCAAAAATCCCTGGGATTGGATGTGTTTGGGGTTCAGAGTTTTTAAAATGCATAGAAATGTAATAAGGTACATATACCAACCACTACATAACACTTCTCAACAATCAAACACGCTGCTTTTTTGAGCAAAATTTATGGCCATTAGCATCACATGAAAGGAATCAGGACTGTAAAGAGTCTTACTTGGTCAAGTATGTTTTACAGCTGATAAATTACACAAATCACTTCATTTTTTGGGCTGTTTGGATTTTGGAATTGTAGTAAGGGGTTGTGAACTAGTAATATGTTGAATTTCTCAAACATTTTTGTCTGTGAAAGATTACCTCCTAAGAAAATCTCTCAAGGATTCTGTACCAATAGTATAAGTTTTAAGAAATGTGGACATATGGATAACTCCTGCTTCATCCATTTAAATGTTATTTTCTCCAAAGGAATTAATGTTTACCACTTGGTATTTCTTTGCTGTCCTATCTATATCTATCTAATCATCAGATGCAAGTTTAAATGTCATTTCACGCTGCTCTATGGCTATTACCATCAATAGCATTTTAATGGTCTCTTTATCTATGAAATATTTGTCCAGAGTCCGTTTTTATTCCCATTACCGAGTATAGCTTAGAAGGAATATTCAAGAAATACTGAATGAATAAACAGAAAAACTGAGTAATAAACTTAAGTTAGTTTTGAAGTGTTACTGTTAAGTATTGGATGAACTGTTCATTGAGACTAAAACAATATAAAATCTTGAACAATGTCCAAAAGCAAACAGTAAGTGCCCCATGCAGAATCTCTTTACCAGGATGGTATTTCCATGACCCAGCTACCATAAATGTTACTATGATATATCCTTCAGGAGCCATCCTATCAGGTACATTAGGATGGAATCAATGTGTCCACCATAGGGTGCTCTTCCCCTCTCGGTAGCATATGTTGGCCCAGTAACCAGTTGGAAGAAGTTTGCCTAGCACTTCTTACCATCACGCCCATTGATAAGCGCTTCTCATGCCTGCATCTTTACAGTCTGTGAGCCTGGAGATTTTGGTCCTCCAGAGTAGTTGCTTCCACTAGAGAACACAGTAAGAGTATTACTCAACTTAAAGCTACTATGGCTTTGACATCTGTAGACTTTGGCCAAAGAAAGGATTTATTATACCAACATTATATTATTATATTATATTATAATCAACTATATAATCAACTATAATCAATTATATTATAATCAACTCTGATTGTCATGAGCATGGAGAATGGCAGCTACAGATGGGGGCAGGTTTGGTACCATGCAATCCACTAGAATATGAGTTGGCCCTCCCATTTTATACTTCAGATTCTGCATGTCAAAGTACAGCATCCACAGTCTAATAAGGGAATGGAACTATTGGAAGGGGTAGAGGAAATGACCCTCCTACCACCAGGTAAACCACCTCTACCAGCTGAAGTGCTAGATGAGCTGGAAAGTATATCTAGAATGGGTAATAGTGAGGGAGATGACTAAAACCAGCTGTAGTGTCATGACAAACTGCAGCAATAAGAGCTACAGTTTGCCTGATTAACACTTATTGATACATGTATTGTAAGTATACCAAGAAATTATGACTAACCAGAATGCTACAGAAAGCATGCCCAAATTCCATGATCTTAAAGGGAAGAGAAAGTGATTCTGAACAGTGCAAAGGATAGCTTGTAATAAATGCTTTTGGTGCCTTGTCCTGATTTTCTTCACCAGTCAATGGAACCATGCCCAGTGCCTATGAGGGCAGCTCATAGAAGAGTGTTTCTCTGAAGAACTTCCTTCAGCCAACATGAGTTCCTCAACCAGAAATGCTGTTGGGACACTTCACAGCCAATGACATTGGGATACAAAAGCTCGTCCCCTTTTCTTCAAGGCTGGATATCTTTGTGACACTGTTCAACTTCTGAGCTCCCCGTAGGCCAAGTTAATGTGAGTTTTCAACTGAAACCACATTATTGCTGCATTATTACTGCATTATTCTTGCTTTCCTCCCTTCCTTATAGATTTCTTCTGAGTAAAACACTTGTTCAAGAATTATCATCTTGGTCTCAGCTTCTAGGAAAACTCATCTGAAACATTTGTGTAGTTTTCCACATGCCTTTTCCCCTTTGGCATGCATGGATGATTACTTGATCTACTATAACATATGTCTCATTTTGAGTTACAAAGTACATCTAGAATGGCTTTGGTAATTACACTTTTTTCCTGTGGTTTTTGTAAAACATCATTTACCTTAAGTGTCTTGTAAGAATCTTTTTAATTAATCCTAGGAAATGTTATTTGTATCTATGGAATTGAAGGTTGGATGGCATACTGTATAGAGATTTTTCGTTATATAGATAGATGAGAGAGAAATCCTTACTTTAGTCAGGCAATTCTGATCTTGGTCCTTTAAGTTTCTTCAAAACTTTGTCTCTAAATAGGTAGAGATGTATGATAATTTGGATGGATTGTTTGGAGCTTGTGACCTGGTGACATACACAAGCCTGCTATCTTCATATTCTTTAGTCCTTATTTATAACCATGATGATAAACAAGACTTGTAACATTTAAATTAAAGTGAATGTTAATATCAAAAGCTAATACTTGGAGTAGTACGGACTATTCTCAGGAAGCCATGTCACTGCCAGTGTATGAGTTTAGGTTCCCCATGACAGGCTTTCTTCTGGACAGTGCCATCACCACAGTGTCATTTCAGATCATCATTGTCCTCTTCTTCCACAATCTTGATTTTCTTGATGGAAGTTTTGAGTTCCAACCCAGTCATGCCTTCTGCTATAGAGGATGACACACAACATTCATGGGGACATGAATTAGTAGCACCCATTTGGAGGGAAATATAACAATATCAAAATGTTTCAGGTGCTGCCCTTTGATATAACACTACCTCCCTCAAAACCTTCCCTAAAAAGGAAGGTGTATATATATATATATATATATATATATATATATATATATATGAAGACATATACACAAAGAATTGCCATCATAGTAATTAATTGCTGTAATTTAGATGTTGACTGTCCCCTCAGAGCCCATGTGCTTGTTACAGTTTAGATCTGGAGTATCCCCCAGGCTCACATGTAAAAGACTGGGCCCCTAACGCAGCAATATTCAGAAGAGTAGCTTTGAGGAAGTGATTTGATCATGAGGCTCAAATCTCATTAATAGATTAATCTATTCATTAATTCATAGCTGATAGATTATTGGAAGTGATAGAAACTACAGGAGGTGGGACTTTATAGAGAGTGGGTGTTTGGAAGTGTGCATGTCCTTGGGGATTGTAACTTGGCCCTGGTCCTTTCCCTTTTCCTTTCACTGTCTGTCTCCATCTCTGTCTCCCTCCCTCCCTCCCTTCCTCACCTCTCTGTGCCACTCACTGTGTCTGCTTTCTTTCTGCCATGTTTTATTCTGCCATGGTCCTCTGCCGTGATGTTTCTGCCTTGCCCCAGGCCTAAAAGCAATGGAGCCAAGCCATCACGGACTATAACCTCTGAAACCATGAGCAAAAATAAATAATTTCTCCTTTGTTTTTCTCAGGTATTTTGTTATAGTGACAGAATGCTGATTACCACAGTGAGGCACTACTGGGAAGTGGCAGAACATCTAAAGGTGGGACCTACTGGAAGGTACTAGGTTATAGGGGTGTGACCTCAAAGGGAACTGTGGGAGCCTGGACATTTTCTCTTTCTGTCTTTTGCTTCCTGGCCATGTGGTGAGCAGTTTGCTGTACCATACTCTCCTCACCATTGCCTTCCAGCACCTCCACTAGTGGCATGAAAAGAATGGTTCTGTCCAATGATGGACCAGATCTTTAACCTATGAGATGAAATAAACCTCTTTATACCTGAATATCCTTGGGATTATGTTACTGAGATGGTGTCTTAGTTATTTTTCTCTCATTGCTGAGACAAAATACTCAACACTCAAAGTTAACAGAGGAAAGATTTATTTGACTCACAGTTTGTAGAGATTTCAGTCCAACATTGACTGGCTCCAAGGCAGAGTGGCATGACAGAGGGACATTGCAGAGGAGAAACTGTTCATAGCAGGCAGAAGAGAGCAAAAGCAAGTGAGACAAAGCAATAGCAGCTTCTCCCTACCTCTTTATTCTGTCTAGGCTCCCCGGCTTAGGGCAGGTAGCAAATCTATCAGTGGACTAATTTAGTAATCACACACCCTTAATTCCAGTATCACATTTTCTAGATCCAGCCACTTCTGAAAAAGACCCTCCTATGACTGCTTGAGGCTTTGGGGGGACATGTAGGCGCAAGCCATAATAGACAGAATTCTGACTAACGCAATCATCTTTATAATTATGAAAGGTAGAGGAAATCTAGTTGCTTATCAATAGGAAACTAGTTAAATAACATTGCTAAAAAACTCACATAACAAATTACTAAATGACTCTTGAAGATTTTGTGTATGTGTATCTGTCTGTACACTGTCTTAAAAAATCTTTTTGGCATATTGTTGAAAAAAACAGCTTGTAAAACAGCATGTATATTTTGATCCCATTTATGTGTAAATTATATACATATACGGTCATACATATATATCCATATATTATAGAGCAAGCTTTAGAAGGATGTCCATCAAATCATTGACAATAGCTGACTTAGTAATTAGTGTGAGGATTTTTATTTTTTCTTTCCTATATTTGTTAATTTTCTAAAAACTGTCATACTTTATCTTTGTAAGAAAAGTTGCTTTACGGTCATACATTTGTGCTTTGAAATCAGTCTGAGAATTTGAAAGCAAGTGATTTATTCATATTTTTATTCTATATATCTATTCATATATATATATATATATATTTATTCATACTCAGAGGGAATCTTCGGAAATTCCTTAATGAGTCTAAACAAAAATTCTTTGATGTTGGTGTTATTATCTCCAGAGAAAAAAGTGAACAAACTATGATTAGGGTCTGAAAGATCCTAAAGTTTATCTTGTTCAGTTTCTGATGCTGAGGAGGAAGGCCCTGGAAAAGATATCCCTGAACCAAATTCTTGGATCAGTGATGGGTGTCCAGCCAGCATTTTGACAGTCTTGGCATCCTATATTTTTTTATCCCCTGGATTTTAGTGAGAGAATCCTCTCCAGTGATCCTTTGGGGATTCCATTTATTGTTTTAACTTAGGATTAGCCACATATAGTTTGAACTGGTCATTTTCTAATTTTGGGTTTGACCTCTTAGCACCACTGGATATACTGGAGTGGATAAACTGTCCACACAAACTGCATAACTTTCTACCCAGCCCTATCAGTATCCCCCTATCATATAAGCACACCCACACATTTATCACATACCTGTCATTGTCCCATCACCAATCACAATTCATGCCCCCAGTTTCTCTCTGCCACTCTTTCTTGTGCCTCTAATCCCCTCCACATGACACCACCGTGTGCTTCATCAAGAAGAAGAGAGATGAGAGCGTCATTGCTACACAATTCCTCTGCCTGTCTGTAATACAAATACATCCCGAAAGCCCAGTCCAGAGTTTACTGTCTTTTGATTTTGTGCACATACAAATTACTTAATTTTTGAAGTAATTCAAGACTCTTGGGAAATGAGGAGACCTAAGCAATCCTGCATCCCTGTATGGGGCTGGATTTTGCTCCCCGTTTAGATCATTAAGTGAAGTATTTGGACTTCCCTGTAAGTATATGGAGGAAATACTCTAACAAGCTGCTAGGAATTACTTTTCTTCTTTGCAAATTCTTTTTAACATCCTTATAGAATTGAAATAAAGGAACTACTTGAGATTATTTAAAGTATAGGTGAAAAATCACTCCAAGATATAGTTACATGTTCTAAGTTCCACATAACCCTGCCAAATAGGTCCATGGTCTCACTTATTTGACTCATTGTAGCAGCTAGCACTTATAAATGAGGGAAATGGCCAAAATTCCAATGTCACTCTGAAGCATGTGTCACACTTTTGGTATTTTGGGTAAGCTACAAACTATTTTTCTTGAAATCTCTTCCGACTTACCTCCTGTACATTCTCAAATACTGAAATGCTGAACTAATTATTTCACTTGGGAATCTATAAAAACTTTTAAGTTCATTATTTCTAAAAGTTGTCTGGAATTGAAAAGCAAAGAACACGTAATGTGGAGGGATTTTTCAGAAAACACTTTCTAATGACTTCAACACTTGTTAAGTTACAACTCAAGAGTGTTTCAAGATCATGGGAATCACGTTATCAAAATACAACCAGATGATGTTACATTTGTTTTGCATATCATTTATGCAATTTTCATGTCAAGACCTGAACATAATATGTACTGAGCTTTTAAATAACATTGAACTAACAGTCCCTGATACAACTCCTCCCAATATTCCACTGCGACAGGGCTGAATATCCAGGCAAATCCACAGACTGAAAACTAAGATTGGTTAAGAACTTAATGCCTGAAAGAAAGCATATTTCCTCAGTCTATGAGGTCAAAGGAACTGAATGAAGGAAAAAGTAAGCAGGTAGTCATGTTTTTGTGTAATGAATCAAAACTGTTTCACCTTCCAGAATGATAGAAGCAAAATGTTTACCACCCTGTTTCCCAGGGCCCAGACTTATTCTGAGCTAGAAATGAGGACACCTCCAGGGAATTCCTCCCTGAGGGGCTCTAAATCTTTCTACTCTAAATCTTTCATTTTTTCTACTACTATTCATTCATATACAAAAATAATTTAATGGCCTTGGGCTTTCCAAAAAGCATAAGAACAAAGATATGCGACAATATTAACTTTAGGAAAAAATGTTACAGGCCCCAAAAATGTAGCATGAAAACTATTATTCTACTCTTTTGAGTATAATTTAGAAATGGCAATAAACATTTAAAATAACACATTGTCAGATACACTCTGGTTATTTATGTTCCAACATTGGTCTCTCTCAGCCTTTGGAAACCCACTCACAGATTCTGATACTGATTATTATAATTAGTAAATCTGAATAAGCATCACAGAGATTTTTCCCTCTGTATGCTCACATATGAAATATTTATAGAAGTTTTTTATATATGGTCATCCTTCCTTTTCTGCAGTTTCATTTCCATGGTGTTAGCTATTCAGTCGACTGCAGTTCAAAACCTTAAATAGAAGTCTCTAGAAATGAACAGTTCATAAATTTTAAACTGTGCTCTTCTGTGTGATGTGATGAGAGTTTGAGCTTTCCCGCCTCACCCTCTTTTGCAGAGTATCTACACTGCATACACCGCCCACCCATCCATTACTCCACACTTGTCTTAGTCTTCCAATTGACAGTCCTGCTCACACTGTGCTTGTGCTCAAGCCAGCCTTGTTTTACTTAATAACAACTCCACAGCACAGGAGAAGTGCCTTCGTGATTTCACTGTAAAAATCTACTGTTGTAATTTTCTATTTTATTGGTAATTATTTATAAACTCTTCTTGTGCCTAATTTATAAGTTAAACCTTATCATATGTACATATGGTCCATTATTATCTGTGCTTCCAGGCATCCACTAAGGGTTTTAAAGGCATCCTCAGATAAGGGGACCACTGTATTAAACTACCATGAAAAAAATCAGAAAGTAGGCCGGAGATTTAGCTCAGTGGTGTTGCCACCTGCTTCACAAGCGCAAGGTCCTGAGTTCAATTCCCGGTACCAAAACAAACAAACAAAAAAATTAGAAAGTTTCTAAAACTTGTATATTTGCAGATAGATGCCTCTATAGATAATGCAACAAAGCTAAGTTTTAATAACACAATTTTAAATATTCTAAACTACCAAAATCTAAACATTTTAAAAGGAGGAAAAAGTCTCTTAGAATCTGTTGTTCTAATAAAAAATTAAAATTCTAACTAATTTTAGTTTATTTTTTACAAGAAAACAATGCTTGGCACATGGTAGGTATTAAATGAATAGTGATTTAGTTGATGAATGACGATTATCTAGAAACAATGAAAATAAAGACTTTAGCTGCACAGTGGGCTCAAATTTATAGCTTTATGTATGCTTACTAAACCCTGAAAAAATGAAAATAAATAAACTAAGCATTTGGCCCCAGAAGTTGGAAAAATGACAAGAAATGAAATAAACAAATCAGAGGAATATAATAGTAAAAGCAAAAGTCAATACATATATGGACTAAAGGGAAAAAAAATGACAAGGCTCTAGTCATACTAATTTTAAAAATATAGAATAAAAATATGACAGAACTATCTGGAATTGATACAAATCAGATAAACAAAAGATGATGCTTGCAACAATATAGAGATTAGTACATTATCTAAATTTGCTTGAAAATTGAGAAGTTCATCAGAAAGGTCAATTTAAAAAAGCATTAGTGAGGAAAATTGACTCAAATAACTACCAAATCAAAATATATGGACTATTCACTGAAAAAGTCAAGAAAATATAAGTTATCAAAAAATAATTTCCATAAAAAACTCCAGAACTTGTTGATCAAGCTTCTCAGGACACTTAATAACAAAACTTTGAAAGCTCTTCAGATTATTTTATAAAATAAAATAAAAACAAAAGCTGTTAGCTATAGCACAAGAAAATGATAGGCCAATAAAATGTTAACAAATTGAATTCATCTGTACATATTACAAGAAAAATCCACCTCTACCAATAGTGTCATTGCTAGGAATGTGGGGAAACTAAATATTAGGACATCACTTCACATAAGGTAACACTAAATCATCCAATTAGAAAAAACACATTAATAAACTTAACAGATGTTCCTAAGGCATTTAATGAAATGTAATACTCAATGCAGATTTTAAAACATACAAAGAAAAACTCAACAACCAAAGTTAGAATAATACTGGCTTAACGTGATAAACAATATTCATATTAAACAATCAATTTCATCCTCAGGAAATACCGTAAATTCAGTTTTTAATAAGAAGGAATGAAATAAGGATACATGCTATCCTCTTATTATTTAACATTGCTCTGAATTCTGGCCATCAAGATATAGAGAAAATTAGAGAAGAATGAGAAATGATAACATTTTAAATAATGTATCTGTAAAAATTCAAGATACTTTAATCAAAGTCCAAGATCTACATAATTCTAACATTTTTGTGAATGCAGCAAGATTTAAGAAAATCACTGTCTGAAAGATCATAGTAACTAAGCAGACAATATATTAGGGCAAAAAATACTCATTTTCATCAGTAAAATATATAATACTGTAATAGTAATAAAATATGAATTACCAAAATAGACAAAATATAAATGTAGCTCTCCTTGTATTATATAAGAATCGTTGAGTAAAATACAACTCAGAAAACAAGACAAAGGTCATGAACAAGTGTAAGAATACCTTAGTAAAGACAATTTTTAAAGATTTATAAACTTCATTATAGGAAATTCACAATAAAAAATAAAAAGGATAATATTGGATTTACCATATTATTAATGATTTAAGAGGTAGGAAGAACATGTTCAAAAGGGAAGGGGAACAAAGTGGGGGGGGGCAGCAGAAGGGAAGGAAAGGAAAAGGTATTTAAAAAAGAATAGAAGGAAAAAATGGAAAAGCTTTTGTAAATGGGGAGGGGAAGAGGGGTTGAAAGGAGGGGAGGGGATTGGGGGAGAATGAAGAATTAAGACACATTATGTAGAGGTACAGATTCTTTATGATGAATATAGTCATTATATATAGCAATTATGCACTAATAAAAAGATTTTAAAAATAAAGTTATAGTCAATATTCATCAGAATTCTAATAAATTAAAGCATTATATATTGTTAAAATCAACAGAATTTATGACTGTGTGATGGGATTGTGTTTATTTTATTCACATACATTTCTGTTTTAGATTTTATATTTTTCAGAAATATATAGAGAAAAATATCTTCTTTTGTTAAATAAAACTCAGATTAGGCTGGGGATTTAGCTCAGTGGTTCTGCTGCCTGCCTCACAAGCACAAGGTTCCCCAGTACCAAAAAATAAAATAAACTAAAATAAAAATAAACAAAAAATAAAAATCAGATTAACACTTTTCTGCATGTGTATGCCAATATCTTTTTTGATATATATCACACATATGCACAAAAGTACATATATATGTGCACACACACTCACACACACATATATATATATTTATATTTGTAGTATTTCAAAAAGCCAAAATTGAAGTAGCCTAAATAGAATCAATGTTGGAAATGCCAACAAAATGAAAACAAAAATATAAAGAACTTACATCATTTACCCATTTCTGATAGTATCGAAAACAATATAATATTTAGGAACAGTTAGCTAAAGAGGTGAAATATTTACAAACTGAAAACTGTGCATCATTGATGAAAGAAATTAAAGAAGACATAAGTCAATAGAATGATTCTGTCTTCATAGATCAGAAGAATTAATATTGTTTAAAATGTTCCTAGTCTCCAAATCAATAGATAGAAGATAGGTAGCTATATAGATGATAGACAGACAGACAGACAAAGTAAATAGGTAGAGCTAATGCAACCTCTACGAAATTTCTGATAACATTTTTCACAGAAGTAGAAAACAACCCTAAAATTCATGTGGGCTATAAAAGACTCTGAATAAGCAAAGTAATCTTGAGAAGAGAGAGAAAAACAACTTGAGTCTTCACAGGCACTAATTTCCAACTCTGTAGCTGTAATCATCAAAATGCTATGGTACTGGCATTAGAGACCAATGGAACATAACTGAGTCCCCAGAAATAAACCAATACATATATGGTGAATTACTATTTGACAAGGGTCTTAAGGATACATAAGAGAGAAAGGATAGTATCCTCAATAAATTTTGTTGGAAGAATTGGATATCCATATACAAATGTCTGAAATACTACCCTTATCTTCTATCACTTACAAAAGTAATTCAAAATAGAGTATACATTTAAAAATGTAAGTCCTCAAACTGTAAAACTGTTATAAGAAAAGACAGCAGAAACATTTCACAGTGGTGTCATCAGTAATTTTTTAAATATGACATTAAAAAACACCAGTAAAAATAACAGAAATATGTAAAGAAATATGGACCAAGTCAAACTAGAGACCCTCTACACAGCAATGGAAACAATGAACAAAATGAAAAGGTAACCTATGGAGTGGGAGAAAATATCTGAAAACCATACCTCTGATAAGGGTTAATAGCCAGAATATATAAGGAACTTAAGAAACTCAGTAGCAAAAAAATTAAAAATAAAATCAAATAAACCAGAGGACCCAAATAAGCATTTCCTGAAAGAAGACATGCAATAGGCCAGCAGGCACCTGTAAATGTGCTCTACTTCACTTACCATCAAGAGGAAAATGAAAATTAAAACCACAATTACATATCAATTCCCAATTGTTAGAATAGCTTTTATCCAAAAGGCAAGACATAATAAGTGTAAGGACACAAAGAAAAGGAACCCTTGCATACTGTTGGTGGGAACATAAATTACAGAAAACAGTAAGGAAGATATTAAAACCGTTTAAAAATGGAACTATCATGTGATCCAGAAATCCTGCTTTGAGGTGTAAATATAAAAGAAACAAAATTAGCATTCCCATGTGCACTGTGGCACTATTCACAGCCACCAAAACATGAAAAGCACCCATGTCCATGGACAGATGAAGATGAAAGAAATTGTGATATAGATAGATGCATGATAGATAGATGATACATAGATAAATAGATGATATACAGAGATAGGTAGATGGATATTGTAGATACATACATATGTTTATATACATATATATTTATGATATAAAGAAACTGTGGTATGTAAGTGGAACATTATCCAGCCATAAAAAGAAGGAAATCTTTCCATTTGCAACAACATGGATAAACCTTAACAGCATTACACTAAGTGAAGTAAGTTAGAGATAAATACTATACAATCCCATATGCGGAATCTAAAAAATGTCAAAATCATAGCAACAGAGAATAGAATTAGGATAGTGAGTTCCAGGGAAATGGGAAATAGGGACATGTTGGTTCCTCTTATAATATAAGAGGAAAAGCTACTGGGGATCTAACATACATCATGGTGAATACGTATAGTAAATAAATAAATAGTAAGCTTATATACAGCTGTGTTTGTCTGTTGGGGAAATTGGTTCTGACTTAGCAGAATAGCAGTAAACCCAGGCAAATTCTAGAATACCATGTTTGTATGGTGATTTTATAATAATGAATTAATTGACATTTAAAAATTATCGAACAAGCAGCAAAATACCTGTTTGAGTACTAAACAAAATATTCTCAAAAATAATTTTTAATATAGACAGAGTCTTTCTGCCCTTATGATTCATAGCTGTAAAGTATCAAAATTGTGGAAAAACAAGGATAGAATTATCTGGTTCCCCACTGTGTTGGTTAAATTAACTTTATTAAAGCAAGACATGCTAACATACCCTTAACATTTGTTCTTTTACCTATTTCAGAAGAACCTAGGACAGAGGATTGTAATTATTTCTTTGCTCAATTATCTAATTTCTTATAGCTGTCTAGCTTTTGATCAAGCTTCATGAAAGATAATCCTAACAAATGCAGTATATATATCATATAAATATATTTTATATATTGTGTAATATATGAACTGCATTTTAGGATTAACATATACATATGAATGCATATTATATACATATATAGTATGTTTTATGCAATTGTGTGTATGTGCACACACACTTCTATACAAATCAAAGTATTAATTACAGGCTTTTACTTTTCTTGGACACATTAGGTGTGTCTGTCTAAAGCTTAGAAAAATTTGTCACCAGCCCATGTTAGCTCAGTACACATTACAGCACCTGGACAGTTGTCAATGGCAGTAGTTACACATCATGAACAAAAACATTCCATATTGAGTCATTTGCATTTTTTAAAAAACTGAATCTCTGCTGAAATGTTGTGCCACTTGCAATTACAAAGTGCCAACTGTACTTGGTTTCTATGCATTCTCCAAGTTATGCTGCGTGGCGCATTCTAGTTTTGTGTTCCAAATTTCTCATTCCGATTTAGAGTTCCTGGATATGTTGCATATACAATAAATGTTGTGCATTTTATTAACTCATATTTTTCTAGTGAGCTTCAGCTAAAAGAGCAAGCTAATTTATACGCGATCAGATCAGTTAGTACAGTACAATTAGTTATTACACTGAAAAAGTCTCTCTGTCTCTCCCTCTCTCTCTCTCTCTCTCTCTCTCTCACACACACACACACACACACACACACATCTCTAACTTTTCCTTTGGGGCTCAATTAAATGCTTTCTTTTTTTCCTCCCTATCTAGAACTCAGGGGTCAAAGACTGAAAATGACTCTGTCTTCTCATTGAAGAGGACTCTGTTTGGGGCATGAATAATCTCTATTTTATACTTTGTATCACAGCCAGATTATACCTCACTTATTACAGTCATTTTCTGTGCAGAATTTATATAATAGTTGTATTGAAACCTGCCTATCACCCACCCTAGCTTCCCTCCAACAATCCAGTGAAGCTTACAAGAGAAAGTTCTTTCCTGATGATACAAATAATGGGCCAGAAAAGTCTTGACAGTCATGGTGAAAGTGCCCAGGTTATGCCTTCTACAATGAAGAAAACTCTCTCATTTAAACTGACCTCTTCCTTTTAGGGTTCTTGTGGGGTAGTTGCCTAGGACCCTAACAAGCAGCATACAACTTTCTTCTTTTTTCTCATCCCTTCCGTCCTCTTCCCCCTTTCCCTCTCCTTTTCTTCTTCCCCTACCACTCACCCTAGGGCAAAAGGAAAAGTATTTCTAGTGCTCCTGATTGTTCAGTTGATCACAGTATAAGGTAATTTCGGACAGCAAAATGTCTAAGAAGCTACTGAGTACTATCCTTTACCCCGTGAAGGAACACAGTCACCCTTTGTGAATAGTCAGAATTCCTGCTAAACCACTGCGGCTACCCAAAACTAGTTCTAATTTGAGTGTTTCTTAGAGGCTTATTAAAAATTCCTCAGGCCCACCTTGGAAAGTCTAACTCTGCTTCTAACCTTCCACGTGGCTGACACCACTTGGCAGGTTTGCCCTCATTTGAATATTGGTGAGCTTGAAACAGGATTCATGGTCTCAAGTATGACATTCCCAAATGGGAAACATGCCACAGGTAACCTGAGGCCCTAAAGGGTCACTCCACAGGCACAAAAGGTGAAGATGGTACATGAGATAAATAGAGCACTTTTGAGGGTTCAAGAGAACTTTGTACAACAGCTACACATGCGCTTGCTCCCTTCCCTGTTGTATAGGATCAGCTTATATTCAGTGAAGCATAATTGATGAGTCCTTCCCCATAACCTCTTTAAAAATAATTCAGGCCTTGTCATGATGGTAAAATCCTTGGATGAATGCTTAAAAAGGAAACCTTCTATCTTCCAACTTCAGTGTAAAATACAGTAAGCTTTGCAGCCAGGCCAGGCCAAGTTGTTTTCTTCAGCACCAACTAAGTTAAAGTGAAAATGTAATTATTGTGACTTCCAGATCTTTCTATTTCTACTGCAATCTGCTTTTTTTATTGGCTTCCTTTCATACTTTATGGTACTGCTGGTGTCTTTATGGACTCCTCTTGGTTACATAAGGTCTTTGTAGAAGGAAGGGGCATGGTCAATTAAAGAATAGATAATAAAGGACCAGGGGACTATAACTAGCTGAAACAATTGATTTCTCTTTATAATGTCTGTAACCCATACAGCATTTATAGTATGTACTTTGAAAAACCATATTTATTCTATAATTTTTTAAATAACACAAACAGACATAAAATATTTAAAAGTATGTGAGAAGTATTAGTCAACTGATAACAGCATTTTAAATCCAATGACTTCCATATAAATCCTTCCACAATCAGTGAATAAAGTTATAGGTAATCAATATACAAGCATGATATGATTGTGTATTTACCTAACTGGACTATTTAGCAATCAACACCAAGTTCCAAATGTGTTGAGGTTCATTATACCACCTAGGCAAACCAAGACTGAAAATGATTATGCAAAGTACATGATTTTCACTCAGTTGTGGAAACCCCTATGTTCTTGCCCACTGTCTCAAAAGGCTGTCTTCACATCATTAACTGAAAGGTGTTAACATTAACTTTCTATAAAGTGTTAGAGCCAAGAAGTATCTGTTCTTGCATTTGTGGTCTCTTTCCATGTACCTGTGGTCAAGAGAAGAAGCATAATAATAGGACAAGATTTGGAGAATTGAACTTCTTTTGATCTCAGGAAGAGTGACACAGTGAACAGAACCCCTATCTACAAGTCCTGAGTTCTGCAGTGATTGAGTGGAAGAGTTTTACAAACTCTGGGGAGGTAGGGGAGCTAGAATACTTGACTAGCAGTTTCTGTTTGTCAGCTTCCCTGTGTAAATATTCCCAGTGAGGCTAATCTGGAGCCACTACCATGTCATCAGTGAATGTGGCATTGGGAAAATGTGCCTACAGTGGACACTCACAAGCCCGCTCCAGCACACTACTCAGATGCTAGCCTCACCTCCTTTTAGTCAGCTGAGAAATGCTAAGTTGCACCTTCTTTGAGATGTGGGTTTCACATCTCTACAATAAAGATAATCATATGTGGGTCTCCCTTGTTTTATCTTTTTGGTAAGGGCAAGATGAGGTCATAACTGTGAAATTACTTAATGAGTTCTTAAGTGAAGTTTTGCAGGATTTGGCATGCCACTTGACCAAAGGTTTTTGTTCTTTTTTTTTTTTTTCCGGTAGTTAACAGTGGGATGTAAGTACCAAAAGTTGACTAAACATTTGTCCATTTATTCTTTAATGTAACTCAACCCTATGATACTCCTTTCCCCACAGAGAAATGCATATTTGAAAAGTATTGTTTTAAGAAACATTCTGTAAACACCTATCTCTCATCAACAACCTATATATACCCTTAGAACACCCACATTTGTTTCTGCCTACAAATATTTATTCGTTCTTCCTCTTACCCATGCTCTAAGCAGTTTTATGTGTCATATAAACATTTCATCCTTCTTCTAGCTCTACAGTTCCCAATCATTTGTGAAAGGATATTCTGTCTTCTCATAGATACTTCCACCATTTCTAATTATTGGGATTCCTTGGGCACTGAGTAGGTGGCAAGAAATCAGATTCCCTGTTCACACATTTTTTTTCCACGATGCTGAAAGACTGACTGTGTCATTATATTTGGAAACACCTTGCAAGATGAGACTTCTCCATTACTGTCACAGGGCCTCTCCTCTCAGGGCATCAAAATCTTTCAATTTGTAAAAGTTGTTTGGACTTTATTAACTATATGACTTGTTTCACCATTATTTAAGAATAGAGACATTTTAGAATTAAGACATATTTAAGTGTTGTTTTTTCATGCTAGCATTTTAATATTTTAAATGGGAAAGAACCACACTAGTGAGATGAAATTAACACCAGGAGAGCCTGAGTATCTTAATACATCTCCCCAGGTGAATTTTATTTTAGACTAGCTTTTCTGTCTCAGAAAGTGAATTTTTTAACACATGGAGAGAAGATGTGTTTTTCAAATCAGACACATGCTGACCAATTCCCAGCCTGGTGTACAGCCCTAAATGCCAACATGTTAACACACACAAACTGCAATATTTCTTGTACCTGGAACTCAGGTTGACATAGCCAGTCTGTTATTTTCTTTATGCTATTAGATGTTCAGGAGATGTTCAAGATCCTGTCATTAGGGGGGTGAAGGATATTTAGAAAACCCTGAACCAGGGTTGTTGTTGTTGTCTTTCTTTGTTGGCCATCTTAGGCTGTGATTTCTCTGTACGTTTATCTCCAGGAGAGACGAGTTCTATATAGAAATTGGAGTCCACGGAGTAGATTTTTCTCCCCCTGACTGTGTTGGGGTGAACTCTGAAAATGTGTGCTTCTCTGGCTCATATTTTGGCACTTTTATATTTAACCCAGTGCCCTCTGATTTCCTTAGATCACTTCCATTTGTCAAGTACTGGTCTAGTGTGAAATTCTTTCCATTAGGGTAACTTTGCATTAGAGTGAACATGTACAGTCTATGCAATCTGTATGGATTTTGTAGCGGGAGCAAAGAACAGCCTTACTTCCCGTTATTTAAGTTTTCCTTCATGGTCACCATAAAGGCTATTGCTATAAAATAAACAGTCCCAAAATTTAATGGCTTTACATGGAGATCTTTTATTCTTACTCATGGGAGGCTCTGTGTCAGTCTCTGGGTAAAGCTAGCTTGCCATCTTGCTGTAGGCTGGGGTCTGGTCAGATCTAGGATAGGTCAGATCTGGTCAGATCAGGCTAGGATAACACTGCTAGGGAAGCTCTTCTTGTGGCAATAGCAGAGTCACAAGAGTACAACCCCAAACACACAAACACATTTCAGTAGGACATCTGCTAAAGTCCAAGGATCTAAGTCAAGTTATGTGTCACGTCTCAAAGTCAAGGTTCAGCAAAGTGCTTTGCACCCACCACAAGGAAAAGCACATCCTGTGGTGAAAAAGGAATGCATACTATGGTCATATTCAAAACTACGAATCTAACCTACCACAGAAGCTTTCCTATACAATACGCAATTTCAACCATTGTAAGTACAATTGTAAATTTTCACCTTGTATTGTCTAATTAGATTATAATACCTCTTAAGGCAAAGATTATATAGCACAAAACAAACACACACACAAAGTATTAACCACATAAATATTTAAACACCAGAATGAAACTAAATTTTATATATGACATTTGAAAAAAATGATTTAATATGTCCAAATCAAAGCCCATAAATTTATTGCATTGAGTGTGTGCTTGACCTGGTGCCGATGCCTAATAAATGTTGCCATTCATATTGTAAAACGTTGATAACCCTATGAGAATGTCTTGTGTGTCATAGCTATTCAATAATTATTGACTCATTAGCTATAGCATCTCCATTTTGTATAGTCACTTCCTAGCATCTGGAACAACTTCAGGGCCATAGGGCTTATTAGCTTTTAATGATACAAACCAAATGCTTTTCTAATTTTAAACATCATATCATTGTCCCATCCACTTTGAATTATACAGAACAATTGTTCTCAGCTCTACTGTCTGCAGATGACTTTGGCCTTGCACCAGATCATGTGGATCACCTCCTCCGTCTGCTTCCATTCACCATGGCAAGAAAACTCCAACCGGAATTAATGGGCAACTGGGCCCTATTCTCATTGAGAATGACTGTTTCTTATTAAATGTCATAAGTAATGTATTAATTCTTACCAGAAACAAAAGTAAAAACATTGTCATACGAAAAGCATTACCAGTACAAAAGACCAGCCAGCAGAACACCTGGAGAACTGGCTTGCTCAGACCGTCCCCTAGGGTGTCATTGATCTGGGGACACAAGATGTCAGGTTTCTTCTGTTAGCTTACTGAAGAAGACAAAGTTAGAATCTATCTGAACTGCAGAGCCCACTCTTTCTAGTTGATTTGAGTGGTTGGGCTATAATAAAGATAGATGGAGTAGTAGTTGGCGAGATGACCACGCAAACCCCATGGCAGATCATAGCAGATCTCGTACAATGTGGATACTGGAAAGGACATGAGAGAGGTCTAGAGCCAACTCAGCCATTTGTAAGAGCCAACTAAGGTCCTTAAAGGTGAAATGACAACTTCAATGTCACCCAGGCAACAGGTGGCAAAGTCAAGCCAAGAATCCAGATCCTGTAAAGCCCAAGCAGTGTCCTGGGCACTATGCCTCACAAGTGTGAATTCTTTTCTTTTAGTAACCAGCCCAATCACACTCAGCAACCAATGATGCATATATACTACCACAGGGACTTTGAATCTTTTGCAAAGAATGTCCCTTTCCTAATGCTTGGATACTGGAAGGACATTAACATGTTTTCTGTAGTGATGACAAAATAATGGTATCCTTTTGGTCCTTGCTGTGTTTCAGGAGTTAGGTCTTTCGCATGTGCTTTCTCATTTGATCTCCAGCAATTACTCAACTTTTTAAGTCCCATTTTACCATTTTATAGGTGATGAAACATGTTCTGAGAAATTGGTTTTCCAAGTTACATAGCAAGTAAGTGTTGGAGCCAGGATGTAAACTAGGTGAAATGGATTCTTGTGTCTTTGTTCCTGAATTGCATTGCCTTTAGTCACACTGCATTCTGGTTATGTTTAGTTTTTTATGTCAGTGAGCTTGTCCGTTTCTGCCAGTATATGTTGCCTTTGTTGTAGATGAAATATTTTCATGTAAACTAATGATAAACATCAATTTGACTGTTCTCTCAGTCATATCCCAAAGGATTGCATTTTCTTTTTGTGTGTTACTCCTTAGTTTATCTTAAACTTCCCCTCTGATGGCCTGCAATTATCTATTTCTTCTCCCCAAATACATCGCTTTGAGACTACACTGTCACATTATATCCAGAAAAGTGATAGAAACACATGAACTTTATATATGAAGATAACTGCTACAGCCTACTTAAAATGTCCTAACCTCAATTCAGGCACCTATGCCTTGGCTGAAGTGTAGAATACGGCAAGCTTTTCTGGTTGAAATGTCTGGGTGGATTACATCATTATAAGTAGCTCCTACATTCTTGATCATTTTACATAAGCATTTCTTCCATATCCAATGGATCCAAAGGAGGGAAGCTTCGGTCACCAGTTGCATTCACCTGTAGAGCGTCTGCTGAGATCTGCTGATGGCAGGGCTACTGCTATTCTGACCAATCAAGGTACAAATCCCATACCCTTAGGATACTAAGGGTGTCAGATGGTCCCGTTCAGTTTTCTTTTCCATCAGTCCAACACTTAAGCTTTTTAATTTTACTATTTCTAATATATGTATGTCAGTATCTTATATAGTTTTTATTTGATTTTTCTTTATGGCTAATGCTGTTTGAACATTTTTTATGTAGTATTACCTCTGTCCTCGATGATGGGTTTGTTCAAGATTTTTGACCACTATTAATTGCTTGGTTCTTTCTTATTGTTTAGTTGCAAGAGCTTAAAAATATATGTTAGATAACAGTCCTTTTACCAAATATTCAATTTAGAAGTGTTTTCTCCCAGGCTGTAATTCCTTTCTCCCTGCTTTCAAAGATGTCTATCACATAGCAAAAGTATTCAGTTTTTCCAATTTGTCTTTCTGTTGTTGTTGATTTTCATGGAACATACTTTTTTTTAATACAGTTTTTCATTTGTTTGTTTGTTTATTTTTTTCAGTACTGGTGATCAAACTCAGGACTTTGTGCTTGCAATGCAGGCATGGAACCACTGAGATAAATCCCTAGCCCTATGGAACATACTTTTGGTGTTATGTTTAAGAGCTCCTTACTTAACAATTTCTCCTCGGTTTTGATCAGTTTAATACCCTTGAAAGCCTTATTACTGAGGGACGAGCATTGAAGTCTAACAATTTTTGTGGAATTGTGTATTTCTTTCAATTCTGTTAGTTATTGTTTTAAAGCTGTGTTGTAGGCACATACTCATTTATGATTTTTATGTGTAGTTGGTGAATCAAGTTTTTTGTCCTTTTGTGAAATTCCTCTTTCACTTTGACATTTTTATTTCTTTTGAAGTTAACTGTCTGATATGATATAACCACTGTTACTTTTATTATGGTTGGTACAGTGTGTGGTATCATTTTTCATTTAGCCTGCCTATATTATTTAATTTTAAATGTTTTTCTTGTAGATAACATCTTTTTTTAATCCATTCTTTCAATCAATCTATTTTCATTGATATATTTAGGACATTGTATTTGATGCATTTATTGCTATATTTGAATTTAGTTCAGTCATTTTGTTTTCCATTTATTTGTTTTCTTTTTCTACATTTCCCATTTCCTTCCTCTTTAAGTTAACTTAAGTTTTAGTCCTTCAATTTTACTTTTTTCTCTTGTGTTTTGATGATATACTTTTGTATATGAATTACAATAGCTGCTCTAAAATTTACAATATAGATACTTCACTTTCCTCAGCCTGCTTAGATAGAAATATTTTCTCTCAGTATTTTACTACTTCAAGTAACATGTAGAAAGTATGCAGTGTTGATGTTCAATTCACTCTCTTTATGTTATAATTGTCACATATTATATCTGTTATACATTGATAACCTTGTCAATCAATGGTATGTTTTCTGAGTCTCAAACTTTTTTAAAAAATTGAAAAGGAGAAAAATAACCTGTTATAATTATCTTGATAGTTGTCATTTTCCTGTTCTTGATATTTCAAATTTTCTATCAGTTCTTTAAGCAGAGGTACCTGGAATGAATGTTTTTAGTTTTCCTCTGTCAGAGAGTATCCGAGTAGCTCCTGACTCTCATTTCTGAAAAATGCATTCACTGGCAACAGATCAAAACCTTTGTCACAACCTTTGAAATGTGAGGCACTTTCTTCCAGAACGCATAATTTCTGTAAGAAAATTATTGTCATTAGAAACCAGTACTGTCCTATAGGTAGTGTCATTTTCTCTCTGGTTATTTCAAGATTTTTCTTGTCTTTAGTGTTCACCAGCTTTAGTATGATTTGTCTTAACATGGCACTCTTTGAGTTTATTACTTTCAGGGTTCACATAGTTTCTTGTGTATGCAACATTATATTTTTGCCAAATTTCAGGAAGTTTTAGCCAATATTGCTTCAGCATTTTATATCCTTCATTTTCTTCCCTTCCCTTATGGACGACATTAGCATTATATCTTTTGGTGTTGACTCACAACTCTGTGAAACTCTGTACATTTTTTGTTTCACTCTTTTTCTCTTTGTTATTCAAGTTGTATAAAATTTTTATTGATGTATCTTTAAGTTTACTTGTTCTTTCCTCTTATACCTCTTCTCTTCAATTGAGCAAATCCAGTCAGTTTTTAAGTTTATTAAGTTTATTGTGCTTTCCAGCTCTAAATTTTTTCATGTGGCTCAGTGAATCCTCTTTTCTTTGCTAAGATTTTAATTTTTCCATTGATTTGCTTTCTGGAGTATTTGTAGAATAGCTGTTATAAAGCCTTTAATAGGTAATATCTGTGCCATTGTGACTTTAGCACCTGTTGATTTTATTTTCCCACATAAGTTGACATTTTCTTGGTTACTTATATGCTGAGAAATTTTGTTTTGAATATCAGATATTTTGAAAATTATGAAACTCTGTGTCTTGTTAATATCATATGGAAAATGCAGGTTCAGGCACCCAGCTCCAAGATACGTTCTGTAGACTGTGGTTCCAAATTCAGGTCAATTGTCAAAGCCTTTGCAGTATTAAGTATGTCTCTTTTTCTGTCCCACCCAGCATGAAACCTGGGATGTGGCCTATGGTGTGTCTGACAATTCAGTTTTGAAAATCTTTAATATACTGGATTAGATAAGTTCTGTGTATGTGCAGCTCAGGTGGTGAGCCAAAGACTTCATAAATATTCTCATGGTATTGCTTTCCTACCTTCTTTCCTTTCTGTAATCTCCTTAATATTTTTGATTCCCCAAGGCTTTTCTTTCTGGCCTGGCAGCCAGAAAACTAGGGCTTTAGTTACCCAGTTCTGCCATGCACTTCTGCAAGTGTGCCCATATCTGTGATAGAATAGCACGAGAACAAAGAAAGAGGAAAAGCAACAAGAGTTTTCCCTGAACTCTTGGAAGCACAGCTCCACAGAATGCAGAGGAAGGGGACTCACTTTCATGGCTTTGGCTCCTGCAGGATCTCACTGCTGCAGACTGCTGCCACCTCCGCAAGACTGCATGGAGTCTGGGGTACAGAAGAAAAAAGCAAGGAGAGGGAGAAGGAAAAGGAGAGGGAAGGGGACAGTTTGCAAGGTGGGGAGCTAAATGGATGGATTTCTGCATTTTAGGTACTACAACTTCCCTTTCTCTCTCCTTAAGTCAAAAGTAGAGGGCTTCTCCTGGATTTCTGTCTTTCTTCTTGTGCATTGAGTTCACTTCCACTGCATTAATTGTATTGCATGCAGCCAGTAGATACTGGCAAAAATAAAGATTATAAGTTCACCTTTGATTTGGTGACATTGTAAATTAGGACCTTTGTCTCAAGTTGCCTACTGCTATTTACTTTGAGTGGTCTCAAACAGCTGCTTTATGCACTCTGTCCAAAGTAGTGACAGGATGGAGTATGTTGCCTCCATCTTACTTAGAACTGGAAATCTCCCAGGTCTATTTTAATGAATTTGCCAGTCAGGCATGAGTATTCAACTGCTCTATCACTGTCATTCTTTTACAGAATAGCTCCTTAATGATTGGATAGGGACCTCAGAAACCCTATTCTAGATCCCAACAAGGGAAGCAAATTAAGCCAATTGCAAACACTTCCCCCACTTCTCTGTATCTTGAGACCTGTGACACTAGAATGGGAAGGAAGAGTTGGAGTCACTGCTTTCCCATGCCTATCCTTGGATGCATGGAACAGCCCAGGATCTACTCCTATTTCTCTAAATTCCTCCTTGCTGCTGCTGCCCAATACACTCTCAATAACTTGACAATGTTGTTTTAATTTGTATATGCGCTACCAAAGCGAGTACGATGTTGCTTTATTTTGTAAGAGTTGAGTTCTTTTTCTTTTGGACACCAAAAACCCTAAGAAATACTTAACTTAAGGGAGAAGACAAGTCCATATGTGAATAATTGCAGTCAAGTCTTTAAACAGCTCTAGAACAAGGTAGGTATGGAAAGATCACAGATCATGGAGATAATGTTGGCTGATGAGAAGACAGAAAGATCCTATTCAATAGAGACCCTTTAACTGAAAATAGCCTGACTGTGTTTCAAGAAAGGTTATCTTATTCCTTCTGTCTTGCGGGAATGGCTAATTAGAGTCCTGTTAGTTGAACCGTGTGAAATGTTTGAGAAAGTTGAAAGATATTTGAATTTGAAGAATCCTTAGTTGAGAGTTGAGATTAAGTCTCCAGTGATTGAAGTTCTATTTATTGCTGCCAAGAAGTAACCCCATTTTTAAAATAGACATACAAAAAGCTCACGCAGCATCTCAGACATCAAATAACTTTTTAAAAGCAGCATTTTGATGAGTTAAGTGTAAATGAATCAGAAGCATACGGATTAAATTTCCCTTGAAATACACAGGGGCTTAAAAATCAATGGGGGAAAAAGTGGCTGGCAAAACATGTTTTGAATTTTGCCAAGTCCTAAAGGTTTAAGAAACAGTTCAAGATGTTTTGCCAGGCCAGTCAAAATATCATTGGGTTCTCCCAGTCCTTCAAGAGCAGATTTAGAAATTTTATTCCTTCTGGCTTTCTGTTTTCCAGTTCTTGGGGATGAGAGGAGGGTGGGGTGCTGTAGCACATGCTTATTGCAGCCCGCCTTTGTTTTCCTCTGCTGACATCTCAACGTGGATCCAGATGTGTCTTTTTTCACACCTTTGCTCTTCCTTGTGCACACAGTCACTTTTGAAATTAGGGATAATAATTTGTTCCCTAAAGTGATTTAGCACAACTATGTTGAAAAGTACCCCTCCCCTGCTCACCAACGTTGTTAATCTATCAAACTCTGTAAAAAATAGAGGAAGCCAGCCTATAGGTGACAAATAAGTAATGTGACTCAAATTTTGTAATGAAATTTGCAGGACAATTGAAAATATTAAGTATATTGTTGATATTAAAAATAAATTAGAGTGCACTTAAAGATATGATTAACTTGTATTTTCTTATGCAAATTTTCAAAAGTATACACACACACACATACAAAGAAAGAAGAGAATGAACTCTATGTAGTCACCATGCAGCTTCAGCAATCAGCACCACTTTGTAATAAAGATTTTTAAATCTTAGAATTTGATTTGAAATGTGATTTTTTTTGGAGTCAGTAACAAAGAAGCAAGATTGGCATCTGCTGTGTGTGGGGAAATGAACAGGGAATGAATAATGGCACTGAATAGGAAATAAGGTGACATCAATGGAATATAATTCAGCCACAAAGAAAAATGAAATTATGTCATAAGTGGGAAAATGGATGGAACTAAAAACTATCGTGTTGAGTGAAATTAGCCAGACTTTGAGGTTAAATATTGCATGCTTCCTCTTAAAAGAAACCTAAATAATACATAAATAAAGAAATAATTGATTAATTAGTATAAAGGAGAGAGGATAGGAAACCAGAAGGTAGATTTCTGGACTTGGAGAAAGTGATAAACAGGATGGGGAAGCAAAAAGGGAAGGAGCAAGGAGATTGAAATCCAGTACAATATGTTAAATGCATGTGCCAAATTCCCAAAATAAACTCAATCGTCCTATAATATTACCATGCACTGAAAAAATAATCACAATACATTAAAAAAGAAAACTGGAAAATAAAGATAATGCTCATACATTCAGTGCCTACACTCTATGTAAAGTGAATGCAGCAAAGAAATGTGTTTGTTCAGTGTGAATAAAAAAAAATAAAAAACACTGAAGAGGGTGAGCCCATATTTACTGAAGCCGACACACTGAAATGAGAATAGAAAAACAAAGACAAAAATCCCTACCTACAGAAACATGATGTGGTGGAGAAGGGAGATAGTAATCTATTTTAAAGGTGTTAGTGTCCTAACAGAGAAATCTCAGAGATTAATTTAGAAGTCCCCCTGATTTCCCACTGGTATTCAGTTACACACTTTGGTTAACTATCTTCACTCTTGCTTAGAATTTATTTGCTATCTTAACACTGTGCGATGTTCCTAAAGGGCTGTGGGAATTATTGGACCTTTTGCATTTGATGATAAAGATATCATTTCCATCACAGTATCTGGTAGCCAGACAGCCACCTTGAGACAGAAAAGGTCAAGTTCACTTTGACTACTTCATAACCTTACTTCTCATGGCCATAATTAAGTGAACCTAAACTCTTTCTCCAGGAGAGAATGCTTTTGGAGAAGTTGGGGCTAAGGGCACAAGATTCATCATTTTAATCTATAACCAATGTGATTCTTGTATTTTCATATCCCCTATTTAGTCAGTGTCCTTGGACCAACGTAATAATCTGAATGTTTGAAAAATGTGAAGATAAATGTGAATACAAACACTTCTCTGTATAAAGGTCCAGCTAAAAACATCATTATGGGCAGATTTGTGTTCCCCAATAATTCATGTATTGAAGTCCTAAACCCTGGAAAGTGGCTCTATTTGGAGACAGATATAATGAAGGTAAAATGGGATCTTTTGAGTGGCCCAATCCAGTGGGACTGGTGTCTACATAAGACATTTTGACATGGATATATATACACAGGGAAACAGGCTTTGGAAGAAACCAACCTTGCTGACATCAGGATTTTAAACTTCCAGCCTCTAGAACTTTGTGAAAATAAATTCTTGTTGTTTAAGTCACAAACTCTGTGGTCGTTTGTTATGGCATCCCTAGAAAACTAATATATACATGATTTTTAATATTTCTATTGAAAATGTGAGATTAACATTTGAGTAGAGGTATTAGGGAAATATGTAATTTAACCCAACAAGAACGTCTGTGTGCTGCAGCTTATTGTATACACACTAAAACAAGTGATCAAGAATGACAAGTGTGGGCCTAGATTAACAATTTTATCTGTTTTCATCTACTCTGATAACATTCTGGCCAAATAAACAGATACAGTCAAACCCAATTAAGTATATTCAATATTTGGATTTGAATATTTGGATTAAAAAATTAATGTATAAAAACCCATCATCCTATGAAGCACTGTTGACACAAAAAATACCTTTTTGACAAACACGGCTTGTCTGCCAAAGTACTGTCGTATACTTTAAAACATGAGCAGACAACTGTCTTATATACAGCAAATTAGTCCAGAGAAAGCTTTCATTGCAGTCCTTTGCTAGGAAATAATTTTTTTTATTTTTAAATTTTATCTAATGTAAGTCTTTACCTTCTTTATCAAAAAAGGACATTTTTAAATTGTAACACTGTAACACTAACCACAAAAAGTATATTATTGCAAAGTATACGTATATGTATATGTAGCTACTATAGGTGAGATACATTAATAATTACTTACTATATGTCCAAAATAGAACTGATTTCATTTGAATACTAGTTTAAACCTTACATTAGAATGTATGGATGGAAAGACTCAATTAAGATGAAGTTGGAAAGTCTAAGCACCCACCCACCCAAAATGGCTCTGCACTTCTGAAAACAACTTCTTGTTCGGTGAATGCACGGTTCCTGTCACAGTCACTAACTCTGTGTCCATGAAAATGTTAATGATATTCACAAGGAAATGCAACAGATGCCTTCACCCTATGTTGCAACCTTAGCTCTTATTTGTACAACTGTAGACATTTTCCAATTGCACAAAAGAAATAGTAACTGAAAATATACTTTGTGAAATGTGAAGTGCAATATAAATATTTAATTACTGCTATTTTAAAAACAATAAATAGTGCTATGCTGTGGGGTATGATGGGGTAATTCCAAGTATGTTGGTTCCTGAAAGGAAGAAGTTGCAAATTTCTGAAGGGACAACTGGAGCCCTTTCTTGAGACCTCAGAATTGAGGGTTGCTTCAATGAACCTTTGCTACTCTTTTGAATCAAGAAACCATGTCATCCACAAAAGAAATACCCAGAACTATGGAGACCATACAAATCCAAGTGGAGCATAAGTAGGGTCTTCTGCCTCCCAGTGTTAATTTTGTGCTAGGAAAAGTGGATCTTGAAGTTAATGCCAGGATTCACCTCAGAACTATCTTATGTTGTTCCAGCTGTAGGAAAAGTTTCTGGTAAGCAGCCTCCCTCAGGCATTTGGCGGAGCTCTTGTGATGATTCCATGAGCCCCAATTCTTGTCCCACTTACTGTGTTTCTGTGTAATTCCATGGCTAGACTGTGGCATTTAGAATAAGGAGAATCCACCAGCCCTGTTATCTATTTCATTAATAAAGCTATCTGTCTTCACTCTTTCTAGACATCAGCAGGGACACACTCACTGATATCTTCAGTATGTCAGGGATATCCCTTCTCCTTCTCTGCCCGTAGAGACCCTGGCTTCAGGAAGTCTCAAGCAGGCACCTCAGCCTCCCCTTGCCCTTCCAACGCTGGGGTTTGGGGTGCACAAAAAGAAGGAAGAACACAAACCCACAGCAGAGCCAACAGCAAAATCTTCAGGGTGAGTGGAATGAAGGGAAAATGAAGTAGTCTCCAAATGCAGTTCGCGCATTGGGATTCAATTAAAATTAGAAAAAAGGAAAGATTATCGATCCATTGGTGAAGATTTAACATTGAACTTTGGAGATGGATTTAAAAGAAGGATAGAAATGGAATAGAGCCAAGAATAATTTGACAGCTTTAACCCTGCTGGTAATCAACCCCCTAGAGTCATTAAGAAAGACAGGAGTGGGAGGTGAAACATCTGGAGAAACGTGAACAGATAACGAAGTGGGTGGGTTTTAGGAAAGCTAAATGCCATATGTAGGAAGTGAAGTTATAAAAAATTGTGAGGCAGTAACCCTGAGGGCACATGGGGGTGAAGGGGGAACTCTCCCTCCTTCCCGGGGCATTGATCAGTGATCGATGGTCCTAATTCTCACAGTGGTGTGATCAATGCAGGGATCAAACTCAGGGGATCAAAAGATTCTACCCAGAAAGGGTCTTCTGCATAACAGGTCAGCTTGCACCTTGACCTCCCCAACCCAGCCGGGGTGCCGTCTGCCTGGGCACTGCAGATCGGAGGGTTGGGGGAGCAGGTATCCACACAATGAAGACAGTACAGGCTTTAGAGCCCTAGAAGCTTAGATTCAAATGACATTGCTGTCACTTATTAATTATGGGACCGAAAGAAACATATTTCTCCTCTACGAGCCTCATTTTCCTCCTTTGACAGATTTGGATAATTATGCCCACTTTGTATATATCTATAAGGATTAAATGACATAGTAGACCTGATACAGTATCTTGCACATGGCAGATGATGGCTATGTGTTGGTTCCCAAATCTTCTTTTTACTTGTTTCCTCCAAAATCATTCATTCAGGGAAAACTCCATACTCTGTGCAAGGTTCTACAATACAAAAGTGAAAAAGACAACCCCTGTCTCGAATGAAGACATAATTTTGAAATAAGGTAGGTATAAATAAGTAAGTATAAGAGTGTGGTAAGTCTAAGAAATGGAAACAACACAGGATTCTAGGAAGGAGCAGAGAGGAGGATTGTGCAGCTCATCATGGAGGAAATCAGGAAGCCTCCCTGGAAGAGGTAGGGCCTGTGTTTGAGCCTACAGGATTAGCACAAGAGGAAGCAGGCAGAGTGTCCCCACAGACAGCAGAGCTCAGCTCCCTTGGGGACCTCTACATCATAGGGGGCTGGAATCTCAGGTGCAAAGAGCAGTATGAGAAGCGAGTTTGAGATCACGGAATGCTGGGCATGGCATGCTATTAAGCACAGATTTTGGTCTTTGCTGGGGGCACTAAGGTCCTCTTCTCCTTCCTCCTGTTGGTCTTGGAGGATATATTCTGACTTGGAGCAATCAACTGCCATGGATTATAGCACATATGAGAGTCAAAAGGCATGCAGGTAAAGACCTGGAATGAACTCCGTGCTGTTCCCAGCATGACTTGCCAGCTTCTGAAGCCAGAAGGGAGGTGAACTTGCATATCATTCTCACCCAAAGGGCCAGTATCCTGGGCTGCACAAACCTGGCCAGTCAACCCCTATGGAGACGCCCATAGCCCTTGGGCAGCAGAACCTGTGACGATGACAGGGCGCACTGAGCCAGATCAAACAGTGCTGTGCAGCCTCTGTGAGTTCCTGGAGGGAACCTTGAGGAAGAAGCACAGTGTCATCCCTGGGCCTTGGCTGCTGCTTCTCCCAGGAGGCAATTTCCCATCCTCACAGCACCTCTAAGCCCATCACGGGGGTCAAGAAAAGTCACTGAGGTTATTTGACAAGTGCTCAGACTCCGGCCTGGTACAACTCTGCACTTACCCAGCTCAGCACTTCTCTGCAGGATTTCCAAAGCTTTCTTGTGGATTCTGAGCCATTCTGTTGAGGACCTGGAAGCCCTGCCTCAGTTTATGAAGGGAATTGTCAGTGTACCCATTTCACTTCCTTTTCATCTGGTTGATATTCTGTGGTTGAGCATAAAGAGTGAGTGGAATCATTTTTTAAACTCATTTTCTCATCTAATTTCGGGAATTTATTGAGGATTTTATGCAAACCTGAACCCTTAGAAGGCCAGGTAGCAATTTAAATGTGTGCACTGGGACAGATACCACAGGAAATACTGGTAAGACTGGGTTGAGGAAAGACCTACACCCAACCAGAAACATTCTTTTTAACTCACACAACCGAATTTCATCTAAAATAATGCTATTTGCCCAAAAGTGTTGTTGGATTTGCTCTTTGCTGTCTCATAGTTTGTGGCCTCCTACTAGCACATGACCTGTCTTCTCCACGGATTTCCTGTGCCATCGCATTTGAACACTTTCTGTGTTTCCTGACCTCTCCAGGACAAATTGTATTTATCTCCTCACCCCACGTTCCAACTTGGTCTTTTAAACAGATGATATTGATGGTGATGTTTTCTCCACCATACTTCTCCCTTCCATTCTAGAAATAGTTCCCTCAGAGAAAGGCCCAGAAGATATTTTCAGTGACCTATCACAGAGCTTTGATTCACCCTAAAAGTAATTGTAAAAATGATTTTAAAGTAAAGAGATGATGGTGTCTTAGGCAGGGCTTTCCAGAGGCATCCATGGGGCATGCTGTGACTTAAAGAAGAGCCCCAGGAATCCTATATATTCCTGAGAAGATTGAGCTCTCTAAGGAAGAGCTTTCTGTAGACAAGGGCTATCACCCAGTGATAACCATCATCGTTCACTAATATTCATTGAGCAAAACACTGAAGTCTGTCCCAAAGGCACTTTAAAGGGATGAAAGATGACAAATCCATCTTCTCACAAAAGAGGATTCATCTCTTGAATTCTTAAAATAACAATTCTTAATGAAAGAATGGTGTAGTGTACACAACTGTGATTGAGGTCTGACTTGGAGAAACATTTCATTTCTTCCCTAGACTGCTTAGAGGTCAACACTGATCACAGCCAGGTGGTTCTGAGCAGTCCCAGGTACAAACTGAACACCAGTGTGGACTGTTAGGCACACAACACTATCTCTCTAGAGTGATGAGTCCCTGCACCTGAGGAGAGAGGTAAGGTGACTTGCATGAGGTCACATCACCTTTTCTCTCCTTCAGTCTAAAAGGATGCCTCTGGAGCCAATTTACAAACAGTCCTCCTTGGTCCTCAGTCTCAGTTGCTCATTATTTCAAGAACCAAACCCATCAATCTGACCTAGGTACCCCTGATATTCGTGTGTATCAATGTTTCTCCATCACCAACCAATCACTCAGCATACCATATTCACTAAAATGTTTCTGTGCCTTTCGAAAACTGATCTCCATATATACATTAAAAATAAAACTTTCAAGTGTAAATAAGGACTAAAAGGTATAATAGATACTGTGAAATAGAAAAGGGGGGAAGGGAAAGTGGGAGGGGTAGGGGAAAGGAAAGAAGGGAATGGAATTAATATGAAGAAATGGAAAAATGGAAACAAAGTCTTTGTAAATAGGGAGGGATGGAGGAGTAGAAGGGAGGGCAGGGGAAGGGTGAAAAATAAGAGCCAAGAGAGATTATGTAAAGGTGCAAATTTCTAATAATGAATCCCATTATATTGTATACCTAAAATGTACCAATAAAATTAATTGAAAAAAATAACTTTCCAGGTGTAACGGTACAAGCCTGTAATTTCAGCATTCTGGAAGGCTGAGGCAGGAACATTGCAAGCTCAAGCCCCACCTGGGCAGCTTAGTGACTTAGCAAGACCCTGTCTAGGATGAAAATTTTAAAAAGGGCTTGCGATGTAGCACAGTGAGAAGGGCTTCAATTCAACCCTCAGTACCAAAAAGAAAAGGTTTGATGATAATTATGAAATTATTAGTATTATTATTACCTCATACTTCTCTAAACCAGATAGAAAAATAGTATCTACCCCTTCCTATCCCAAGTGTTTAATTCAGTTTAAATCATGTTCTGATTGTATAGAGCATCATTCACATGCATTTTGTTATAGTGACAAAGTACATGTCATCTCATACTTGTCCTTAATGCAAAGTTAGTGAAGATAGATGTTTTAAGAGTTTTTTTAGCACTCTACAAGAGATGCCAGCAATATGTATTTTTTAGATAAATTCAATACAAATCCAATAGTGTCAAATACAGACATTAAAGCAGAGGAATGAGAGAGTCATAGGGCAAAACTCTACCTGCCAGCACCCACGCAACTTCTGGGTATTGTGCACACCGGGTGGGTCTCGTCTCTGCTCACCGTTCCAGTTGCTTCACTACATAATGACCAGTAAATGGCATGAATCCCTGATAGAGGAGACTCAGCAGCAAACATAATCAAGATCAGCCCTTCCTTTGGGACATTTTATCCTATGTGTGATTCATCCTAAAATCAAAACTATGATCATGTCTCAAGTATCCATAATGAAAAATTAATAGTAACAACAATTTGTTGTTGCCAAGGACTTACTTATGTTTTTTGCAAGCATTTGCCTCATTATTTCTTATGACTGCAGCCTGCAGTGGGTATCATGCCCTGCTAGATCAATAGGGAGGCTGAGGCTTCCGAAAGTTATTACCTTGGACTTTTGAGCTCAGCCATCTTATTCGGGGGTTTTAAAGTAAATTACGAAGAAAAATCTTGTTGGATGGTTTAAATTATTATTCAAAAGGAAAATCTGGTTCAGGTCTGGAGCCATAAACCTTGGTGACTTCATAGGTGTGAACAGGCTTTATTCTAAAAAATCATACAGGGCCTCTGTGTTTGAAATGCACTCTCTGGCTGAACTTACGAATGTTCTAGCTCTAAACAAAAAACAAAACATGTTCCTGGCCCTGAGCAGGTGAGGCTCTTTGCTTTCCTCCTTTCGTTTTTTGTTTTGTTTTGTTTCTTTGTTTGTTTATGTTTCAGTGTCTCTCTAAGTTGTCAAATTGTCCAGACTGGTCTAGAACTTGTGGTGCTCCTCTCTGGGCCTCCCGGAGTGCTGGGATTGCAGGCCTGCACCACCACGCCAGCTGCTCTTTCCATTCTTAAATTCTTGTGCTTAGAGACTTTTGGTCGCACCTGGCAAGCCTTAGAGGAGAGAGTCTGCTGTCCTGGTCCCCACCATCAACACACGGAGGGCTGAGGGCAGCGGGCTGTGCAGAGCTCCTGGGTAAGACTGCATGGAGCAACCTGGCAGAGCAGCCTAGGAAGGGGCGGTGTGACCTTAGGGATGCCTGGTCAGTCCCAGCTGCCTGCCTGCTGGGGTGGTCTTCAAGGACCCTTGTCAGTGCTCCTGTAAGGTTTAGGTCTGAAGCCACCCACCTAGATCCAAATCCTCCTCCTCCCTAGCTTGTGCAAGTCATTCAACACTTCTGGGCCACCTTATCTCATGGAACTACTAATAATAGCAATGGCAATAGCAATAGCAATACCTTTTTCTAAGGGGCTATAGTGAGATTTAAATAAAATATCGAACATGAAGCTCACCCATCACAGCCTGACATATAGCATGTGTTTAATAAACATTAGCTACTTGTATAAATATTCAAAGGCCATTTTTAAAAAGCATTTAGCAGATCTCCTGGCTCACAGTAAGCATTATGTAAGTGTTAGTTTTGTTTCCCCGCTTGGTGTTAGGGTTACTTTTTCTGCCCTCACTTTACTCCTCCTTAGCATCCTGAGAAAAAGTGTAGTGATATAAACACTGTGGTCTTGGAAGTAGGAACAGCCTGGGTCCAAATTCGAGCTCAGCCTCTTACTCACTACCTTCGTGCACTGGGGAGCTTACATAAGCCTCCCGGCTTCAAGGTTTTGATCTGTGCAGCTCAGAGATCACCTCCTACTGCCGAGCATTAAAAGGAAGAGACCCACACAGCCTGGCTCCTCAAGGAGCTCACAGAGAGTCAGTTCCCACTCTACACCCGCAGATCCACCTTAACCTGTGCACTGTCTCCCTCAGGACACACTGGTCAGCACTCAGGAGGCCTGGAGCGCTGCTGGGGCATCCTGTCTTCTTCCTGCACTTATGTTCCTTAGCTATCCTGACAGTAACTATGCAGATACGGGCTGTAGGGAGGGATTGCTGCATGATATAATCACTAGGTAATGCAGTTTTGATGCATTTTATATGTTGGGAATCTAAGGCTCAAAGAAGTTCAGTAACTGGCTCTTTGACCCACAGCCCAGCTGGCAGACAAGTAGGGTGGACTGAGTTTCAGTTTTGATTAATGCTAAAGCCTTTGCCTTCCCCTATTCCATACTATCTTCTTCAGATCAGAACATCTCTTTTTCAGTACCCAGTTGTGACTTTGCATCCTGCCCCAGTTTGAGCCCACCAAAGCAGTTGTGACCTCCTCAGAAGGAGAGTGAGGAGATAGTTCTTGAAGTGTGCACACACACCAAGCCTGAGGGCAGAAGGAAAAGTAAGCATGTTCCTAGTCTCACCAAGGGAGTCTTTCTGAATCCTAACCAGTTGGCTAGAATCTATTCCTTATGACTGGAAGAGTCAAAGAGCAACATGCTTCTCCTAACAGAAAATATTCTTCTGGCACTTTGTCCTTGTGCATACTCTTTAGGATGTGCAGGACAGAAATTTCAATTCAAACCAGTTTAAGAAAAAAATAATAAAATCCCCCAGCTTGAACACAGCATACCTCAGGGGCTAGCATTGACTTTGGATACTTAAGAACATGGGATTTTCCAAATTCAAAGACCCAAATTAAAAAATGGACATCTGAAATGAACAGACATCTCTCAGACAAAGAAGTAAAAGCAGCAAATAAACATATGAAAAAATGTTCAACATCACTGGTCATTCGAGAGATGCAGATGAAATGCTGAGATTCCACCTTACCCCAGAAAGAGTGGTTGCTACCAAGAAATCAACCAATAACAAATGCTGGCAGGGGTATGGGGAGAAAGGAACCCTTCTCCATTGTTGGTGGGAGTGCAGACTGGTGTGACCACTGTGGAAATCAGTATGGAGATACCTCAAAGAAGTAGGGCTGGAGGTCCTATTTGACTCAGCTATTCTCCTGCTGGGGATCTTTCCCAAAGAATTAAAAGAATCATAGCACAATGATATATATGCACCCATGTTCATAGCGGCACAGTTTGTAATAGCTAAAGCTTGGAAACAGCCCAAGTGCCCATCAACTGGAGACTGGATAAAGAAGACATGGTTTTTTTAATAAAATGGAGTACTACGCAGCCATAAAGAATGAAAAACTGGAGTCATTTATAACTAAATGGATGCATATTGAGGCCATACTCTTAAGTGAAATAAATAGGACACACATGTGTAAATACTAAATAGCTTCCCTAGTGTGAGAAAATTAAAGTGTAAATAAGTATTAAAAGGATTAATAAGGAATAAGTGATACTTTGAAATAGGAAAATGTCCCAAGGGGTAGTGGTGATGGGAGGGGATGGGGAAAGGAAAGAAGGGAAAGGAAAAATTATGAGAAAAGAAAGAAAAAAGGAAACAAAGTCTATGTAAATAGGGAAGGGTGGAGGGGCTGAGGGGTGCACAGGTAATGGGGGGGGAGACAATCAAGATACATCATGTACAGGTACAAGCACCCAATGATAAATGTAAATGTGTTGTATACCTAAAATGTACCAATAAAAGAATTTAAGGAAAAAAAAAGAACATGGGGTTTTATAGGAGTTACCCCAAGATCTCTCTCTTCATCTCTTGGTGCACCTTCCCAGGGCTCAGCTGCAGTTTTGAAACAGACTCTCCCTTCCCTTCATGGCATGCTGAATGGTAGGACCCAAAAGTATCCCTTCCATCCAAACCCTTGGAACTTAGTACCTGATTTGGAAAAGGGTTTTATACAAAGGTAATTAGGATCTTGAGGTGAAGTTATCCTGGATCACCCAAGGGAGCCCAGAGTCCAATGACAATTTTTCTCTTAAGAGCCAGAAGAGGAGAAGGCACAGCCAGAAGAGGAGGCCAGGTGAAGATGGAGACAAGGTGGGAGCCACAAAGGAGCTGGGAGAGGCAAGGAAGGATTCTCCCTTAGATCGTCCTTAGATCCTCCAGAGGGAGTGTGGCCTTACTGACACCTAATTTCAGATTTCTGCCCCCCAGAACTGTGACAGAATAGACTTCTCTTGTTTTATGCCACGACGTTTACAGTGTTTATTTATGTTTTTAATAGCAGCCTTTAGGAACTGATACAGTAGCATGCCCTTCAGTAGCCCTGAGCTCACACGTCTGCAAACTTGAACTAGAAAGAAGGCAGCCTCCTAAATGTTTCCACTGAAGGGTCCAAGGTAGTTTGGTGCCCATTGCCACCCTCAGAGTCACTGTGGGCAGTGTCGTCCCAGTTATGAGTTCTACCTCTCAGCCCCACTGAAACCTTTCCCAAGCAGTGTGCATAGAGGAAGAGTAATCCTTCACCCAAGACCAGTACTGCTGTCTGCTGAAGAAAAGATCATGGGGAGAAAAACAGCAAGTGTTCACAGAGCAGGAAACATTCTCCCAGATGGAAGTCATACTTGGCTGATTTTACTTTCTGCATGGTCATTTTTACTGTCAATAGGCTATAAATACACTATTGGCATTTTGTCACTATTTGTTCTTTTCCAAACTTAGAAGTTTGACATCTTTTTGGAACTTCAGAAATTCTTTTTCCTTGCTTAACCTTTCCTCTGTCTCCCTGTGTGACTCCTCACTGACAAATAATGGGTACACAGGCAGGGGTTCCCTCCAGAGTTCAAGGGAAAGCCATTCTGGTCGGTGCTGGGACTTCCCTTAGCACACTGAGTTGTTTTCATCTCAGATCCAGAGAGTTTCCCAGTAAAAGCGAGTTCAGTTGTGTTCATGTTGTTCGTGACGGCTGAATAATCCTTCCATGTACAAGACAGGAGCTCAGGACTCTGATGCTGGTAGGGAAGGGTACAGATGGGCTAAGGATTTGGTGAATTTTCCCTGAAAATGATCACGCATTTCACATTATAATGAGATCCAGCCTCCAAAGGGATTAGAAATCCTGAGTGCAAATAATTTTGAGATTTAACCTCTCTGCAGTGGTCATTTCCCACTAAATCATGGGAGCTGACATTTGATATTTGTTTTTTTTCTCTAGCACATTTCCCAGTAAAAAGTCTGTGTGTGTGTGTGTGTGTGTGTGCACGCGCGCGCGTGGAGAGAGACAGAGAGAGAGAGAGACAGAGAGAGACAGAGAGAGATTAGTGTAACTTCTACGTCAGCCTTTATGCCAAGAATTTGGCATAGGACTTAGCAAAAGGTAAGTGCTTTGGGTGTTATTAAAGTTAATGTTATCATTAACACTTAATTTAAGATTCACATAAATCCTGTAAGATAGAGATTAGCCCCACTATATACATGAGAAAACAGACTCAGAGATATAAAGCACCATATTCAAAGATGAACAAGTATCAGAGAAAAGTCCAGTCTGAATTTGAACCTGGGTCTGTAGGAACATTATACCACTAGCTCTTTCCTGTCTTCTCTCACTCTCTGCACTGTACATTCTGAAATTGCAAATTACTTCACTAAGAAAATCATTTGGGATGCCAGTTTTTTTAATCTACAAATATACTATTAAAACTAATAAAAAACATCAGTAAGCTTTTGGGATATAATATTACTGCACAAAAATCAGTAACTCACAGACACCAATAACATCCAATTAGAAGTAGGAAGTAGGCCGGAATGTAAACTAGTATAACCACTATGGAAACCATTATGGAGATTCCTTAAAAACTAAGAATAGAAATTCTAGTTGACCCAGGGGTTCCCCTTCTAGGTATCTCCCTACAAGAGTTAAAATCATTATACTACAGGGCCAGGGATTTAGCTCAGTGGTACAGTGCCTGCCTGGCAAGTGTGAGGTCCTGAGTTTGATCTCTGGTACCAAAAAAAAATCATTATACTACAGTGATACATGCATATCCATGTTTATAGCAGCACAATTTATAATAGTTATATCTTGGAATGGATAAAGAAAACATAGTACTGATACATAATGAAGTACTACTGTGCCATAAAGAAAAGTAAATTTGAGGCATTCATAGGTAAATGGATGCACCTTGAGACCATTTTAATAAGTGAAATAAATCAGACACACAAGTTTAAATATCACATCATTTCTTTTAAATGAGAAACCCCCAACAAATATAAAAGAGCAAAATAAAAGACAGATAATAGAAAATAGGAAGAACTTTTTCAAATAGATGGGGATACAAGAGATGGAGGGAGAGGAGAGAGAGGAGAGAAAGGGAATAGAAAAATAAGTAATTCAAAAAGATGAAAGAGAACTCTTGTAATTGGGAGGGGAATAAAGAATTGGAAGGAGCGGGGAGGAATGGAAGGGTTGGGGACAAAGAAAAAATTAAGATGTGATCGCTTCT
>NW_004624740.1:19610259-19829817 GCF_000247695.1 Heterocephalus glaber | reverse complement strand
TGGAGGGGGTGAAGGGAGGGCTAGGAATGAGGAAAAAATAAGAACCAAGATGCATTATGCAAAGGTACAATTCCCAATGAGAAATGTAATTGTGTTGTATCCTAAAATGTACCAATAAAAGAATCTTTTAAAAAAGAGCCACATAAACAAATAGTTGTGATGCACTCATACATAGTGTGCATTTTACGCACAATTTTTTAAATTGTAGATTGTGTATGAGCACAGGGTGTAGAATAAAATTGTGACACTATGGGAAAGAGCACATGCCAACTTCAGGATGTTCAGCTCTTTCAGAGGTGGGAAGGAGAATGGATTGTGTAGGATTAGGGGCATCTCAAAGAATTTTATCCCTTTTTAATAAAAGTTTAGAGCAAAACAAAGAAAATACCTGTGGGGGAGTTGCTAGAAAGCACACCTTTAAACAGATTCACAGGAAAAGTTTTACCAAGCACATTTTCTTCATTTTTTTTTTTGGTACCGGGGATCGAACTGAGGTCCTTCCACTTGCAAGGCAGGTGGCATAACCACTGAGCTAAATCCCCGCTGCCCCTCCCCCAACACATTTTCTAGTCTCAGTGTGCCTTAAGGCAAAGCTGAGGCCCTCATACCACCCCACCCTTTAGTGTCAAGTATACCATGACCTTTATACCAATTCCTTATTATTTTCCTACTCTGTCTGATTTCTCTTTGGGCAATTTTGTCTTATTCCTTCTTAACTCTTCTTGAAGAGTTTTTTTGCTTTGTTTTATTTTGGTTTTGGTTTTGGTTTTGCTCTTGCTCTATGACAGAGGAGCCTTCTGCCAGGAAATATATGGCTTCTGGGCCTCTTCTATGTGCCAGACTTTAAGCCAAGTATCTAGAAAAGAATTCATCAACTTAGATTCACAACCATCCTACAGGATAGATATTACCTCCATCTACATGTAAGAAAATTAAAACTCAGAGCAATTAAACTATATTAATCAAGGTCATATGCTAATTAGAGGCAGGAATAGCCAGGCTTTGAACCAAGGTATGTCTGATTGTTCCTCATATTCTGTAATCTTTGCCTGGTGCTTGTATCTTACCAGTGGATTTATAAACCAGGCTAAAGACTAGCCGGGGGTACTTATTATTTAAAACATTTGCAATGTGTTTTACAATTGTTTTTATTACTTACTCCTACTTTATAGCTGGTCTCAGTTTATAGCATGCTTTCTGCAATAACAGTTGTAAAGAAAAACAAACAAACATGAAAACCATCTCTGCTTTCCCGAAGGAGGCACTCGCAAATCCACGTGAGCATTGGGCACATTGGAAAGTCCGTTCCCAGTATTTGTGTCCTTAACACTCACACCATTAGAAATGGAGGGAGAAACCGCAATTGGGTTTCACTGCAGGCAAAGATTTTTCTCTTTTTACCAAGTGTTAGGGCAAACCAAATGACTTACATCACTTTGCTCCTTTTACTAAAGGACTTGTTTTTGTTATAAAATGTTTTAGTGATTACTTTGGTCTTTCCAAGCCTAGTGGGGGAGGATGCAGAGAAAGGGTGGCTCACAATAAAAATATTACTATTCAGCAATTTGCACTAATGATTCATTCTCATACTTGCTTTCTCCAGTCTCTTCTCTACCCCCTTCCCCCTCCCCTCCCCTCCTGTTCCTTCTCCTCCTTCCCCCTTCTTCTTCCTATCCCCTCAACATGTCAGCTCTTTCTTCACTAGGGTACACACGAAAGCGGACACGAAATCACCATGAAGGTGTCATCTTGAAATGGGGGCTGGAAAAACAACAGGACGATGCCTTCTACTTGGAGAGAACTGACTTGCCTGGCAGATGCCCAAACCTTTCCCACGTTCATTTCTGGTTTCCCTTTGAGGAAAGGTTCACAAGTTCTGCTTTTTCCTCCAGGTAGAAAGATGAGAGAGAAAAGGGAGAGAGATTCTGTTTCTTTCAATACTGTGACCAACTCTCACCTCCTATGTCATTGGCTTCACCCATCTCCTCATTTTTATTTACAATGACTACAGTTTGCACAATTAACTTGCGATGATTTCGGCTAAACATAAGGTAATACTCTCATTTTGGGGTAAGGTTAGAGAATTTATTCTCTAAAGCTGATGTAAAACCAACACACAGAGAATATTTGGTGTAGAGCCTTTGAGGAACAGTTTCCTTCTTGAGGATGCTCATTTTACTAAGCAGTATTAACAAAGATGTAAAATATTAAATTAAACTACAAACAGACCTTGTAAGCAAATTCATGAGTGCTCCAGCTTCTAGTAATGCCTCAGTTCCTTGTCTCCTGGCCCCCAGCCAAAGACCCACTCTCTGACCCATGCTTCTCTCATCTCCTCATCCTTTCTGGTTGAATCTCTTATATCCTTCTTTCCCTCATGATTACATTGGATCCACCATAATCCAGAAGATCTTTAATTGCATCAGCAAAGTCTTTTTCCAGATAAAGCAACATATTTGCAGATTCCAAGGATTATGACCTGGACATCTTTGAAGGATCATTATTATGCCTGCCATACCTGGTTTCTGCATAGTCACAAAACTATCTAGACCTCCTCAAGGAGACTTCAAACTAAGAAGAGATGACACGATAATTATTAGAGCAACATCTAGTAACTTCTGGCATTTGGAACTGGAACAGGCTTTATCCCCCATCCTTATTGTACAGAAGATCTTGAGGTCTGGTAGCACTGTCTGGGACTACACAGTCAAGTGGCAGCAGGTGAGACTTGGATCTCAGATTTCCAGGTTCCATTCAGGGCACCCGAAAGATGTGCGCTTGTTCTTACAGTTCAACAAAAGACCACTCATCTGCATCCCAGGAAAGGCAAAAGATCTATCAAGAGATCTTTGTGGATGACTGATCACTTCAATTTATCCTTCTGAAGTGGAAAAACTATCCCTAAACTTACTACAAAGAAATCACTTAATCATTTGTATTATTGGAAAAGTTATTCTATATCTCAACTTTACTAGGTAATCTTGTGACATATACTGGAATATTTCTCAAAGCCCCCTTACTTGAACAAAATTTAGGACCTGAAAAAGAAACATGGTTATTAACCTTTGGTGGTGTCTTTGAAGAACAATTCCAATACCTGCAGGAATTTAGGAGAAAATGAGGATACATGTGAGCCTATAGTAGTACAATTAGTTTTCTGTGCTAAAGGGAAAGAAAAATGGTGCATGGTCAGGTAAAACTGTGAGAATGTCACAGTTTGCTAATTTTCCTTGGCCTGGAAAACAGCTGTCATCAGTGTTTCAGAGACCACGCTGATACATGTAAGGTGGTTTCTCTTAGTCATGTAATGTCATGACTAAAGGTTATCTCTTCAGTAGGAATGATTGACTCCCAATCTCGGAAGCACTTTGTGCCTCCATGACACTGCCTCTCTAATTGGCCTGATTTGACTTCATGATGTCTGGATGGGAGATTCCACTTCCTGGAAGGCAGAGACTTTGATCCACCCCTTTGTGAGTCAAATGATGCTCATGGCATCATTGGGATTGGTTACTGATAATATCACTATGGGGAATAACTTTTACTGTTTGGGTTTTTTCTTTATGTTTCTTATATTTCTGCTACTAAAATAAGGTCAAATGATTCTAAGACCAGACTAAAGTCATTAACTTTGTCTTGTTCAATACGACCACTCATAAAGCTTTCCCTTTCCTCATTTTCCTTTCTTTACTGCATTCTTCCTGCTACATTGAACAATTATCATGATTGTATGAATTAATGGACACTGTGCGAGGGGACTTACTTTCTTGTTTTTGTTCTACTGCTAAGGATCTTTGTTACCTTGCACAATCACTTCCCCTCTCTGTGCTCAGGTTTTGCAGATACATTAAATCTATAGACAAGTCAGTAATAAGAGTGACATGAAATTCTTTGGAGTTATAAACTCCTTTGAGAATCATTTATGGATCCTTTCCATAAAAATGTATATACTATGGCATTTAGATTCAGTGCTCCTGAAATTCCCTTTGAGTTCTAACAACTGCTGTCATAGCAAATGCTAGGCACTGTATTAAGTACATTTCATTCTTTATCTAATCTACCATTCATAATTATCCCAGCAGTTCAGTATCACACCTTTTTTTCCTCCATTTTTGGGGAAAAGAAAACTGAAGCTCAGACAAGTGAAGTCATAGACCAGGCCCAGTCAGTTAATGAAGGGCAGAACTTGAGTCCAAGCCCTGCACTCATGAGAAGCTTCTGTGTGCTCTGTGGGCGAGACAAGGAAAATTAGCCGGAAACCCAGAAAATGGTACTAAATTACATACTAAGTTACAGAAAACATGAACACAGTGTAAACACTCCTTTATCTATTTTAGTAATTTCAGCAAAAATCAGACTAGTGGATGATATTAGTACTTGGTTTGTTTTTATATATCTTCAATCACAGAGCCAACATCTGACAGCCAGATTACCCCAGCCTTGCTGGATACTTCAAATAGCATTTTCAGAGATGTTTTCTCATAATGATAGCATGAATTGATGGATTTTCATGACATATACAAGGAGCAAAGAGAATGGAATAAAAGCAATACAATAGTCATCCTTCCACTTTTTCGAAATTTTTTTTTCTTTGCTAGAGAGATTCACTCTGGATTGCATTTATGTAATCACATATTTTAGAGCAATTTAAAATCAAAATAGCAATACATTTCCTGAGTAGTCTCATCAACCAAGGGATGAACAGGGTCATAAAAGGAAAGTTGTTACCCCTCTAGTGAACCAAAATCTTTGTTTTAGTTTTCACTCAATTTTATGTTTCTCTTTGAAAAGTTACTAAAACTTGTGATAACTAAATCATTTCCAGATGTCTGAATTCTTTTCTATTTGCATGTTTCTCTACAAGGGATGGAAGGATCATAGACAGTGGCCAAAGGGAAGGGTAATTACGGAGGCTCCTTTTGGTGGAGTGGAACGAGCAGACAGGAGCAGCTCCCACTTATTCTTGCTTTCAATGATTTCCCCCAAAGAGCCATTTTGTTGTTGTGTATTTGTTTCTTTGTGTTTCGTTTTTGTTGTACTCATGTGAGTTTTTAAAAAATAATTTTATAGAATGTCTCAGCTGATTTATCTTAAAAGAGTGGTGGTGACCCACGGATTATGACAGCTAGGAGCATTCCTAAGAGACCCGTGATTTGAAGCTCGGTGGTATTCAGCCAGTGGCCTGAATTTCTGTGCAACCTCTATGTTCCTTCCTTCCTCACCTTACTCCCTTGCTTTCTACCACCTCATTATGTAATTTTCAACCAATGACATACAGATCCTTGGTCCTCATCCAATGTGAAGTTAGGCTACACAAAAAAGGATTTTACTGAGAAAGAGAGGACTATGGAATTGGTAACATCTACAAAATGGATTTTCAACCAATGGCTTCCTGCAACCTAATTTCTTAATTTGAGTTTATTGGTGGAGAAATAGTTCTCCAAGGAACTAAGAGCCTAAGTTTGGTAGAGTCAAGAAACAGGGAACACGAAAATGTGACTTCTCATGTGGCTCAGATTAGGAGAGTTAGAATCTTGGCCCATTTCTGTCATAACAAGGTGTCTATCATTTAAAAGCAGTGAGAGAGATGGAGAGGGAGAGACACACATACAGAGGGACAGAGAAAGATAGGCAGGGTGCTAACTCGAATAACTGTCTAGCTCAGAACTGCTAACTAGTGCTAGTCGTTTGCCTCTCTGTGGTGGTAGGGACACTTCTGTGGCTGAAGCTCCTGGCTACACACAGCCTCTTGCCAGTTCTCTACATATCTGCCTTGGGCCATTATCTCAACAGATAAGAAAGTCTCAAGCCTGTGTCTCCCTCAAAAACCTTGGAACAACACCAAGAACAACAAACACCAGAAGCTTGACAGCTCCAAATCAATGAACAGAGTAACAGAGATTTTGGTTAAGTAGCTGCAGGGTGCAGGTAGAACCCAGCCCAGAAATCCTCTATTACACTACAAATAAGGCAGCGCCTTGGACATTTGTTAGAATAATGCACATAAATGTGAATATTTACTGCTTAGAAATACAAAGAGGATTTACAAATATTTAATTGTTAATGCCTGTTATTTAACTCTTGGGAAGCTATGTTTATATAACCTCAAGGTCCTAAAATGCATATTAACATCATAACTACCTCAGATTAGGGAAGCAGTTGAGATGGCCCACTTTAATTTCTTAGAGGAAATCTATAGTATTTACAGTAAACAGGAATAAACTATTTTCCAGACATACTTGCTGTCCAATCCCTCTTCCCTTATATTTTCCAGGATGTTTTATGAGATTGTTTTCCTATAGAAGAACTTTTGGGAAATAGTGGGTCTCATGGTGCTTCTCACACACTTCTTAAAGGAGCCACTTTCTTTTCTAAGCTTCTATGTGAGCTGAGGGATCCTCTCTACCAGGTCATGGACAGCTCTGGAGATGTTTTGTTTCCTGTAAACTCTCCTACTTCTTTATCTTCTACTCTACCTTATGAATGTTACCGACTTGCCCACTCTGCAAGCTTCTGCCCTGGGCTTGCACAGCACCCTCTGCCTTCTTTCATAGCTCCGATCATTGGTGTTCAAATGGCAGCTGTTCCCACTGGACAAGTGCTGTATAGGATGACACAGCTGTAGAGGAAGATACAGTTAATTTCAAATCATTTTTTCAGAGAATTTCAGTAACACCTGCATCTGAGACTTTGATAAAGACATAAAATAAATAATGAGCAAAGGATTAGGCTAATCTGAAAAGGCTGAATAACAAATGAAGTGAAGACAGCAGCTGTGCAGACACCAGCCCAGAATGTTACCCAGTGCGATGGCTCAGGACTCAGTGACCTGGGTTGTCATTCACTGATTCACTGCCATCAATCAAACTTGGTATAGTCACTGACATTCATATCCCTTCCTCTTCTCAAATTCTGTAATTCTTCAGGACTCCACAAGGCTGATTGCAAAATATGTTTTGTGCTTCAATTTAAAAATAATTATCACAGTAAAAGATACATTGGCACTAATCCCTTCAAAGTCCTTCCCCTCACTTCAAATACACTTATCCCACAGTTCTTGCCACTTTCTAAAGCAATACTGGAAGTCCTCTTTTGTGAATGTCTTTTGTGGCTGCTTCATTGCCCTGAATCAATTTGAAACGTTTGTGGCAATTTCTGTCAAATAAAAACATTACAGTGTGTCCTTATCCATCTTATTCAAGGTGGCTTCAAAATGAAACCCAACCATGAACTATCTACTACACTTAGAATTGTTTGACAGAAAATTATATTCAAAGAATAAGAACAGAATACTAGGAAAAAGGAACCCTCAGGAAATATATAAAGGAATTTAAAAGTAGGATTATGCAGAAGTTTTTGACAAGCAATAGTAAAAGGAAAAGAGAAAGACAAAGGAAGCACTTGACATCTAATGACAGTATAAGGAACAATACAATAAAAAGTCCCTGTTTTAGAACATATCATGTAATGATTGATTCAGAGACTCATGTGAAAATCATCAGTGGATGTCAAAATCATTTGTTACCAGTTTCTTTAGCAGAAAAAAGAGAGATAAACATTGTGGAGAAGGGAAGATGATCTGAGAGTAGGGGGAGACAGGAGGGAAGAGAGGAGGGGAAGTAAAAAGGATGGAGATGCACTATGTACCAATACCCATGATGAATGTATTTATTATGTCTTGCAATAATGTAGCAATAAAAAAGTGAAAAAAGAACATTTATATAGAGTCAGCACATCATCCCAAAGATCATTAACCAGTTGAAAGGAAGAAGTGCTCTCTGCAATGAAAATAATTGCAGTTATCTCCTTCATAAAGTGACTGTCCTTCTCTTCTTGAATAGTGAAACAAATTGACATCATGAATCTCCTGTTGTAAGTGAATGTGAAGAACATGCTCTTTCCTATTGACTATTACTACTCAGGATATTCCCCTTTGCTCAAAGAAGACCTGTTCCTGTATTATTTAATGTAGCAGTCAATGTCACACATGTGACAGCAGAGAACATGATTTGTGTTTAACCCAAGCCATTTTCTGTAAGTGTAAAATACACACCTGACTTCATAGACATAGTACCTCTCAAAAAGCTGAGATATATTGCTAACAATTTTAAGGTTAGTCAAATGGTAAGATTATATATCTTTAGATATAGCAAGTTGAATTAATGGTATTTATATATATTTTTAATAATTGGGGAACTGATATAAGAATTACCAATTTATTTTTTGTTGAGGAGGGTATTATAAAACCTTTAATCTTTGGTGTTAACACTGTACTGAAAAAGACAAGTTGCTACCCCCAGTCCACAATTAACCAGGGAAAAAGTATTTTAAAATAAAAAGGAAAATGACATTGTTTTCAATATGTGAGTATGTAGATAAATATAGGTAAAGTTGCTTATATTTTGAATCTACTTTTTTTCTGAATTTACTACTGACCAGGGAAAAGATTATCCTAACTGAAGATGAGTAGGTAAAGATCAAAGGTGAGGTGGTAAAGGGAGCAGGGGCCAATACTAGGCTACAATCAACAGCTAGAAAAATCCGACATTGTTTACTGTCACCAGTTGAAAATAGGGGTCGCTTTCTTCTTGAGAGACTCATCGGGTGACTTAAAAATATTTTAAACATCGTGATGAAATAAGAGAAGGTTATCCCAGCCTTTAAGCTTCCTCTATGGGTTTAGTACACTTGTTTACAAAATCTTTAGGTAACACTTTATAGTAATTTTCTTGGCATTCTTAAATACAGCAGTCTATGGTGACTCACAAAGCTATGATGATTTGTGTCAGAGTATTTGTCTCTTTTGAGACTTGATATCTGTAGCAAACATCTTGCTCTGTTTTGTGCTTGGTGGTTAGTGTCACTATATACAACCCATATGGGAATCAGAGAGACTGGGTGGATGGCTGAAGGAGAAAGCATTCAGACTGATCTCTGGGGACCAACATGGTGAAGGGATGAATCACAAGAGATTTAAAGGGTTTCGCTGGGTTTGGAGAAGACCCAAACCAGGGGCAAAGGATCTTTAAATTCTTTGATTCCCACAAAATTCCAAGGCACTTGGCTTTCCCTTGAAAATCCTGATACATTTGATGAATTGTCAGAAAGACAATTTTTTTTTCATGCGTACAAAACACAGTCTTGAGCTGGAGAGCTGAGTGGCTAACTTGATTTTGAACTTGTTTACTACTGGAAAATAATGGTTTCCTGTTTTTGACAAGAGAACAACATCAAAAAAGGTTTACAAATGAAAATTAAAAGGTTTCTTGGTTAGTGAATACAGCAGAGGTTTTGGGGAAATTGATTCTAAGTGAATCTGAAAAGAGAATAACTGTCCCTTGAAAGACATATGGGCCTGGTAACTAATGTGAAAATTGTTTAATAAATGAGAATTTGGTCTAAATACAGTCTTCTAATGAAGGATAGGAATATCCTCTAACAGCCAGCTCTGTTCATTCTGTTTTCCTCTTTTGGGATAATACAAAGTAGAGCAGACTTTTCCTCCTGGCAGTCATACTGTTAACCAAATTCCATGGGCTACTATAGAGAAAATCTAATTTAGAAGTTATATCTTAATGTTGTCCTGAATTACAGGTGTTTAATGAATATTTATATTCACTAAGTGACAAATTTAGGGCTCACCACAGGCTAACGCTTGCAGCTACAGAGATGAACAAAATTTCAGAATGCAGTTCGTGCTCTGGGACAAGGATTAGCAGACTCTTTCTGGAACTGTTTCTGTTCTAGTCAGCTATAAAAAATACATGAGATAATTGTAAAGAGAAAAGGTTTATTCTGGATCATAATTTTAGACAGTTGAGTCTATGATCCTTTGTTTTGGGGCCTTATGACCACTAATTGTATTATGCTAGTCTGACTCGCATAAGAATCATCTAGCAGATTAAGAAGTTATGGGTGTTTTGTGGATGATTGACATGCAGGCCAGCAGACTCAAAGGGGAAAACTCAACCTAGATGTGGATCTCACTAATCAATAGGCTTAGAGCCAGGGTAGAATAAAAAGGGAAAGAAGGAAGTGTTTCCCCTTTTTGAGGGGAAGAGCTGCAGTCTTCATCATTACCTTTGGACCTTGATCTCTGGTTCCTTCAGCCATCCAGTGCAGACTCTTCAACCCTCTACCACAGACACACACTAGTGACTCCAGAGCGGGGATGGTGACCCTTTTAGAGATCAAGTGCCAAACTGTAACCCAAAAGCCGCTTATTTATTGCAAAGTACCAACACTGCAATTAAACCTGAATACTGAGGTTTTAGTTTAGAAACAGAAACTACCCTCCATTAACATCTTCTGGCTTAAAAGAAAAACACAATAACACACATGCCATGGATTCACCAAGACTACTCTACAGTGAGCTTCCAGGCCTTCAACTTTCAACTGCTGCTACTGGATCCTTTGGCTGTCAGCACAGAGGGATCCAGAGTGACTTTTCTGCTTCTGATCCTGTAAGATACATAATAAATCCCTTTGTATAAGCATACATATATTTTATATTGATTCTGTTCCTCCTCAAAGTCACTCATGAATACAGGGCTATGGCCAGAGCATCATAGCAGATGAGTATGGCAAAGCAAAACCACTGGTCTCGTGGCCAGGAAGGGAAGAAGAGGGAGAAGAGGTGCTGGAGTCCCACATTTCCCTTCAAGGACACACCCTCCATGACCTAAAGACTCCTCAGTAGGCCTTGTCTCTTGAAGATCCCACCATATCCCTGTGGACCAATCACTTAACACATGGACTTTTCGGGGATACTTATCCAAACCATAGCAGACTAAGTCGTAAATAATATAGACTTTTGGGCCATAGGTCTTGGTTGCAATCATTCAACTATGTGCTATACGGCATATAAATCACCATAAGTGATATGCAAGCAAAAGGACGTGGCTATGTTCCAATAAAGACTTATTCATAAAACCAGGCCATAGGCAGGATTTGGTCAATCATCTGTATTTTGCCAATGCTGGACTAGTGGTAGAAATAGCTGAGAGAAGAAGCAGTGACAAAACAGGGTAAAATGTTTAGAGTCAAGATATTTTTCTGAGCCCTAAAATAGTCAACTCTGACTGGAAAAGGCATGGAAAGTGTATTTAGCTATAAGTGACATTCATATGAGCCTTCAATAATGTGCAGGACTGGGCCAGTGACTAAATGTTTACTTTCTCTCTTAGGAAAAAATGTCCTCAAATCCTTTCCACAGCAAAGGATTTCTATTATAGAAGTTCACTGTAGAAATATTTTATAAAGAAAAATGTATTCTTTAAACTGGACTCTTCCTTACTCAGCTATCAATGAATACCAACTTGATGATATATGATATCTAAACAAATTTTGAAGAGGCATTTTTTCATATGACCTTAGGATTGCAGTTGCAAAATCTTAAAAATTTTGAAATCTTAAATCTTAAAAATTTTATTTGATTCAGGAAGAAAGAGATAACAAGAGGAAAAGAATTTAATAGCTGATCATTTAAATTAAAACTTAAGAATTTTATTTTTATGAAAAAATAGTCAAATTTTCCAGTTCAACGTGTATATTTGATTTTTTTTTTCTGTGCAACAAGGTACAATCCACTTAGAAGATTAGAACAATACATGGTTTCAGGTTTTACCCTAGTCAGAGTTATATCTCTAGACATTGCTTAGCTAAGTCCATTGCCCTCACAGGGCTGGAACCAAGGTGTGGATTAGGTTACATTCTCTTTGGAAAGTTTCTTTCATTAAGGATTCATGTCCAAGCTGGCTATTGATGAGTCACTGGTGGAATTCTTTTCCTTGTATTTGTAGAATAGAGGCCCTTCAGTTTCCATGGGCTGTTGGCTAAAGGATGTCTTCATCTCCTAGGAGCCACTGCAGTTCCTAGGGAATTTCTGGAGTTCTTAGAGGCCACCTGGTAGTTCCATGACACCTGAGTTTCTCTGTCATGACCACTTACTTCGTCAAACCTTCAGCAAGTTTTCCAGCTCTGGTTTGTTAAGATATATTTTTGGATAGCTCTATAGTTTGGGTGTGGTTTGACCTCTAGAGGCTCACGTGCTGGAAGTTTAGTCTCTAGTGTGGTGATGTGAGAGATGTTGGACTCTTTAAGAAATGATGCCTAACAAAAGGTAGGTAGGTCATTGGGGTACTGCCCTCAGATGGGATCAATGCTGGTCCTGAGGAGTGAGTCACACAAGAGTGGGTTGTTATAAAAGAGCAAGCCTGGGCCAGACATGGATACACCTCTGTAATTCCAGCTTCTCTGGAGGCTGGCACAGGAAGATCATAAGTTCAAAGCCTGCCTGGGTAGCTTCGCTAGACCTTGTGTCAAAATAAAAAGGTATTGGAGATGTTGCTCAGTGAGAAGGCTATGGGTTCTATCTCGGGAACTGCAAAACAAAATGAAACAAAAAATTAAAGCAAAGCTATCAAGATTAGAACAACATATGGTCTCCCTGGTATTAGCTTCCTACATTTTCATTTGATTTCTCTATGTTGCCCAAGTTTCTGCCCATATACCATCAGCCAAGATGACCACCACCACAGACTAAACAGATAGAACTGCCTGATCTTGGACTTTTAGCCTCCAAAATAGTGAGATTTTCCTTATAAGTTATAAATTATTTCCTTTCAAATTATCCAGTTTTTTGCATTTTGTTATAGCAACAAAAAATGGACAAAGATGGAGCATCACCTAACAAATGTGATCCCCCATCAACTATGCCCTAATCTGTTAGTTAGAAGGCAGTGCAGGGCCCACCTATGATGCACTGATAAATAGTAACCAGATGCTGATATCACATCTTTTTTATTATTAAATCAAGAATTAAAATCAACTATAGTTTCCAGAAATTTATTCTGTTGACTTTTTTTCCCTTTGGTACCAACGATCTGTAATCTGAATTCAAATTTCAGAGGGCAAACATATGTGACCAGAAACAATGGGGAGCAAACAATTGAAGAAATGGCTTGAGATTTTACTATTTGGCTCTTAAGAAAGTCAAAGGTGTCCATTAAGAGCAAGAGCAAAATGTTCATTTCCCGATCTGAGAAGAATCCTGGATATGGATAGCATCCATCTTCAGTATTAATCAACATTCACACTTACATGTTTTTGTGAGGCTCTGGCTTTTGAAATGAAGCTTTTAAATTGTACTGGTTAATAGCTACAAAATGAATCTGAGAGCAGTAACATATTCCCTTAATAAAACTTTATGTATGAGTATTTTAATGAATTGTTTCAGTATACAAAACTCTCACGGAGAGCCAAGATAGTGGTTGAAAACAGAATAGGCTTCAATCTTTACCAAGAAACTCACTCCTAACAACTGGTACAAGAATTAAAATGAAGAAAAGGGCCTGTCTCATACACTAGCATTTTTGGAAGCCATTCTTTTTAGACACTATGTTTTAGAATTTCCAGGCATCTGTCTGTTGCTCGAATACCTACACACTTTGCGGAAGCTTTATTTGAAAATGCTGTGTACCTTGTCTAAAGAGCCAGCTGGGATGCCAGAAATAGTATCAGCTCTATTTATGTCTTTGGAGTAATTACAGTGGAATTTAAAGACTTAGTTTATAGATCCAAGAAGAAGATCTTCTGTGTACACTAAAAGGATGAATCCTTTCCAGACGACTTCTCATTTGGCTGAAGGAGAGCTTGAGGAAGCATTTCATAACGTCAGCCAAAGTCGTTTTTAGCAAGACCTGGGTGGGATTCATGCTGTTGATATTCAAATTTTTTTTTAAAGCCTCGATTTTAATCTATCCAAGGTTGCTTTGTTGTAGTTATGAAACTATGAATCAATTTCAAAGCTTTCAGGGATGAAAGGAGATGTTGAGACAAGTGCCTGCTATCTTTTGTTGAATGGAGGGAAACAATGTTAACCAATTTCCTGATGGCTTTGCCTGGTGGACTTGACTTTTGTTTAGCTAGTGTCTTTTTGGAATGCATCTGTTTTTTTCAATCCATGCCCTGACTCTTACCAAAGGCCACTGTGTGTCTGTGCTCAAGGAGAAAGATGCAGTGTGTGTGGTCAGGGTGCTTTCCTTCTGCTTATTGGATGCAAGCTGGATTCTCCTCAGAGTTAGGATGCTAAACGAGAATGTAAGTGATGATATACCTTGAGAAAGATCACAAGTCTGTATGCTTTTTGGACAAAGCATGAAAGAATGCTTACTTAGAGAATCTGCTATGTTTTCTTCCAGTCTTTTTAAACTATGAGAATAAAAACTAATTTATTCTAAATGTGTCCTGGCACACAGCAAACTTCACAGAAAATGCATTTTCATCATCCTCCAAAAAGATCAGGAAAAACCTCCTTGTCTACTCATCCTCCTGGTCCCTCCATCCTTTTAAAATCCATGTGTGTTAGAGGCACCCTTTTGCTATTATAAGCAGTAATAATGGTGACATAAGTGCGCTGCTTGCCTATTCCGATGTCAGATGTCTTTAGTGATTCTAAGGCTTGCATCAGTAAGGCAGACACAGCCTTAGTACACTGGACCACATTATTTACTTTCCCACATATTCTGTTTGATCCTTAAAACAGCACTTCAGTATTTGTATTATCAAGTCCATTATATTGATGGAGAAACTGTGAACTGAGAGTTGATTATGTTTCCTAAGACCGAAAAGCAAGCAAGTACTCAAACTTCAAATCCAGGTTTATTGGACTTCCTAGCCATTGTCTCTCTTCTCTTGACAGACTTCCTCTATAACAGGGAAATCACAGTGGTTTAGGAAACATTTAAGCTACAACAATCATGGCCTCTTTAGCAGAAATTGAAGTCTCCATCCTCACTCTGCTAGTTTGTTCTCCTGTGATGGCCCATATACTTGTCAGAATCTCCTTCCTTATTTTGTTCCAGATTAGACCTGGCTGGAAGAGATATTTGTGTGAAACATAGGAGGCAAGGATAAAACAGGAATCACTGTGCTCTGAAGAGATATCTGTTGTCAGATGTGGCACTGAGAGATACAGAGGTCCCTAGAAGCAACCATCTTGACCTTGCTCTGGTCCTTTTCAAGGTCAAGTCTTTCTGAACCTGAAAGGCCAACATCCATCACAACACAATTGCTTGAGACTTACAGACTTGCAGTAGTTACCCATAAACAGCAGCCTCCCAGACTTCTCCAAAAGTAGCCCCTTGGGATGTCCTTGTCTTCCTATCCTTCCCGGCAAGGTCCAGGTTATCTCTTGGTGCTTCCAAAGGACAAACTTTCTGATCTTTCAATGCAGCCTTCCACATCTTCTCTTCCTAGCTTCTCCTGAGTTCTTTGAAGTTCACTTCCTTTAGAGAATGATGCTTAGGTTGTTCTTCCCTGGTGAAATCTTGACCATGTTTGCTTGGGCTGACCCAGCATTCAATAGAGGAAAACCCAACCCACAGACACTCCCTCACTTAGCTTCATGTAAAGGTGGTTGATTGGCCTTCTGGTAAGCCTTGATCTTCACAAAAGGACTGTCATCTCTGTTGTCAGCACAAGTGATTATCTATAGAGTTCTCTGCTAGATAAAATGGCCCCTGCCTACAGGAAAGGTGTCACTCCAGAGAAAACAAAGACCTGCTTTTTCCCACCTCACCCCCGGTCATAGCCAATCATCTGCCACCACCACCCTTCCCCAGCCCTTAGAAACCTCACCCAGCCAACCTCTAGTTGCTGTTCTCTCCATTGTCCCAGACAGCCCGGCAGTTCTGTCCCTTAATAAAAGCCTTGCTTTGGGTGTTCATGTTTCAGCTCATTTTATTTCTCTCAATTATGTGTCCATCCTCAATCACAAACAGAAGCCTAAAATCTTTATCAGCAACTATCACTCTCATTGATTCACTACAAAGTTTTTACTGAAAATTATAATGAGGGAATTTCCTTCACAAAGTTTCACCTCTCCCACCAAGAGTTTTAAATTGAAGGTTTCAGTTCATAGAGAATGGCTTTGGCCTCAGGAAGATTTTGTTATTAACATTTAAAGATTGGGAAATCTCAGTGGATTGCCTAGATGTGTTATTTCTTTTTTCAAAATGGAATTATTTGGCAGCACTGAGCCCCGAATCTTAAATTACGATGCTGTACTTCATTTATCTTTCTTGTTTGGCATTTGAGTTAGTGACTCCCCCTGCAAGGTCTGGGTCTTACGGTGGGAACACAGGTCATGAAGATATCTAAGAAAGATGTAGGGAAAATTCCTACCATTTAGTTCCAAAGGTGTTGGGATTGTTGTCACCTTGTCACTACTTTCCAGGGAGTCAAATGTAAAACAGAATCAAGCATTATTTGAGCTTCACCTTAGCCACCTTAGGTTCGGATTTCTAAAAACTATTTGGACGTGGATTATTACTCTCTCTCTTTTCCCAAGGCCTTGTGCTTCCAGCAAGTGTACTCATTGGCTGCCTGCATAACTGGGCCCAGGATCTCTTGGCACCTTTGGATGGAGGATTGCACAGCATACTTCCCCATTCGCGTTCAAGCTCCCATGGTCTGTCAGCTCCAGGCTTGGCTGCAGAACTGGAGTATTTCCTCCCATAAATGTATGATTTGCAACACTGTTGACTTTTGTTTAGCTTTCCTGTTTGTCATATCTTGTAATGCTTCCTTTTGGTAAAGAATATTTGGCAACTTTATTGAAACAGGCTGGCTGCTTTAAACCAAAAAATTTAAAAGTTTAATTTGGGTTGATTATTCTCTAAAGAAAAAAGGGGGGGTACCTTTCAGCGTACATTTTCACTTCCTCATTGGAGAAGATCTTTTTATCAGCTGAGTTAGCTAATAGAGTGTTCTATGCACAATGTGAGGCCTTCATATTTATGTGGAAATGATTATATGTAAAGGACATATATAAACAGTGTCTGGCACAAAGATAGAACACAATAAATATTAACTATTATTGCTGTATGCACAATATAAATTATGTAAGTGACTATGTTTCCTGTTTTGCTTTGGCCTCCAGGAAGCTCCAGAGCAAATTTATGACTGAATTATAACTACCTTACAAGAGTTAGGCTTATGTTTAATTAGTAAATCTTTTGGTCTCTATATGACTTTTGCATTATATTACTCCTTGATTCTACTTTTTTCCATTTCACTACACTAACCATTTGTACTTTAGAATCTATTGTGAAGTGAGAATAAAAGGGATAAATGGAATAATTCAAATTTTTATCAACACTTAAAACTAGGATTAGAGCTAGTCTCCTAATTGGTTTATCTTTAATTGATGAAAACCTCCAGCATACAATCTATAAGCAGAACACTTATCCCCAAAACAGAGGAAGACATAATTCTAACATATTTTTAAAAAACTCCTAAAACTTAAAATGTAAGTATCTTAGCCTAGCACTGAAACATTTCTCAAAGAGACTGATCTGTTTTCTCAGCTGTATGTGACACCTCTACAATGGTTAGATCTGACACTACCCAGAAAAGTGCAGGATACATAATAGATTGGAGAAAGAAGGAACCAAAAGTCAGATCATATCATTTCTGGCACATATAGCATGACTCCCCCAACACACATACACCATGTTTCAATGCCACTGGTATGTGGGGGCTTTGATTATTCTTCTTGTTTTAGCCAGCATTTGTGGGCAAACATGTACAATGGGGATATTTTTCCAAATAAAAGAGAGAAAGTTTGCAAACTGAGAAAAAGAAGACTACATCCATTTTGTCTCTGTATCTTGTAAACAATGCAAAGCCTACTTAAGCTCTAATCCTGACAGAGTACATCTGCATGGAAGTGTGTTGCTTCTCTTTTTTACAGTAGGGACAATTTTCAAGCCTCAGACTTCATGACCTTTTTACACTAGCCTTCCTTTTGCCTCTGGATAATTGAGTCCCCCGCTCATGTATCATTCATTCATTCATGTTATTTGGTAAATATTGACTGACCCCTTTTAATGTGCTAAACATAGTTGTAGAGATATTGAAAACACAGTGAAATTCAAAATCAATAAGTACTTGCCTTCCCAAAGAAGAGGACAGTAAAACACAAAATAAATAAATAGAAATTATAAATTCAAATACTCCTAAGAACAGTGTAGAAATCTATATAAGTACATAACATTAATTACATAAACCTAAGTGTAAAGTTAGTATAAGAATTGAGGATGGATGTGCTCCATAAGTCTGTGGATGACCATGGAAATTTTCTCTAAGGAATTAACGTTTTGAAAGAGGAAAAGGAGGAAATCAACAAGAGGAAATAGTTTTTCAGAACAGGCCAGTTTATAGAGATTAAAAAGGTCTTGTAAAAGAATGTCTGTTGCATTAAGGATATATAATTGTCCCTCTCCATGTATGGGCAGATGATTGGTTCCAGGACCCTTTGTGGATACCAAAACCAGCCATGCTCAAATCTTTTACATAAAATGGCACAGTATTTGCATATAATCTAGGAATATCCTCTCATACACTTTAAACAATGTCTAGATTACTCATGATGTCATACACAAAGTAAATGTTATATATAAATGGTCATTTTACTGAAGTTTAGGGGACAGTTACAAATAAAAGTCTGTATATGTTCAGTACAGACATTGTATTTTTTCAAATTATTTTCAATCTGCAGTTGCATGAATCTATGAATGCAAGGTCCATGGATACAGAAAGCCAACTATATGTTTAGTGTATATAGATTATACAGTCAGAAAGACAAATATATTTCAATCTATTTCTTCCTTCATTTTAAATCTTAAAAAGTATATGTAGTACATACCCTTTTCAATTAAGGAAATATATTGATTTGTCCTTTAAAAAAAAGCATTGACTGTTTACTTGGTACCAAGCTCATTCATGTCCCTCAGGGGCACAAAGAGTGGCAAGACTTGGGGACCCAGAGAAAATCATTTACAAGCAAGGATGAAAGAACTAGAGAGAAGTTTGCGGATGGTGCTGAGAAACAGGAGGAGGGTCACTGGCAACCTAGAGCTTCAGGAAATGCTTCCAGCAAACAAAGATGTCTGGCTCCAAGCTGAAGGATGCTCAAGAAATGAACAGGAGAAGAGAAAATAGCATGAGCAGAAGCATGAGATGGCATTTATTTGAGGAAAAAGAGAGACTGGGTGAACAAAGATCAAATGGGTTGAAATCAGCAAAAGGAAGACAGTGGCACCCATGTGGATCAGTGCACAAGGAGCATAAGCCTGGAGGAAGCAATAGACAACCAGTGAGGTGGCAAAGCAAGAGACTCCAGGAATGGCACAGAGAGGGAATGGTCATGGAGGCCCAGAGGGAGAGTGGTAAAACCAGCAAATGATTCCAAGCAGAAAGAATGTTCCAGAATATCAAAGGCAGCCAGGAGGCCCAGTGGGGAAAGTATGAATGTGGTGTCGCTGAATTTAGAAAGAAGGTTTTTGGTGACTTTTTCAGAAGGCATAAAGGCTGGAGGCTGAAGCAGGATGAGAGGGTTATAGGGTGAGAGGATGAGGTAATCACTCAGTGGAGGTGCCACTGGCCATGACTTCTACAGGAAGTCTCACTCCACAGGGCAGGAGGTTGGAGGAACGCCTCAGAGTAGACACTGAGCCCTGGGAGGTTTTCTGCTGCTGCTATTTTGTTTTTAAGTGTGCAAAGTTTCAAACATTTATGTAGGCCATGGGAAAGAAGTCAAGACAGAAGGGATAGTTAAAGATAATACAGGGAATATTATATTTGAGTAATTATGGACTTAAAGGAAGACAAAAGGGACCATGGGCATAGGAAGATGTCCGTATTGGACAGGAGACAAGGCATCCTGATCCCTGCCTATGGAGACAAGGAGAGGGGTGGGAACAGATGAAGATGAGTTGCAGTGTGGTACGGAGGAGATGCAAATAGAAGACAAGATCAAGTGTTCACAGCAAGGCTCCAGGATCAAATAAAAGCCAGAACAGCAGCAAAGATATAAGAGTGGCCCTGGGGACAAAGGAATGGGAGGCAGCTTGAGAAAAATTCAAAGACTCATCAACATAGTTGAAGGTGGCCTGGCTAAGGCTGAAGGCCATTAAGGAGGGAAGGTGGTGATCTGCCCTACTGCATGATTCTCTTCCACAGAACTGCAGTATTTTAGAAATATAATGAGAAAATGAATGTGGTGGATCTGAGATTTTTCCTGGATCGTACGTCAGGAAATGGGAGGGAGATGAAAGGAATAATGGAGGTGGGAAGGGGGTGCTTGGCATTGATGTTGAACATGTAGGTTAAATAGTAGTCCTGGCTGTCACTATTTTATCTGGGATGGATCAGGAAGGCAGAAGGACTGGAAAATTGGACAGTCAATGAGAAAAGAGACACTGATGAGGTCTCTGAGAGACACAGAACAGCAGAGCGGGAGGAAAAGAACATCAAATATTTATGACGTACCTGAGAATGAAAACATCACCCCAGTCCCAATATGTCATGTTTCTATAAATATTGCTAGAAATAAATCAACTGAGTGAGGAACTCACGAAGAACCAAACATGTTTCCTGAATTAATAAAAGTTGTGGTGATTTTATTTGGAATTTTCCTCCGTCTAATGCCAGGGGCAAATGCTAATTGTTCAGGTAGTATACTGATGCTAGCAAAAGAAGCTTTCTAAGTTGGATTCACTTATTTCATTGTCCTAACTGTGAACATTCTGGAGAAATCATTAAGTGGTTGCTTTAAGTGTGCGTGCCTCTTCCTAGTCTCCAATGCATTGGCAAGAGTAGGCGATTTAATTAAACTTAAACTTAGAAACAGGATTCCTTTTTGATAGCTAATCAAAGTTTGTGGATAAAAATATTCACTAATCAATTAGGATCATATGTTTGAGGAATGGATTATGTCAAAGGGTTTGGCTTCCCACATCAGTAAAGATACCAGCTCCATGAAGTGGCCCAAGTTCTCTGAGTGTCAATAGAAAAGGAAATATAATAGCCAGGTGTGGTGGTACACACTTGAAATCCCAGCACTCTGGAGGGCTGAGGCAGAAGGATCACAAGTTTCACCCCATCTTATGCCACTTAGAGACTTAGTGAGACCCTGTCTTAAAAATGTTTTTAAAGGACTGGAGATGTAGTACGGTGAGAAGGCCTTGCCTTCAATCCCCACTTCTGCAAATACATATGTACATACAAACATACACACATACATACACAAGGGTAGTACAGTGAGGACAGTGTAGCCCTCTTGGCTTTGTCTCACAGCTTTTCAGATTTAGAATTTTAACTTTGCCTGAAGGTAGTAAATAAACAACAATGTATATTTATCATGTATTAATTTTCAAAATTTAGAGGGCACATTGAGTTCTGTTGCTATGTTTGTACAGTGGGAAAGTAAATAAGAAATTATCTGTAGCAGGAAATAAAGTGTTTTATATATATTATCATATGATTTTATATCTGAGTTGTAAGTGCTTGCAATGCAAAAAGAACAAGAAAGACAGTAGGTGCTTATATGAGCAAGACCTCATATCAGCTCATTTCTACCCTAGGTGGATTATTTTTCATCCAATTCTGTCCCCAGCAGTAATTTGCAGTTAGATATTGGATTTATAGCCAGGGATCTGAAACTACAACCTATGTTCTCTCAGTAAAAAGGGTCCCCCAAAATGATCCTCCCAGTCCAATGGCAAAGCATGTACTTTAGGAAGGAGTTCTCTTTGTTATACCCCGTGTGTGTAGTTCGGTGACCAGGGCTTTGGGATGTAGGGGATTTCAGTCTTTATCACACTTATTCTTCCTTGGGTGCAGGCAACCCCACATGCAATTGGGGTGTCTCAAATTCCTCAAGCTATTTTTTACATTTTTTCCTCTTTTACCAAATCTAAAACATTCTCTGCCATTTACTTTTCCTCTTAATTTTTTAAGCCCAAGTATATTTTAAAAGAAAATGTTATCCATGTGTTTTTGATTCATTTACACTTAAATCATCAAAAGCCTGTTTTGTAAGACCTTTTTGATGTCCAAAAAGTTTTTTTTTTTCTGGGCTGGTTTTACAAGTCATTTAAAGCTGGTCTTCCTTTGCTTTTCCTCCTACTCCATCCCTTACTTGGGGATGAAAAACAAAACGAAGCAGAAAGTTGAATTTGCTGGGAGCAGATGATTTTTAATCCCAAGAAATGGGGTCCATTAAGCCTTTAGCCAACACAAGTTACTTTGCTACCAAGTTGGGATGTTGTACACTGTGATGCCCCAAACTCAGATGTCAGGTAGTTAAATGCGATGACTTTCCATTGTCATAAAATTTTGTGAAATTATGGCCCCCTTTTGATCAGAAATCTTTCTGCCAAAACAAATGATATTCTACAAACTCTATTTACTGTCTTCACATGCATCCCACACACTTGCCAGGCACAAGTCACATGTCATGTGATAGTCATTGCTGCCCTCCACCCTCCGAGTGCCCCCACGGACCGCCATGAAGTGCAGCCTCCAGAGTTTTCTTCTTGCATAATCGATATGTGAACATGAGTTGTAAACAGCATAACTCAGTTTGGGGAGGTCACTGGCATCGCTCCTTTGAGGTACTGGAAGTGCAAAGAATGAAATCATGGAGACTATTGGTGTTTCTGAGCTATTTCTTCAAATGTGGAGAAAAGTTTGCTTTGGGGAGAAATTAATTATGTACAGAGTGTTGTTCCTTTCAGTCTTTGCCTTTGTGTACAACCACCCAGGCCTTCAGTTCTGTGCACTAATGGCAAGTGAGGTTTTCAGGCTGAGTTGTCTCATATCTTTGCATAGCATGGTTGGACACCTTATTTTGAGTTCTTGTCCTTCAAGAGTTATCACAAGATGCCCCTGAGAAGCTAATGAGCACCTTTGTTCCCTACAAATATTTTATGTCAACCAAAACTTGTAAGCCAAATACTTGATGGGAATACGAGTTCTTAAATTGTGAGCTATTTATAAAAGAAATAATTACAGTTATAATACTATCTAGCAGAATTCAAGGAAATCTGGACCCTTTAACTGACTAATTTATTTTGCAGAAATTTATTCAAAGAGAACAAGGATAGATTGTACAAAGAATAAACTGAAAGAGTTTGTTCCTAATGGTGAAGTACCAGTATTTTAAATAACATAGAATAATCATTCAATATAAACAACTAGGGAATTGAATCAATGAAGCAAAGTGTTTCATAAAAAGAAATGAATTGCATCAACTTATAAGACGGTTTTAGGAGAATATGTAATGATAGAGGATTTTTGAGGTATATTAAGTGTAAACTGTAAATTTTATAAGAAAAAATAATTCTGTATAAGAAAATTATTCTAAATGATCCCAAATGTAGAACCAAAAGTTAAAACAGAAAGTATATCTTAAAATTTTTATTATATATATTTTTAAAATTTCCTACAGTGTGCTTATGATACCTTTTGTAATATCATATTTTTAAAAGATGTATAACTCTTTATTCTTTTCTCCTTTTTTTGCAGTACTAAGGATTGAATTTAGGACTTTCACACTAAACTACATCCCCAGTCCTTTAAAAAAAAAAATGTTTTAGGGCCAGGGATTTAGCTCAGTGGTTTCACCGCCTGCTGCGCAAGCGCAAGGACCCGAGTTCAATCCCCGGTACCAAAAAATAAAATAAAATAAAATAAATAAAAATGCCAAAAAAAAAATGTTTTACTTTGAGACAGGGCCTCCCTAAGTCACTAAGTTGCCACGGCTGGGCTCAAATTTTCGATCCTCCTACCTCAGCTTCCCAGAATACTGGGATTACAAGTATGAGCCACCATCTCTGACCTACAGTGCTTTCTTTATTTTATTTTATTTCTTTTTTTTTTTTTTTATTTTTTGTACTGGGGATCGAACTCTTGTCCTTGCACTACAGTGCTTTCTTGATGTTTAAAAAGTGAGTGGCTAAAGAGATCTTAGAACTAAATTCTTTTCTGGGGCGTGTATGCATTATTTGAAGAGAGTTCACCTTCTGATTGTATAAGCTCATCCAAATCTCTGTACCAAATGCTAACCTTTAGCCTTTCCTGACTTCTGCTGAGAATGAATTAATTATATGCTAATAATTTCATCTTTCTGTCATCAAAAAATGCAACTGTAAGCCTTATTGTCAGATGGCAGAATCTCTTGCGTAAACACATATTTCCATATTTTGGGATTATCTTAGAGTTAATAATGTACTTATGAAAAAAACACAATTATTCTAATAATATGAGTAAATACTAGGACTTTCTTACTGTAAGAGTTTTAGAATGATCAGTGCATTAGTGACTAAGTAAAAGAAAATCCTACCAGTAAATATTAAATTAAGCAGAATTCTCCATAGCAGACTTGTATTTGGGGTCCTAGTGATATTTTCCCTAAGTTTTATTACAATAACAATATATTTCTAACTAAAAAACTACAATCAAATAATCATCTCTCTTGTCCTGATTCATAAAAATACTTATCCATAAAGAAAGCAACATATTGGATACCATTTGCACTGTCATTTTGCCCTGACATCATTAGCATCTCCTTTTTCTTCTATTTTTCCTTGGCATCCTGAATCACATAAATAGTAACCACTTTTACTAGAAAAAGCCTAAACACTAGTAATCTTTTTAAGCCACATTGATCTTATTGAGTCCTCAAAAAAGCTCTAGCTGTATTAACCAACTTTCTACCACTATAACAAAATAGTGGCACAGTTTACTTATGAAGCAATGAGGTTTATTTTGGTTCATAGTTGAAGAGGTTCACACACAAGACTGGGAGACCCCATTGGTGTGAGCTTATAGCAAAGGTGGTACATCATGGCAGGAAAATGTGTTGGAGCAAGCAAGCACTAACATCTCAAGTGAGGAAGCAGAGAGAGAGAGAAAAGAAGAGACTGGGCTCCCACAATCCCCATTGACAGTCTGTCCCCAGTGAAATAAGGATCTTCATGAGGCCCCATCCCTTAAAGGTGCTACTGCTTCCCAATAGTGCACCCCCAGGGACCAAGCCATTAATACCCTGGCCTTTGGGGGTCATTACACATATTCAAATGATGGAGTGGAAACTATGATTTTCTTTCGAACAAAGAACCTGAGAGCCACAGAAGTCAGAATGAGGCACAGCTAGCAGTTATCAGAAGCAGAATTCAACCTCAGTGCTGTCTGTAACCACCCTTTTTGTTAGAAGTGGCAATATGTGTAAAATGCTCAGCATGAGCCCTGACACATACAACATGGTGTTCTTTTACTCACCTAGCCAGATGGAAAGTACCAAGCCTTGGGAACAGCACAGACAAGAGGAAGAACCCTGCTCTCCCAGTTTTCAGGGTAGGCTTTGTAACTTCCTAAGTGGTTGTACAACTAGAGTATAAGGTCCATTTCACATGCACATCCTATAAATTTGGCATGTTTTTCTAGCAATAGAACAGTTATGACAAATTTACTTGCTATTGAAAACATTTGGAGATCCAATAATCCACGATTGTAGACTTTGGCCAACAGGAAGGAAAAGTATCCAAACAACTGATCTCAGTAATGAAATTAACCTTATATACTACTTTTTTCTTTTTCCTTTTTTTATTGCTATACAGATGAATGAGTTTCGTTTTGGCTCATGCACATTACATACTTTGGTCATTTTTATCCATACCCCTCATCACCCTCCTCGTCTTGCCTCTCTTCTGGTTTCACATCTATGGGTGGGGTTAAGAAAGGTGATATATTTTGCTAATAAAATATCTCCCTTTATATGTACTAAGATTGTTTCATAATACCTAGATGGTATAATTGTGATCATTGTTTTAGTGTATTTTTCACTTCATCACATCAGAGTTTAGATTGGCATTCAATATAAACACATAAGAGTATGACACTTTCTCTGTTGGGTTAATATTTTGTAACTCCTCCACTAAAATGTAGCAAGTCAAGGAGAAAAAAGTAGAGAACGAGAATACTTCACATGATTTCTGCCTTTGAATCCTGAACCACATGTGATCTCTCTTGTACATGCATAATTATTAATAAATTATACATGAACAGTTCTTTAAGAACCTAAGATGTGTGTGGTATACATTTTTGGTTATGGTCATTATTAAAAATAACAACAAAAATAAATTCTTCCTTATCATTATTTCACAATAAACATCAAATACACATGAGAACAAAACCACATTTGAGTAACACTAAGACCTGAAAATTACGTTTTAAGTCTTTAATATGTACTTCCAAATTTCAGAATTACCTTTTATAGAGTAGAAATGTTTAATTGAACAAATGCGCAACACGTTTCATTAGTGATTTCATTTCTTCCATCTCATGACATCCTTTAAAATTAGAAGACCACAACTAAGTCCCCCATAGAGCAGGTCAAAGATGAACAATAGTGGACCAACAAATAGCTCCTTAGCAGCAATGAAGACAAAAATGTATCTACAAAAACAACAACAACAACTGTAACAAAACTCCCAGAGCTATATTTTCTTTCATTGCAAACTAAATACAAAGTAAGCAGCCATACTATTTTATAAACATCATAGTGATAGTATGCAAATTTGAGAAGTCTTTTTGCCAGCTGACTGTATTGAATCTCCTGTAATAGTGATTCTGTGGTTCCCCTTTGCCTATCTACTTGCAACTTCCATCAAACCAATGTGTCTAGATGTGGTTCTTAGCAAAAATAATACTTAGTCTCCTAAGGATTAAAGAAGTCAAGTTGCTCAAAAATAGGAGAGGAAAAAGCCCAAAGGAATCCTACTAGGGTCTGTTGAAGATTAACAGACCACCACACAAAAGGCCCCAAACCATCCTTCAACCTTCTGAAAGAAATGTACTAAAAGTGTTACCATGGGAGCAACCAATTAAATAAACCAATAAAAGAGGACAACTATCTACACCTTACCCAAACCACACAAATAAACAATTAAAAAACTACCATAAATCAATCAAGTTTTAAATGTAAGCAGGAAGGTTGAGAGTGGTATAGTAGAGGAAGGAAAATAAAAATCCTGAGCCATGATAGTTAAAACCACAGTCATATAATGAAAGTAAAATCAACAATAGGGCTCAAGATTGAAAATAGTACCCATATTTTTAAAACAAATGCACTATTTGGCGATGGTCACGGGCTGTTTATGACTTGATCCTTAAGTTGTAAGTTTGTATTTCCAACATTTGGAAGTGTCTCGAAACTGTTTGTAGACCCTACTGACTGGTTGACCATTTCTCTGGGGAATAAATCAAATAGGCTCATGTCCATGCTTTCAAGTACTGTCTGACAGACTGAGAGATTATCTTGTATCTCAAGGCAAAGTATAGGCTTCCTTCCCACCTCAAAGAGAAAAGGTCAATGGCCTGACTTCCACCTAAGTGTGAACCCAATTATATGTTGGCCAAGAAAGTGAATTCATCCACATGACTCAAAGACTTCTGGATGGTAAAACTCCTTTGGACTGTAAGTCAAGGAATTGTGGACCAAGCAAAGAAGTTGTTTAGGGATGAATAGGAAAGAAATTGGATAGTACAACTAGCTACTGATAAGATGGACTTAAGGAAAATCCTTATAGAAAGATTCATTTGCCTCTTCCATATTTCCAAATTGTCTGTCTTTAAGTTAACTAAATATGTGTGTGCTGATTACTTCAGAATCAAATTTCATGACAGAAACAGTAACAGGGGACAGTAGCTGTCAGGCATCTGACACATCTACTGTGAGCCTCAGGGAAGTATTTCTTTGCTAACACCCATCTCTTAAACTTCTGAAAGATAACATGGAACTTGGGAACCTAAAAAGAGAGTTGACAACATCTGTATGTAAAATAAGAGCGTTCACCCTTCCTTTACTTCTAGGGAGCTTGCTATAATTGGCTTACATGAGAAGAGGCCAGTTTGTGTTTATTTTAGTTTGGGTGAGCACATAGCGTTGGATTCCAGGAATTATAAAATGTCTCAGTGACATTGGATTCTAGCTATAAATCATAGACTGGTTGTATCACTGTCACATCTTTGGAAATGTTGTTGGAAAAACATAATTCAGTCATTCCATTCTCTCTCTCCTTTTTTCTTTTCCCCTCTCTCACTTTTCTTTCTCTGTTTCTCCCCCTTTTTACTCTCCCTCTCTTTCTCCTCAGTCTCTACTTGTGCTTCTGTTCCTACAGATAATGCAAAATTATAGTATGCAACAACTGAAAATTTCCTTTTTATAAAGCTTCTGAACAGCAAGAGAAGCCACCAGCAGTGTGAAGAGACAACCCTCAATGTGGGAAAAATTTTTCACCAGTGGTCCCTCAAAGGTGTACTACCTCAAATCTATAAAGAACTTAAAAAAAAAAATCAGACCTCCCAAATTTAAAGACGCAATCTGAAAATGGGCATCTGAAATGAACAGACATTTCTCACACAAAGAAGTAGAAAATGGCAAATAAACATATGAAAAAATGTTCAACTTCACTGGTCATTTGAGAGATGCAAATGAAAACAACACTGAGATTCCACCTCACTCTAGAAAGAATGTCTGCTATCATGAAATCAACCAATAGCAAAGGCTGGTGGCACTGTGGGGAAAGAAGAACCCTGCTCCACTGCTGGTGGGAGTGTAGACTGGTGCAACCACTGTGGAAATCAGTATGGAGATACCTCAAAGAACTGGAAGTCCCATTTGACCCAGCTATTCCTCTGCTGGGTATCTTCCCCAAAGAATTAAAAGAATCATACCACAGTGATATATGTGCACCCATGTTCATAGTAGCAAAGTTTGTAATAGCTAAAACTTGGAAACAACCCAAATGCCCATCAACTGGAGACTGGATAAAGAAAATGTGGGGGTCTTTTATAAAATGGAGTACTACTCAGCCATAAAAAATGAGAAATTAGAGATATTTATAGCTAAATGAATGCACATTGAGGCAATTCTCTTAAGTGAAATAAATAGGACACACATGTGTAAATACTGAATATTTTCACTAGTGTGAGAAACTGAAAGTGTAAATAAGGACTAAAAGGTATAATAGATAATGTGAAATAGGAAGAAAAGGGACAAAGGGGAAGGGGAAGTGGGAGGGGTAGGGGAAAGGAAAGAAGGGAATGGAATTAATATGAGAAAATGAATAAAAGGAAACAAAGTCTTTGTAAATAGGGAGGGATGGAGGGGTTGAAGGGAGGGCAGGGGAAGGAGGAAAAATAATAACCAAAAGAGTATGTAAAGGTGCATATTTCCAATGATGAATGTTATTATATTATACACCTAAAATGTACTAATAAAAGGATATACAAAAAATGTTTTAAGTTTCCTTTTTGTAGAAAAGATTTTAAGGGCTGGGAATTTAGCTCAGTGTTTCCACCACCTGCCTCGCAATTGCAAGGTCCCGAGTTTGATCTTCAGTATCCAAAAAAACGAAAGAGAAAAGACTTTCAAATTCAAAGAAAAAGCATTTTGAGATCAAGTAGATATTAAATGATTATCACTGTTGACTGAAGTAGAAATAAATAAATATATACAATAAATTGTGAATTTTAAAATCAAAGAAGAAATTATCCATAGAAATGCATATTTCATTTAATTGGGTAGAATACATATTAAATTTATAGTATTTAAAATAGTTTAAACTTAGTGTAAATTGATCTATGGAACACTAAATAATTCATAGAGGGATTGAAAATAGTAACTTATTGTTGAAGCATAAATTACAATGATCTAGATGCATCTAAAGTAGTAAGTAGTATATATTATTTTTATGGGCATGAAGATGAGACATATCGAACATACATTCTTGTACTGGTCAGAATTCTCTAGGGGAACCAAAACAATAGAAAAGCATGTGTATATAATTATGCAAGGAGAATCATTAGGTGGGCTTACAAGATCAGAGGTAGGGGAGTCCACAGTGGCCCTCTGCACTAGAGACCTGGTGAACCCAGTAGCTGCTCAGTCCAAGAAGCTGGAAGCTGCAGGACAAGAAGGATCAAGGACACAGCACCAGTCTGAGGTCAAAGGCTGGAAGCTCCCTGGAAAAATGGCTGAAGAAACTGAAGTCTGATATGCACATGCTGCAGCAGCAAAAAAAAAAAAAAAAAAAAAAGCACTCACTGAAGCAGAATGGAGCATTCACATGTTTTTCTTCTTTCTCTTTTATTACATCCAGGTGACAAACATTTTGATTAGTGCCATCCACAAGTAGGATAGGTCTTCCACTCTCAGTCTGCTGACCAATACGCCAACCCTATCTAGGAACACCTGGCAGACATATCCAGAATCATGAATTAATAATCTGATAGGGATTTCTTAATCAGTCAAATTGACATATCCTGATTAATAGTCACAACTTTCTATGATCTATTCACAGACTGAGGTAGTGGTCAACTCAGTTGCTTCTGTACTACCTTTTCTAGCACAACAGAAAAGGTTTTATTTTGCTACCGTATTCTGCTCATACACAGTCCAAATGCATGCACACATTTTACTATATAGGGGAAAGACATTCAGTAAACCAAAAGCCCATGTTAATCTTCCAGTAAAGATATAAAAGACATTGAATAACAATTATACCAACTCCTTTTTAATTAAAGTGTTGATTTTTTAAGCTACCTGAGAGTTAAACAGTGAAAAATATTTTCCTACCTCAGTCCCACTCCTAAATCTGTTTTCATGGGCCTCTTGTACTTAACATTATAAAGTGAATTTCAAACCCTATCACACCATTTTTTTCCTTCTTCCTTCCCTCCCTCCCTACATCCAACCACCCATCCTCTTTTTCCCCCTTTTTCTTTTGTTCCTGAGATTTATGATAGAGGATATATACTGATGCAGTATTATGTTTGTATGGGGAAACATCCACTACATAGAAGAGTATTTGTTCTTTTCTGTAACATCCATAGTGCCTGGGCCCATTGCTTAACATTCATGAAGTACACACTGCATGAACTTATCAAGAGCAAAACTGGACATGTTGTTGAATACAAGTGAGAAAGCAGGGCCTCATGATTCACTATGCTCTGACAATCCAATGGATTCCATGCCGGTAGATTGTCCCTTTAGTCAGGCTATTCATCGTATGAGTAGAATAATTCAGTCCCTACTAGGTAGAGTATGCCAGTGACCCTCTGTGCCCATAGTTACCCTATTGGTCCTGGATTACACCTTTGAGATATAATACTCCATTAATCCATTTTTTCTTATTATTTTGTAACACCATTAGTTTATGTAAATAGAAAATAAAAGATTCTTCTTATTCACTATAGAACTAAAGACCAGAAGTACACTAACTTTTTAAGAAAGAGGGTGGTTTGAATAAGCCATGATACATTGTATGGACAGATTCACTACTTCACTTTCTGTTAAAATTTATAAATTCCGTTTTCCTTGACAACTCTTGATTTCAATATATTTTCAAGTGTATTTCTTAAAATGATCTATTTTTAAAATTTTTTTAATGTTTATTTTGAAAAACAGTACCGTATGCATTATTACTAGCACTAATACTTCTGAAAAGGAGATACATCCCTTCTAAGCCTGTTACAGCGCTCAATTTTTCCTCTTCCATTAAAAGTTTATCGACTGAACAGGTTTCTTATTTAAGCCTCATGCAGAGATATTTTATGCACATATAAGTGAATGTGTTCAAGACAATCTAGAAGAAAGTAAAATGCCAGGAAGATTCCCACATATTTTTTGTTCTTATTCTATAGCACAGACAATAGTAGGAAACCACCCTGCTCAATTTTATATGGTGAACACGACCCTAATAGCAGAGTGGGCAAAAACACCATAAGAAAGTAAATCTATAGATCAGTCTTATAAGCATAAGTGAAAAATTGTTAAAAGAGAAATTAACCAAGCCAATTCATTGGTCTATTTTTTAAAATAACAGCAATGCATATTATGGGCTAGAATTTACAAAAAAAGTGCAAAAGTCCAAGGTTGAAAATCTGTTATTATATTTCACAGATTAAAGGGAAAATTATGACCTCAAAAGCATTTGCTTCTGAAGTTCAATATGTTTTTAACATTATTTTTATGGCAAATTTGGGGGAGAAAGGTATATAGCAAAAACACTGGCAAGATGTAAGAAAGTTTTGGACTATTCCATTTCATCATTTTGGAACAATGTTTGAAGAAGAGATTTCTTAGAAAAATGTGACTGATGTGAATTTCCAGGCATGGAGAAAAGGTATCTGAGACATGCTGCTCTAATTTGTCCCAGGATTATGCAGTCATTCTAAAAATCAAGAGTGTCTGTGAGTGGTGGGGGAGGAAAGGGGAGGCAGAGACAGAGTAGGCCGGCGGGGGGAAGGAACAAAGCAGAGGCAGCATTGCTGTGGCCAGTGTGATATTAGGAATGCCCTCCCTTCCTTCCCTCAAGAGCAGCAGGCTACCTCTCTTTATTAGACATTCATAAAACATAATGGAGAATACATCATTTAAAAATCTTCTTGACTTTTTTGATCCTACATTTCCCCAAATGACTTGGTTATGGAACATTCTTTTTGTTTTTGTTGTTTTTAATATTTCTGAGTATTTCTGGTAAAAGCTTTGTTCCATTGAATATAAGTTTGGGAGACATTATCTTGGCACTTACAAAATTTTGGTTGGCAACATATGTTGAAGACTCCGCCAAAAACCAAACTCCAGAATTGCATTGTCCGGATCTCCAACATGCTCACTCAAAGCCTACAGCAGCCATGGTCTGCATCGTAGCACCAGCCAAGCTGATCCTAACTCTGAAGTTTGCACCTTCAATTCTTAGATTTCCAAGTGGTAGCTCTTGTTCCTCTGCAATTCTCACTTCTTTTTTTTCCTTTTTGGCTACAACATGGAGTCTTACTATATCTACCCTAGGCGTCTTTAAAGCATGACCCACAGAACACTTGAGTCAATTATTAAACATGCAATTTGGTGGAATCCACCCATGAAGTCACCTTTCTTGAAATGGGTCTCAGTAGTATACATTTCAGCAGGCCTCCTTGGGGATTGTTGTGGCCCCTGAAGTCTGAGACTTCCCTCCTTCAATTTCCCTTTCTCCTCTCTCACCAACTCTTGTTATGGTTTTATATCCTTCCCGGTTGTCCTAAACCCGTAGGGTATTGCTTGGTTAACTTCTCTACCTGCATGCATCCCAATCCTGACCCCCCTCAGCATGCTATCATTCACTGCCCCACCACCAGGCCACCACAGTGTCCTCAGGCTGCTAGCCCTTCTGGCTCTTCAGCCATGGCACCAGGTGATTCTCCAGGAGAGAAGCACACACGCCTGTGGTGGTACTGGGGTCACTTTAACTCCAGTCATAGCCTAACCCTCTCTATTATTTTGCAGCCTCTGACCAGCTCCATCCCTCCTTCTAGACAGTGACTATTCAAAAACTTCAACCGCTAACTTTGAGGCCTCAATCTCCTCATTCGTGTCTCTGGGTATCTCTGATACCATCTGCTGCCCCTCTGAAGATTTCTGGGCTATTGAACTTGTGCACCCTAAACACTACCTTTTCCTTGACTCTTGCTGTATTATATACAACCTCACTTCTGTCCTTGCTGAAGGATGATCCCTTCAAGCAGTGATGCTAATCCCATCCCCTCCTTTTGCTGTAATTTCAGGATTTATCTTTTGATTCATCCCATGGTTTGTCATGTTTTTAAAAACTTGTTGCTTATTAGCATGAAGCTCAGTTTTTCCTACCATACACACTGGCGCGCACACACACACACACACACACACATGCACACACACGCACACACATACACACGCATGCATGCATGCATACAAAAATACTGTCTTCTTGGTCTGCTTTGTTTTTTTCTCTCCTATTCACAACAAAGCTCTTCAAAACAGAAGAAAATAATTGCTAAAAAGAACTATGCATTCCCTTAACGGGAGAAGAATGCAAAATTTTTAAAGAAATTCAAATTTAAATAAAATTTAAAGGAGAAAATTGTTTTCACTTTATGTGTGTGTGTTATTTATTTCTCTGAGATAATACTATATTCAATGTTTTTTAATCATAATATTGTATCTTTTAAAGACTAACCTTTATTTTAACGAGACTAGCAAATTCTTCTATCAACAGTAAAATATATTTCATTTAAAAATTCTTCCTTTATTGAATATGTAATTTTCCCAGTGTATTACTGGCATAAATAATACTGTAATTTACCTTGAACATAAATCTTGGTTGATACTTACAATTAATTCCTTGTGATTATTTCCTAGAAGTGGCATTTTAGGGCACAACATGACTTTATTTAAAGTTCTCATATGATGTTATCAAAATATATTCTAGAGTGTACAGCTGATGGATAATTTAATATGCATTAATTAGATTACTCATTATAGTATTTAGTAGTCATGATTCTCCAACAAAATAGCACCGCTAGGTTGATAAAATTTGTTGTCATAACATTTGCAATGACCATTAAAACTGTAGCCATTATAACCTCTAGTCCTTTTTGATCAATAAGATAACTCTAGAGTTGAGGGTAATACTAAGAAATTAATGGAAATCCCATGGATGAGCACGTTCATCTTTTCCACTTGCTTTTGGAAAATGTAAAGCTGTAGTGACATTTTTAGAAAGTATATCAAAATTCTCATTGTGAATTTATTGCACTGCTTTCCCTATCAAATCCATTTAAATTGTCGTAATTATTTTTCCTTTAGTCCTTCCTTGGTTTTTAACTTACTTTATTTTGTTACACCATATGTAACTTTGTAAAGCATTTTGTCTAATTTTAGAGTCAACTTAAATTTATATCAATTTGAAGTCCTGCATATGTAGCCCTTTGCTAAATTCTTTTTGCTTGCACTCCTTTCTTGAATCCAATACCCCTCATCATTTCCACACTTACTTTCCACAAGAGCTTGTATTCAAACAAATTTATTAAGGATCCAAAATCAGGTTTATAAATTAATCTTCATTTTTCCTAGGGCTTTGTCTTTGTTGCTATGTTAAACTTTTAATCTATTTGGATATGCTTTGGCTTGATGTCTAAAAGAATAATCTCATTTTTGTTTCTTCCAAAAACATTTTTAACATTTTCCTCACATGATTATTAAATTCCTCATTTCTTCTCATTGGCTGGGGATACCAAAATCATAAATATGCTCTTTTAATCAATTATAATAATTCCTAGAAAAATCTCACATTGTTTCTTAAACTCTTGAGATGAAAATCACTTTTGCCTCATTATCTTTGAAGTTTAATTTTAGATTCAGTAGGTCAGTCATTTTATACATACATATGTATGTATGTATATATATGATTTTATTTTTGTATATAATTACAAATTAAATAACCAATATTTTACTGGGATTGCAAAAATACTCCATGTGTAAATTTTGAGGGATGGCATTAAATCAATGTTTTTTAAACTCCAATCATAGAATCACCATCTTTATTATTACCATATCTATGTCCCAACTCTATTACTTGGTTAATATTCCTTAATCTATGCAAATCAATTGTGTGAGTTAAGAAAGGAAGAAAAAGTGGAAAGAAGAAATCTGGGTATAAGGATACAACCACTCTTCCATAACTGGTCTTCCCACTGGGCACAAAGTGAATTTCTTTTCTTTAAAATTTCTGGCTCCTCTTGTAATGACTTTTTGATTGACTTGCTATTGTTCGGACCTGAAAGAACTCACAGTTTAGCCCTCTATGACTCAGATTAGATTATCTAAAGTCAGAATTTGCCATAAGCCATTCTTAGATGTTGGAGCAATACTTTACTGGGTCAGTTATGACAGAATTTTATATTGTGGTTTCATGTTAGTGCACAGAGAGAGGGAGGGAGGCCTTGGTGTTGGGCCTCATTGCTACCTTAAAGCTCAAGTTGAACACACAACTGCTGAAGGAGGACAGGTAAGCTGAGTCAAGGAAAGGAACTGATCATCAAGACCAGCCTTTTTCCACCCACAGAGCAAAGTTAATATCAAAATGGTCCAGGAATTCCTTCTGCTTGAAAGTAGAGCAGAAGAAAAGTGAATATAGATGTCATTTGCTTTTTTCTTATTATGTACATATTGCAAGGAATAAGCATTTAAGACAGCTTGCAAAGAACTATTCTTAACACTCTATGATTAGTCATGATGATTGTTTTCTCGGGTCTATATCTCTCTTTAACTGCATTTAACTTCATATTTGACCTGTTTTTAACTTCAGTCAGTAGAACTTTTCTTTTACTTTATATCATTTTTAAAGTTTGTAAATTCTACTTTTTTCTAAAGCTGCCTCATGTTCTCAGTGTTACATTTATTCTTCAACTTGATAAATGTTTTTAAAACACAGTTTTATAGTCCTTTTTATTTACCTTAAATTCTTGGAGTTCTAATCTTTCTTTATCCTGTATCTGCTGACTTCCCCTCATGGCAGATTATTTCCTAGTGTTTGTAACTTTTAAAATGAATTCATCTCCATTTGTGCGTGTGTGTGTGTGTGTGTGTGCATGCAGTGTAGTGTAGAAATGGTGTTACACTATTTTTGATACTCAAGAAGTAACAGTTAGCTAGGATGCATTTTATATCAATTTTTCTACATTGCATGGAAAATTAAAAGTTGGACTGTATTAGTTTCTTCTGAGCCGCCATAACAAATTACCACAAACTGAGTGCCTTAAAACAACAGACATGTATTCAGTTCCAATTTGGGAGGCTACAAGTCTGAAATCAAAGCATGGCTGGGGCCATCTTTCCTCTGTGAACTTCTGGAAGCTGTTGTCCACTTTAGCTTCCCTTGGCTTGTGGCTACTCCACTACAATCTCTGCCTCCACTTACATGCAGCCTTCATCCCTTTTCTATCTCTGTCTCTCTTGTCTTCCAAGAACACTAATAATTAGACTTAGTGCCTGTCCTAGTTCAGTATGACTACATATTAAATACATCCATAAGAATCCTATTCCCAAGGTCCTATTCATAAATCAAAAGGGTTAGGACTTCAATACATCATTCTGGGGGGACAAAACTCAATGCAAATCACACTGGTGCCTGCAAAATGCTTGGCAGAGATTAGCTTTCATGTTGCCTCCTGGAGTCAATGGGAAGATGTTTGCTAGTGTCATTGTATTTATTTAATTTCACAGTGTGTTTCAGTTCCTCTGAACTAAATTCTAAGTTGCTGTCTCTTGCACAAGTAAGAGGTACAGGAATCTAAGAAAATGTATAATGATTATTCTAGTACCTTAATGGGACTGTTAGTGAAACCTTATAGACATCATCCTTATAGAAGTGTGCCTAATAGAGCTTATTTCCATATGGAAATACCTCTTCTAAGCTGATACTTAGATACAATTTTTGTTGGTTTGTCTTAAGCAACTAAGCTCTTTTTTGAATAAAATAAATGTGAAATATCACTAAAGCTGCAAAAGGTATAGGCTTACCACACTAAAACCTGCAACTCTGTATATCATCTCAGTCACCAAAGGGATCATTCTTTCTGACAATATTATTAGAACTTGTATTAGGGCTCTTTAGAGGAACAGAATCAATATAAACTATATATATGATTATACAAAGGAATTTTTTTAGTAGGCTTACAGGATTAGAAGTGGAAGACACAATGGCTGCCTGTGGAATTAGAAGTGAAGGAATCCAAAATGGCCATTTGTGTACCAGAAAGCCAGGGGATGAAGTAGCAGCCAAAGATTGAAGGCCAGGAAGCACACAGTAGTAACCAGTAGACTCTGTTCCAAGATGCCAAGGAGTCTGCATTGAAGACTAAAGATTCTGCAGTTGAAGACTGAAAAAGTAGAGACCAATGTCGAAAGGTAATGGCCAAGAGCCGAATTCTTCCAAAAAGGGAACACTTCCTTTTTCTTTCCCTTTCTTTTTATTCAGTCCAAGCTACAACCTTATTGGTTAGTGCCAGCCACATCTGAGATGGGACTTCTTTTCTCAATTTGCTGATCTACGTGTCAATCATTTACAGACACACCTAGAATTTATTAATCTGCTAGGGGGTTCTTATTTAAGTCCACCTATCACAATATCATAATTAAGATCAGATGACTTATAGGAAGAATACTAAAAGATTGTATGCAAAGAAGTGAATACATATATATATATATATATATACACACACACATACATACAGAGAGAGAGAGAGAGAGAGAGTTCAGCCTTGACCATGTCTAAAAATTATATACTAAGAAGCTGTCCAAAAAGAGGAAAATTAGGGATGTTTTTGTTTAATTATGTGTGTCTAAAGTGTTTGTGATCAATTAAAGAAAATGATTTTTAAAAGCTAACGATAAGCAATAAGTTAGTAAATAAACCACTGAAATAATGTAAATTTTATTACAAACAAATAAATATTCCATAAAGGTCTTTAAAATTCTGGTTACCTAAACCAATTTTTCTTATAAATCACCACTGTTTGTTCCAGCTTGTTTTTGAGAGGGGGCAGGAACTAGGGGACCAGCTGCTGGTGTCAACTTTGCCCAGAAAGTAAAGAAGATCACATTCTAGGATTTTCATTTCAGATACCCACAAGCAAAGGAAAATTATTTCAAACTGGCACTGTTTCTGTAAGAGATAAAAGAAGCAGAATTATTAACAAATCTATTATTTCAAGCTTAACACTTAGCTCATGGGAAAGACAGCAACTGAACAGCAGTTGAATGCTAGGAAATTCTGGAAAAGGCATATGGTGTTGTGTCAAATGCTAAAGAACTGAAGATTCCATTCCTACAGATAAATCAGAATGCCAAAAAAGCAGCCTCTTTATATTTAAGTAGCTTGTGTGTCAAATGTTAGGAAATGATTGAGCACTGACTAGATCAGATCAAGACTTTTTCTGGCAGAGTTCAGCAAGGGATAACTCTGGAAATCACTTCTAATACAGTGAAAGTTTTGGGAATAAACAGTGACACACTTTTACTCCAAGCAGGTCTGTAAAAGAGGGACAGGAAGCGACAAGACCAGAAAGCTGCCCTAAAATGTAGAACAATGGTAAAATCATCCAGCCACTGTGTTTTCCTGCAATCTGCAATTTAACCAGCTAAGACTGACAGTATCGAAAGGCTCTAGAAGGAAAACTAAGAAGGAAAAGTACCAAATATTGACAAAACAACCAGTCCAGCTGAAAACCCTGGGCTGTAGGTCAAAGAAGAATGGACACTGGAATCAAAACTAGGGTTTAAACCAGAGCGGAAGGTAAGAACTCAGATTACAGAGCCAAACTAAGTTTTAACCCTAAGCTTCTCCATGTGAGATATTTGGTGATATGTCTAACAAATCAACAACTAGTCAATAGATAATATTTATCACTTACTGTGTGCCCTGGTTGAAGTGCACGGCATTAAATTATCAAAACTATTAAGTGAGTGAATCCAGGGCCCCACAGTTTCCTCTTACGGAACCACTAATTGAGAAGCCAGCAGGCCCTGTGTGACCTGGGGCAAGTCTCTGAAACTCTCTGTGCCTTATTTTAAAATGAGGACAACTAGTGATAGTATTTATCTCATAAAGCTGTTGTGAGTTCAAATAAAATCGTATGCTCATACTCTTAGCACTATACCCAACACATAAAGATCCACAAAAAGATAAGTATGATCCATTCTCACTAAAGAGAATACCGGACTGCACACAATCCAGATTTCTTTTAGCTTGTGCAATTATAATTACTCTATTGTGCCTAGTCACAGTTACACTAGCCATAATAAATTCTCATAACTGCACCATCTTTGCTCATCTCTGGGGTCCTCCCCAACTCTCATCCCCTGCCTCCCTGCATCTTCTCTGTCTCTCCTAGGTGCCTCCAGGAGTCCTGGCAACATCTCATATGTACTCACCAAAGGAACTCTGATCTTTCTACCTGCTCCAGCTGGTGATGCTAGTGTTCATCAAGCCCTCTGGGGCAGCTGATCCCCCTCCCAATAAATAGTTCCTTCCCCATAAGAGGAAAGGAAATTTTGTGGGTTTTTCTCCTGTAAATCTCACAATATCACTGTGGTTCTTAATTGGTCATATCTAGCCCTTAGTTTAAGAAAAACATCTCTCCTTCAACCTCCATCTGTGTCCTCTCTCCATGGGCCCAAGTCACAGCTAGACTGGGACCTGGCTATTCCATGGCATCTCACTGCCTCCAAATAATAAGTCTAAAGTCCAAATCTCAGCTTGGGTGGGACTGTCTAGATTTTAGCACTAGAAGTTCAGCATCCTGGGACACTCTCCCTGCCTCACCCAAGCACGCAGAGAAACTCCTGGCCAAACTTGAGCAGCCTCACGGAAATGGTCCTCAGCATCCAGGCCCACATACTGAATGCACAATCATGGGTTACGTTAACACTGCCTCCTGGGACATGCACCCTGCTTGATTCCCTACCACAATGTTTGCCGCAATGCAGACATGTGCTTTGTCTCAGAATTGCTGTGTTCTAGAAGTAAGACCATTCTGTCTGGTTGAGAGGGGTCTTTTCTCAAATTCCCAGCCCTAGTCTCTGTTCCCATTGCTATCTATCTTCTGAGAATTGCCAATTCTCCACTTCCTTTAACACTGTCCAGAAAGTCTGCCTTCTGTGTGTGTGGCCTGACCGTGTCCCACACTGCTGTTAATTGGAGCTGTGGTTTATGCGTTCTGTGTCGTTTCAGCAGAGTTGTTTTTTTGGCAAGGAAGCCTTTGTACATCCCACGCTTCCGATGACCAGAGACCAGGCTGTATACTTTTGTCTTCTTGTCTCTCTCTCACCCTTTCTCCCTTTCCTCCTTCCCTTCCTCTCTCTCTTTTCTCTTTCTTTCTTTCTTTCTTTCTTTCTTTCTTTCTTTCTTCCTTCCTTCCTTCCTTCTCCCATGTCTTTCTTTTTCTTTCTTTCCTTCTTCCCCTCTCTTGGCTCACTCTCTTCTTTTCTTTTCTTTCTTTCTTATTTTATTTCATTAGAAATCAATATCATTCTAAAAAGGAGTCAAAAGTTTTCCTTGGATTACACAGGGAGAGTTGGCCACTGTACAGCCTCTTTCGATCTAGTAAGTTCCAGGAGTGAACTATCTTGACCCTTTCTTACCAGGTTACCCCTCCCATCAGGGCATGCTTTGATGAGAGTTAGGGGATGTGGTTAATCCCCCATTAAGCAAGAATGGCAACTCCTGGGTACCCCGATCTTACCCTGCCCTGGCCCTGTTAGCAGGAGGCCAGGGTCCACGCTATTTTTCCTGTCAGCTGTGCCTCTCCCTCTTCCCTTCCGTGGCTTCCTCTCCTGTAGGCGCTTGGGCAGCACTGCCCCTCCTGGATCTGGTAGGGCAACCCAGAACCAGGGCCCCAGCCTGTGAGAAGGGTGCTCTTCTGCTCCCCTGAGTCATCCCTGGCCTCTGGCCGTGCTGGGCATCAAAGGTGGCTCAGCAACTGGACAAGTTTCGTGCCCCAACCCAGCAGACATAGGGACTCAGACAGGTGCAGTGGGGCTTGACTGCAGGAAGATGAGGCACTCACAGAAGGAGACCTCTGAATTGCAGAGGCAGATCTTTTCTCAGTTCTTTCGGGAAAAATATCAATCCTTAGTGACATGATCAAGCTTGAGCTTCTACACTCCAAGCTGAGTCCCAAATCATGACAAAGCTTTTGAACTTCCCATCAGCAACCACTTCTCAGGCACAGGCCCAGCCAAGAGGACCCAGCTCTAAGTTGGGGGGCTGCACCCCCAGGACCCCCTCCTCAAGGGCTGACTCTTTCATCCCAAGACACCTGCTGCCCCCGTTGGGATTGTGATTAGAAGGCAGGCCATGGGAATGACTTCCAGGTACTCAGCCATCCTGGAAAGCAAAGATATCCTGGCTGGTCCAAGGAGAGAGGGGACAGAGGCTGGAGGGGTATATTGTCTGACTCTAACCAGCCTCAACATTCTCTGAAATGAGCCCCTGACCCCTTGCCAACTCAGGTGAAGTACTCTGCCCAAACAGTGTGTGTCCACTCCCCTCCACGCCAGGCTGTTGCCTAAATTCTTCTTGGATTCAAATTTGGAGCTTGTCTTTCTCTCCTGGTGAATTACTGTTCCTGCCTTCCTGATGATACTGCTAGCAATGCTTCTCACTGCTACAGAACAACAAGTTCAGCCTGGGAGTCTGCCCTGGATTAAAACGCAATTCACTATACATCTTCTCTCAGATTATTCTTAACATTTAAAACCATCTTTCATCCGACAGGCATTAATTTCTCAGGCACCAACGACACTTCTGTTCTAATGTGTCTTATATTTTCATGGTGCTTATCCTACAATAAGATTTCTAGAGTTGTTAGTCTGAATATTTGTTGCATTTTTTATTATTCCACTCAACTCTGATTCCCACAAGAACAGCTGGCAGACACATTCTATCTATTGCTGTATTCTTTGTTCAGGTTTTTTGGAACATAGCTTTGCTCAATAAATATTTGCTGGATGCATCAAAAATAAATAAATGCTATCATAATTTAACTACAGAAGAAATTTTTTTTTAACAAAAACCATATCACAAAATTTAAAAAGAGTCTACTGATAGGTTCAGGGGAACGTTTTCTTTTCTAGGGAACTGCAAATGTTTTAGGCAAATATGTGAAGCAGCCAACATGTGGTTATCGGACCAAGGGAGTGGCCAGGCAGGAACTTGCCTGGAATGGGGTTTTGTTTCAGTGTATATAGTACTGAGACCAATCATAATTTTGGATCTGTAATTAAGCCTGTGATTTAATCTCTATATACTTCATTTCCTTTCTAAGGAAAATGAAAAGTAATAACATCAACTGTTCTTTTAAGTGGAAACACTTTTTTTGATGTTGTTGGAAAGGCAAAAGGAAATGAAGAACAAATTTGCAGAGGAAATGTCAACGGATTTCCAAATAGGGGGTTTGGAATCTTTTCATTTGACTCCCCCTCTCTTCCATGTGCTCCTCCAAAATGATCAAGCACAGTCTTGCCTCAGGCCCCTTGCATATACTGTCTCTCCTGCCTAGAAACTCTTGCCTAAGATTTCTCTTTCTTGTTATTCTAATTCTCCTCTTCTGTGGACCCTGCCTAACTCCCTTATAAGAAGCAGATGCTGACGCAGGCATGGTGGTGCATGCCTGTCATCCCAGCACTCAGAAGGCTGAGGCAGGATTGTGGTGAGTTCCCACCTAACCTACATAGTGAGACCCTGTGTCAACCAAGTATACAAACAAACAGAAGCAGATGCTTCCTTGTTGCCCTCTCCCTCACTGGCCTCTCTATCACTCTTACTATTCTTTATATTTATTCTGTGCATTTATTACCAAAGGACATGCACACTATTTCTTTGGCTTATTTCTAATGCCTCTCTCCATTAGTATGTAAGTTCCATGAGAGCAAGAAAAGTAACTGTAAAGTTCGCTATATGTTTACTTCCTTGAATACTCTTTGAGGCATCACAAGTGGTTAGTAATAAGAATTCTGGGCAAACACTGCCTGAGTGAGGTGGAAGGGACCGGAGCTTTCTTGTCTTACCTGTGAATTTGGCCCAAATGCTGATGCAGGGGTTCCGCAGTGTGGTCTTTGCAACAGGTTCTTCACCCCTCAGGAGAGCTTTCCCTTCCAACACTGCACTCACTGATAGGAGCTTAAATTTGACCAAGGCTAAGCTTATGCCATAGTGATGGGAAAATGGTGCCCATACATCAGGGCTTTCTTTTTTCTCAGAAAAATCACTGTTAAACGTGTTCTAATGTGTCATTGGTCCTCCCCAGACATCAGTGAAGATAATAGTGGTGTATATATTGGTGTGTGTATGCATATATATATATATATATATATACATACACACAATATGTATTATATATACATATATATGTATATATATATATTACATATACCAATATATATATGTTTATGTCAAGTACTCTGAAGCTGTGTGCTATAATGGATGTGCTCACTGGACACAATGGTGATTCCATCCACCTCAGAGAAAGAAGAGTGTCAGAGAACTGGGGATGGAAGGCAAAAGGATAAGATTGATAACAGGTAGAAATGGGGGTCTAAAGAAAACTGTGTTTATATCATATTGGATAAAGAATGGATTCAAAGTATAGAAAAAAAAAGTAGCTCAAATGTAGAATCATAAGTCACAAGAAACAGCACATTATGCAAGACTATCACTGTAAGTAAAGGAACCTAAAATTGTATCTAGGAACACAAGGGAGACACTAGAAGTGTCTCAGGCTCAGAGGTACAGTTGAGCCCAGGGCCTGGATAGAGAGCTCTTTCTGAATAAGAAAATAGATTGAGAGACTGAGGTACAAGCTAAGTTTGCTCTATTCACTTGCAAGTTAATAATGTTCAATAATCCTCCCTGGGTGAAGAGAAACATCCTCAAACTTGGCATCACTGGAAAGCTTCTCACCTTCTTCCCTAACCAGTTTTTTTCCTCCTGGCTCACTCCCACTGCCCTCATGCACCGGAGCTACTGTTCTTCAAGCCTGGCTCATGGCAAGGAGACCACCTTCCTGTGGGACTTGGGAACATTCTATCTCAGCCCCTCAGGGCTGTGACCATGTGCCTTCCTTTCCTACTTTCATCATCCTTGGTAATAGGCGAATGTTTGATAACATTTATTAACATGGCTACAGATACACTTCCTAGTCCCACAGCCTGGAATGAAAGTTTCTCTCAACCAAGAAATTCGGCCATATTCTTCAAGGGGCCCCTCAAATATGGCCTCCACTGGGAAATTCTTCCCTGCTTTTCAGTACATTAAGGATCAAGGAGTAAAATTTCCCATTCTTAAATCATTTAAAATTATATTACAAATGCCAAAAAGAAAAGAAAAAACAAATGATTTCCTATGGAAACGGGAATGGGAGTGGTGCTACAATCTCCTTAGATTTGTACCTGTTTCTCACCATGTCTATCATCCCACTAGCTTTAAAATGTATAAGGGAAGATGCTTCTATTTGTTCATCAGTGAAATCAGTGTATGATAAAGAATTTGAATTGACTATAAATATTCAAATAATAAAGTAATATATGAAAGTTGAAAATTTCCTTCACATCTCCTGAGTCCATCCCATTTACCATAGGTGATCTCTCAAAACAGATTTAATACATCCTTCTAGGTAGCACATATCTGTGACTTTGTGGTTTTCCTGTTGTATATTTTTGTTTGTTTGTTTTTGTTTGTTTGTGCAGGACTAGGAATTGAACTTGGTGTCTCCATCATGCTACGCAAGTGCTCCACCGTTGAGCTAAGTCCCCAGTCCTGTATGTGGTATCTTATACACTGATTTTTTTTCTTGTTTGTTTGCTGTAGAATGGAATCATATTTTATGTATGTATTGTTTTGTGAGCTATTTTTAAAAAGATGTATAAGGTATCTTAACAACTCTTTGTCAGTACATACCAGTAGTACAAAGTGTTAAATGATGCTTTCCATTATTTTGGAAGCCCCTTGTTAATAGATATCCAGTTATTTCTTACATGTGGCTAATTCTTACAATGTGGCAAAAAGAAACCCACATTTTGGGTACATGTACAAGAATTCTACAGGGTAGATTTCTGAGTGTGAAATTTTTGCATCAAAACAGAGGCACATTCCAGATTTCGGAAAATATTGTCAAACTCCTACTGAAACCAGGTGCTCCAATTTATATCCCCACCATCAGTATGCAAGAGGACCTAATGCTTCTCACTCTTACTAAAACCAGTGGACATTATCAGTCCTTTTAGGACAGCAGGATGGCTTTGAGGCAGCTTGAACTGCTCTGCATTTCAGGCTGGAAGTCAGACACTTCAGAGCTTCAGAGTTTGTGTGTGTGAGGGTGAGTGTGTATCTGAAAAGACTTGGGATCTGTAATTTCTGTCCAACTGCTGTTGTTTCCCATGGGGTATCTGCTGCTATCTCAAAACCCTAGATAGAACAGGGCAAGCCAAGTTTATCAGTGGGACCTCTGTTGAGTCTATGTCCTGGTGACGCAGGCCAGCAAGTACTGCCCTCCCGAGGAGCAAAAGTCCAAGAGCTTTGGGGCTCACAGCATCACGATTTCCTGGGGTCAAGGCAGAAAGCAGAGACTATACAGGACACCAGCGATTCTGGTGGAGTCAGCTGGCTCCCCCACTACCCGGCTTATTTAGTCTGGGATGATGGAGATGAAGGCCAGCATGGACACAGAGGCCCTCTGCTCTCCTCTGGGCCACTCCTTATCGTGACTGGTGCTGATTAAGTGTAAATGGCAAGGGTGTCAGAGGGGCAGGTGACATGGTGCACACCACCATTCACCTTGGAAGAGTGAGGGTCAGGTGTCTGCTCTGGAGGCTCTCCAAGTACCTTCTCTGGAGGACTGAGGGCCCTTCTTTTTTGGGAAACAGAGATCTTTTGTTAATGTATACAGAGAAGATGCCAGCAATTCTACAGAGAGCCTACTAAGGCAGGGAGAGCCCTATAGGCAGTGCTAGGTGCATGCAGGTATAAAGAGACAGAGTGTATTAGTTACTTTTCTCTCATTGCTGAGACAAAATACCTGACACTCAAAGTTAGAAAGGAAAGGTTTATTTGGCTTACAGTGTGTAGAGGTTTCAGTCCATAATCAGCCAGCTCCAAGGCAGGGTTGGCAAACAGGCATGGCGGAGCAGAAACAACAGGGCACACACAAGGCAGCAAAGGCAACAAGAGAGTTAACAGCCTGTCCCTGGCCCTTTTATCTTATTGAGACTACTTAGGATGGGTAGCACTCACACCCTTAATCCTAGGGCCCTTGAGCCTAGCATTGCATCATGAATCAATTCCAGCTTCACACATTCTAGATCAAGCCTCTGACCACAGGAGGCTTTGGGGGGACTTCTAGACCCAAACCGTGAGACAGAGAAGGAGATAGCGATGATGCATGACATTTATAGAAGGGGCAATCACACACACAACCCTTCCTGTTCAGATATGCATCTCTTCCCACGGAGTCCATCTACCCAGGGAAACCTCAGGGACCCTCTGATCAAAGAACAGCATGACAGAGTGTTCAGTTCGTGAACGTAGATTGAAGTTTCTATTTCTTTAAATTATTATATACATATATTCAAAGGTGCTTTTGGTCTTGGACTAAAAAGGGCATACTTAGAATTACTTGTCTCACTTTGTGCCTCTTTCTGTGGAGTACAAAAGTTTCAGATGGAAATGCTGTGATTATAAAGTAAGCAAGCTGTTCTTCAAGCAGGGATTAGTTGTATGTTTTTGTTAGTTGTAACATCTTTCTCAGGAAAGAGGAATGTATGTGAGGTGTGATAGAAAACTATGGTGAATGTATAAACTTTAAAAATGTATTACAGTAAAAGACACCACCACCAATTTCCCTCAGAATACTCCCTTTCCCTTCAAACATGCTTATCTCATCACTTTTACTCCTTTCTGAAACAGTTCTAGAAGTCTTCCTTCCTGAATGCCTTTAGTTTTGCTATCATGGCTGTCTCCATGCAAAATGTTTACCTTTCATGATCATGTTGACTTTGGGAAAGAGCCAGAGTTACATAGTGTCAGATTTGGTGCATAAGGTGGATGAAGATCCACCACCATGTTTTCATGAGCCTAGCTTTCCCTTGGATGGCACTGGGCAGCACCATTTACCATATTTTTGATCACACCTTGTAAAAACATGAAAAAGGACTTTCAGAATTGCTTTAGAAAGTGGCAAGAATGATTGGATAAGTGTGTAAAAGCAGGAATATTTTGAGGGGGATTCATAGCAATGTATTGTTTACTGTAATAAAGTTTTTAAATCAAACATTCACCATGTATTTTGAACATTCCTTGTATGTGTTATTGCATGGATTCTGCCCTCAATGAAATCAGAGCATCACTGAGAAAGCATTTAAGAACCCAGTATCCCTTTATATCTGCACTTGCTTAAGCTAAGACAATTACCACTTTTTGTAAAAGTACAATGAGTCATGTTGTATGCAAGAGGGACCCTGCTCTCAACAAGTTCTGTTACTGAAATTGAGGGGTACAGGGTGTGTTGTTCCATTATGGACTTACACACACTATTGTAGGGACTAGAAATTGGAAATCATTTCCAGTAACAAGTTATAAATTCTTTTTGTGTATTCCTTTTTTCTTTACTGAGGTATAAATTATATATAGTAAAATTTATAAATCTTGAAGTGTATATACGCTTTGCTAAGTTTTGATATATATATATATAAATTTTTAATGTAGAGCCATTTTTTTACTTACTTGCAGCTTGATTTTTTTCGCTTTAATGGACTTTATTTTTAGAGCAATTTTAGATTCACAGTAAAATTAAGTAAGTGCAGAGTTCCTATCTACTCCCTGCCTCACATATGCCTGCCTCCTCCATTATTGACACCGCCTCCAGAGGGGCACATTTGCTATCAGTGAACCCACACTGACAGGGCATTTTCACAAAATGTTCAAAATCCACTTTTTTCCTAAGGGTGCACACACTGAATGTCATGCATTCTGGCTGTGTGGCCATGCTAAAGTAAGTTGCATAGAGATATTACACGGGTGACTTTTTCCCTCCAGATTCAGTAGAAGCTTCAGATACAGAAGTAGAATTGATAGCCCACAGCTTGGTGTCCCAAACTGCATTGCTTGTATAAGTTTGTTTCATTTTTTTTCAGTTCTTACCAAGGTCAAAACTACAAAGCATTTTGTTGGGGACTTTTTAAAGGAGATTTAGAAAGTCATTATTTATTGACAAAAGTACCAATATATTAGGAAGATATGACAGTGATAAACATATCCACACCAAAAAAATAGAATGTCAAAATATATATAAAGCAAACATTGGCACAATGCAAATTGAATGCACATGAGATACTATTTCACACCTACTAGGAGGTTATTTTTTTAAGGAAAATAACAGTTGTTGGTAATTCTAATTCTACCTAATTTCATACGGGAAGCAGTGTGAAGGTTTCTTCAAAAGTTAAACATTTACTTCCTGTGTAACCCAGCATTTACACTTTCAGGCATACTCCCCTCAAAATTGAAAACAGGTACTCATATTTTTGTACATGAATGTTCATGACAGCATAATTTACAATACAAATACACAAAAGATAAAAATAATCCAAATACTTATCAATGAATAAATTGATAGACAAATTATAGCACACACATATTGTTATGGATTTTGTGAAGACCTACTTTTTTCCCTGAGAACCTAAATGAGGAAATGATTTTATATACCTTGCTAAGGAGAGCCTTTTTTGTTTTTTCCAGGACTGGGGATGGAACCCAAGACCTTGCACTTACCAGGCAGGCACAGTGCCACTGAGACTAAGGAGTGCTTTGTATCATGCATGTTTGCTCCACAAATTCCAAGTGGGAGAAGCAATCATTCAAAATCCAGGAAGGTGAGAGACTAAGGCAGGGTGATTGTAAGTTCAAGCCCAGATGGATCAACATAGTGAACTGAGACACTCTGTCTCAAAAAAGAAAAAAAAACTTTTTTAAGGGATAGGGATGTAGCTCAGTGCAAAGGCTCTAGTTTCAATCTCCAGTACTGAAACAAAAAGAGACAGGAAGTCTTTACAGGGGCCCAAGTTCTACAGGGTCTTCTATACCATGTAATACCTGGCTCTGCATCACATTTTTCTAATAGTTTTCCTTGTTCCCTATGACCTCATGCCCTGCAACTAGCTAGTGTTATTTTTTCACAAAACAAATTGATCATGTAATTCCCATTTGCCAAAAGGAGGAAATCTAATTGACCCCATTGTCTATAAGAAGAAACTCACATTTCCTGAAGAACTGGTCTTTCAACTCTGTCTTTCTTTGATAGTCTTTTACATCTCTGCCTTGGTGAAGGACACTGTTGCTCACAAGTGCCAGACCAAGTCTCCACATCCACCGATCTCTTTGGACATTTTCTTTCCAACCAGCACCATCTCCTCTAGAAAACAATTCATTCTTCCTCTTCACTTCCCAGGCAGAGGGAGTTGGCTGTGGTCCATTCAACCTCAGCACCACATTATTTCTACCGCTCACTGCGTCAGACTATCCTTCCTACTTTATGGACAGATGCCAATGTTCATGACACTGCAAGTTTTCCATAGCAGACACTGCTTTTTCTGATTTTTGTAATCCATTATTCAGATATCAGCTCATGCAGGAGCTCAACAAATGTATTTACTAAAGTAAGAAATAAAAGATTGTCCTTCAGAGTTAAGGACATGGAAGTTTGTTAATTAAATTTAAAAAGCTAGAGCTATAAATTATGATGATTGCATTAAGAGCCCTGAAGTAAATTCTTCTGCATGAGATGTACCTACAGCACCAGTTAAATATGCATATTCCCAAGGTTCTCCTTGGTGACTCTGAGTTAGGCCCTGGAACTTACATGTATATCACTTGCCCAAGATGCTCCTCATGATGATGTACATATAGAAATCCTGACTCAAGATCCCACTGTGTTGTTAGGGCAGGTTGTGTTACTAACTGCTTCTGAGCCACACATCTATCACATTAAAATACATTTATTAAGTGCCTATGATAGGCCAGGCCCCGTGTTGATGCTGGAATTTTTCCTAATCATTGGAAACGGGGCTCATTCCACCTAGAATAGGGAGGGTCAGTTCTCTTCAAGTATATCTCCTGTGTGAGTGAATTCAAAACAAAGTTTAATTTATTGAACCATATTCCCTTTTCATGACATAAAGATTTAATGTTCTTCCTTTATATTATAAAAATGTAAGTTATATGTAAGTTATATTACATGGTTTGGAGTTACTAAATATTCTTTTGAAATGTGGCTTTCCTGGGGCACTCCCCAAATTAGAATCTGATGCCTGCCCTAGGGAAATGAACAATGACCCACCAAGTTATGTCTGTCTGGTCTGATGTCAGGTTCCAGCTGCCACCACACCTGTTCCATCCTGCAAAAAGTACTTACCATGCCAGTGTATGGTTGAGATGGAGCAAATACAATTCACTTACAGGGGGTTATCAGTGCATTCTAGACCCTATCCTAAAAAGAGATTTGAAGATATACACAGAAGGAGTCAAGGCAATGGAAGAGATGGCAAGTAAAGTCATGAGACTCTTGGGTCAGCAGGATTGACTATGAAGTGTAACCCAAAGGTAGAAAGAGATGAAGGAAAAAGCAAGTTGTCTTTTGTGGACTAGAATTCTAGTTGCGAGAATAGTGTAAGAATTTAAGACAAGCATTCTTACTCTCAGGATATTAACAAGTATTTTTGAACTACAAAATCAACCCCTATTAAACCCCATACTTATAGGTTTGTAATCACAAAATATGGTAAATATTAAAGGACACATTGCCATTAGTTCCCCTCAGAATATTCCCTCTTGCTTTGAACAAACTTATCCCATCCTTCTTGCCACTTTCTGAAGCAGTTCTGGAAGTCCTCTTTCATGAGTGTCTTTTTGTGCTCTGAATCAATTCAAAATGCTTAGCTTTCATGGTCATTTTGACTTTCAGGAAAGAGTTAAAAGACTTCCAGTGTCAGATCTGGTGAATGAGGTGGACAAAGATACATCATAAGGGTTTTTATTAAGCAAAACATTTATTGTTACATTTTATATAGATGGATAGATAGATAGATAGATATAATGATAATATTCATCATAGGGAATTTATACCTTACATAATGTTTTTATATGACAGAAATTGCCATAAATGTTTTGAATGGATTCATAACACTCAGGCATCCAGGACAGTGCAACAAAAGACACTCACAAAAGAGGACTTTCAGAAGTGCTTCAAAAATTGGCAAGAATGATGGGACAAGCATGTTTGAAGTGTGGGGGAGCATTTTGATGGGGATTAATGGCAATGTATCTTTTACTGTAATATTTCTTTTTAAAATTTAAACAGTCATCAAAGTTTTGGACCTCACCACACATACTTTTTACTATAGAAGATTTCACTCATACACCTGTCAGAGAGACAGCTGACCCTGCTCTCTCCCAGCTCCTGGAGAGCAAAGTGCACACAGCACTTTATCCAACCCTCAAGCAATGGAGCCTGACAGATTTGGAATCACCTATCCTTTCAAAAAATGTCAATTAAAACACTCACCATGTGTTCAGAGCTTCAGCTGCATGATTCCCTCCTAACTAGTACTTAAATTTATTTATAGGTTTTGTTTTGCAGAAGCTTCATCTGACCGGAAGTCTGAGGTCCCAACTCCAAACCTATCACAGGTTTGCTCATGTACTTGCAAATCATGTCTTTAAATGGAATTCTTTTGAAAATTAAAATATAAATAAAAGCATACCGATCATTTTCCAGGGGAAAAAGAAAAAGTCCTTTCACATGAAAGCTATTTCTGACAGGAGGCAGGAGCGCTGCTCTGATAAGATCAGGTTGCCCTGGGTTTGCAGAGATCACACTGACCAAATGGAAATGCATGATGACCTGGATGTGGAGTCAACTACATTGTGGGATTTGAAGTGGAGCTGATGAAATGCTCTTGATCCTTCTTAAAGTAGGCATCTGGTGTGATCTAAGAGCAATGAAAACATTTGACTATCCCATTAAGACATGGCAATTGCAGTATAATGCAAAGGCTGTGGATCCAGGTAGTGATTAGCAAATTTGTTCAGATTATCATGGTAGATTTATGAGCTACCTTTTAATTGATTAAAAAATGCCACAGAAGGCAATCATTGGTGTAGGCGTAGCTTAATGGAGGATTAGGAGTGTAAACTTGCTTGAATTATGGCTTAGGTGGATGGTGTGAAGGATGAGGGTGTTCAGGGCAGCCAGGAAGCCCTACTCGTGGCTGTGGGTGCCGGACATTGGGCATAAAAATTGTGAAAGATGACCTAGCAGCAAAATCCAACCTGAGTTAGCCAATTCAAAATATTTTTAATGTGATCTGCTTGGTCACAGTAGACTGTTTAGGAAAAGTTATTGAAAGCTCTTCCACAATTGGCAGTTCAAATGCAAAGTTAGCTGCTCTCTGAAATACACAGGCTTTGCATACTTGGGAGTTCTTGAGGGACAGGACAATCAATTCTGAAATATTTAAGGTTAGAAGAACATGACTTTGAAAATGCTGCCACACCTTTTTTTTTTTTTTTTTTTGGTACAGGGGATTGAACTCGGGACCTCGCTCTTGCAAGTCAGGCAGAGGCACCACTGAGCTAAATCCCTGGCCCCACAACTATTTTTATATGAAAACTAGTGCAATGGTGTGAATCTTATGTTGCCCAAAGGCCCATGTATCCTGGTTGGTCTCCTGCTTGGAGCAGTTGGAAAGTAATAGAAACTTTACGATGTTGGGCCTACTGAGAGGTCTTTAGGTTACTGGACGTGTGCCCTGCATGGGATTCTGGGATCATCCTACCATAGTCCCTTCCTTGCCTGCTGGCCATGAGCTTTGGTCCACCACACAGTACTTCCATGATGTGCACCTTGCCAAGTTCCAAAACAATACAGCCAATCAATCATGGACTGGAGCCTCTAAAATTGTGAGCCAAAATAAACTTTTTTCTTTCTAAGTTGATTATCTTAGGTATTTGCTATAGTAGTGAAAGCTGACAGATATACTTAAAGTTTTTCCTTTTTTGGTCCAAGAAGACATTATATAATATCTTAAATTTTATGTTAGTATATTTTGCTACTCCCTTTAACTTATCAAGATTGTTTTTTAAAATCTTTACTTTGTTGTTTTCTGAGCCTCCCTTCCAATTTGGCTTCTTTTGAAAATTTCATAAGCCTGTTTCCTTCAAGTAATTTTATATTTCTGGACATATATTTGAATGTATGTATATGATTGACAATGTATAACATTATTATAAGCACATTCCTGATACTATAATATGGTTGTATAATTATGTATAAGTGAGAAATTGATGGCATTGTCTTAAAAGGAAATTTTGAATATACATCCACTGGTAACTTCAGTAGCCACCCAGAAATTCTATCTATTCATCCATTTACTGAGTTACCTTATAGGACTAACACTCATTTCATATATTCTTTCTCCAGTTGTATACATTCACTCATTTTCAGTCATGCTATACTTTTCCCCCATAACCATGACCTTTTAAAGATTATATAGAATAAGTTCATTATCTGTTCTGCAAAATGTCTTCTTGCCCCACCTGTCCTATGTCTCCAAGCCCTTCAGATGGATGACAATCAATTGAGCTTTGTCTTCAATAATTTGTTGTTTTCAATGATTTTTATAGAGGCCTGAGTTTATTTTCCATCTAGATCTCCTTAATACAACTATCTGAAATTACACAAAACCTTTTATTTTTCACCTTTTTTCCTGCCTTTTTTTTAACCTTGCCTATCTTTAGAACAAAATTTTCTAATACCTAAAGTCATAGAAGAACTAATACACATTCAGCACCACTGATGTCTTGGGGGTAATAATAACATTACAGAGAATATTATTAGCCACAAGCATTTTAATGCATTAATTTTTCCTCACATGTTTGAAAAATTAGAAAATCTGCACTCTGTGAGAATGCAAATTAGTACAGCCATTATGGAAAACAGTATGAATGCTCCTAAAATAATTTAAAATAGAATTACAATGACCCAGCAATGCCACTCCTGGATATTTATCCAAAGAAAATGAAATCACTGTATGGATGAGACATCAGCACATTGATGTTTATTATAACATGCACAATAGCTAAGAAACCTAAACACCCTAATGTCCACCAACTGATGAATGGATAAATAAAAATGTGGTCCATATACAAAATAGAATATTACTCAGACATAAAAAGGGTGAAATCCTTTCATTTGCAATAACTTGGATGGACCTGGAGATCACTGTGGTAAGTGAAGCAAGCCAGTTACAGGAAGACAAACACCGCTTGCCTCTCAGTTATATGTGGAATTTTAGAAGTTGAGAACAGAAAGGTATCCTGTTCACTCCCCTATTTTATGGGTGTCTTTAGTTGTGCTGTAATGGCTGCCATGATGTCCTGAATTGATTCAAATGTTTATGATGATCTCTGTCAAATAAAAACATGAAAGTATGTCCTCATCCACCTTATTTACTAGATCCAGTATTGTACAACTTCTGGTTTTCCCCCAGTGGGGCCACTTACCACCTGGATGTTCTTATGCAAATAGCTACATTAGTATAGAAACATCAGCCATTATAATAGTATCTCCATCATAGCATGTTGTGAGTTAAAAAGTAATCCTGAGGAAGAATTTAGTGGGGCCAGGAATTTAGCTCAGTGGCACCTGCCTGCTTCACAAGTACAAGGTCCTGAGTTTGATCCCCAGTACCAAAAAAAAAAAAAAAAAGGAAAGAAAGGATTTAGCAAAATTCAAGTGTGGTATGATCAATTATTACAGGAAAAAACATGTTTTTGTTAATCCCCATCAAAATATTCCCCCTCGCTTTGAACACACTTATCCCATTGTTCTTGGAACTTTCTGAAGCAGTTCTGGAAGTCCTTCTTCATTAGTGTATTTACTTATGCTGTCATGGGGGCCTCAGTATCTTGCATGGATTCCAAATGTTTGCTTCTTATGATAATTTTGACATTGAAGAAAAATCAGAAGTTATACAGTGCCAGGTCTACTGAATATTGTGGATGAGGACACCATCATGTTTTTATTTAACTGCTGTAAACCTTTGAATCAATTCAGGACATCGAGGCAGCCATGACAGCACAATTAAAGACAGTCACAAAAGAGGATTTCGAGAACTGCCTCAGAAAGTGGCCATAACAATGAGATGTGTGGATTAGAAGCCAGGGAGAGTATTTTGAGGGGAATTACCAGCAATGTGCCTTTTACTGTAATAATTTTTAAATATTTGAACATTCTCTATATTGTTTGACCACCTCATAAGCCTCGGATAAGTGTCAGCCCTGACAATAGAGTTGCCACCAGTTTTTTCCACATACTGTGGGAAACTTCTCTCTCTGGTTTACTTTGTAATCTGTCTTTTTTATAACTTAAATACTTGTCTTAGTGCATACCATCTTGTTCTTTCTGGGCATCAAAGTACCCAGTGTTGTGTCCACCGGAGCTTCTGAGTTCGGAGCTTCTTTGAGCTGCACCTCTCCAGATTCCAGAGAGCAGCTTTGCTTCCAGCAGATAAAAGGGTGAAGAAAGTCAAGAGCTGCCCAATGTGGTGCTTTTGCAAGAGTTATTTTTCCAGTTGTCTGGAGTCAGAGGCTCTCATCCCTCCCCCACCTTCCCTCTGTGCCCATTTTGGGTTTGTATAAGAACGACATCATCCAGTACCAGCTTCTATAGGTGTTGACTACACGGTAGTTAGTTTTACACTGATGTGTATCAACTTTATTTGGATTGTGTACCTTTTTCCAAGATGGAGTTATAACCTTGACTTTGGTCCACCTTGATCCAGACCTGTGAAGAAAGCTGTATTCATTTCCCAATGAATACACGGTCTTCCCAAGCTTTTAAATAAACTCATTCCTAAATCCTTATGAGAGAGTAGAGTTGTTAGGAAAATCAACATAAAGCGAAGTGGAGTTCAAAAGGAGTTAATGGTGAAATAAGGCATACGAGGCAAAATAAAGCCCTGGTTGGATAAGATGAAACCTCACCCCCGCCCCGCCCCGTGTGTTTTCTTCCTTCCATTTCTCTTGCATCTTTGATGGGTTCAACTGCTTTCCAAAAATATAAAACAGAAACTGTTGGAAATTCGAATCTTATTTTTCTTTTTCTCCTTTAAAGAATGCAGTCTAAGCCAGGCGTGGTGGGGCACACCTGTAATCCCATCTATGCAGGGAGCTGAGGCAGGAAGACTGCAAGTTCAAGGTCAGCTGAGGCAACTCTGCAAGACTCTTTCTCAAAATTTAAAGGGGGAGGGGGCACTGAGGGTGTGGCTAAGTGGTACAGTGCTTTCTTAGCATGCAAGAGGCCTTGGGTTCTATCCTTACTACTATCAAAACAAAACAATTACAGCTCAAATGTGATTATGAATATTAAGTCATAAAATCATAGATTATAAAAATTGAACATACCTTGAGCATCATTTAGTCAATGTACAGAAAAGGAATGCTAAGTTTTCTGCCATGAGGCAAATTTTTTTGTATTTTTGGGGAGCCATTAGAATTGAGAGCTTGAAGTTTTGTGGGATCCTGTATGTTTCATGTCTTTAAAATCCAACATATTCTGTTTTATCAAACCCTGTCCTTGTTTTCCCCTGTCATATAAAGAGAAACTGAGTGTGTGGGCCAGGTGTGGCGGCCTACACCTATCATCCTAGCACTTGGGGAGCTGAACAGGAGGACTGACAGCTCATGGCCAGCGAGAGCTACATAGAGAGACTTTATCTAAAAATACCAAAAAGTCAAAATATTTTAAAGATGATAGAGTAGAAAGTCATGGACTCTGCAGCCATTGCTTCTTACTGAATTATATCTACCTTCCTCTCAAATCAGGCAGGGAGAACATTCCTCTTAAAACATAACCTTTTTGATTTTTGACAGTCTGTCAGTTGATGGCAGCTATCACTGGGGGAGACTTCTTTGGGAGTCAGTGGTACATGGGAGCCAGCAAAGAGTTGTGCCTGAAGATTTGCCGAAGGGATGACAACCCAGAGAGATGAGTGCCCCTTGCTGGAGGAGAGAACTGCTAGAGAAGTGCCATCATCGGCGAGCTGAGGAAACCCAACGCCTATCTCTGCTTAAATTGAAACCATTTGTGCCTCATTGAGAAAAATAAGTAATTATCTGGTTCTTTACAGGGCAAAGAAGAAGAGGAACCTTCAGACCACATCCTGATGTTCCTGTCTGAATGAGGAGACCCTATGGAAATCATAAATCTGCAAATTTCATGGTTAAAAATATCTGATTTCATGCCTGCTTACATTTAGACAAATGTCATATTGAAGCAATGAAGTGTATGCTCTAGTTGGGATACCCAGAAGCTCCCCTTAAAAATCACCTTTTGTACTCTTGGCTTCTAGGTGATTTCTCTGGCTGCTTGAGTTGCAGCCATGGGAAAATGCTATTTTAAACATTTTCTAGTTGTTCTCAACTTTATATCACAGGTTTTTAGAAGTACTCAACACTGCTCCCTTTAGGACACTGTGACAGTGACAAAGGGGCTGCTTCTTAGTTTTCCCTTCTGCCAACACTGCAGTCTGACCGCCTCTGAGTCCTGCAATGCAAAGGCAATGACCCCATTAAAATACCTCCACCTTATCCCGCAAAACTCCGTAACCCCAAGCATCCTTGAAATCCCTTCTTGTGAGTCAAGGGCTCCATGGGATCTTCTATTCTTCAATAAATGTCCAGGCTATCATGGCCTGTTTCTTCCACCCCTGGTTTCCACTGTACTCTCCACAATGCTGCTAGCAGTGGTGGTCTCATAATCTGATACATCACTCCTGTTTCTCCCTTTCAGTTTTGAGGTGTGTGGACACTCTGGTCACAAACTTAGTCCATTGCTTCTTTGTTGATAGCGTGGCTTTACCTTGCTCTTTCACAAATATCGCAACTGTGACCTGGATACTGACTTACCCAGAACCACACTGCAGTACTAGCTTAGAAATGTGGCTCTTTCTACACTGCCATCTCCATCTCTTAGACTTGCTCTTGTACAAGTCAGGAAATGAATCAAAGGTTCCTGTGTCCTGCAATATGTCACCATTGAAATACGTTGCCCTCTGAAAGTCTTTCCATTGAGGGTGATTAAGAGGTGGCTGTTTGTCCTGTGACCACTTAGCTTAGAAAGAACAAATGAGTTTTTCCCATGAGATTGGCTTGTCCACCCATAGTGTAGATTAGCTCTTGGATTAACTAGTTTTCCAACTACACCTGGTTAGACCTAAATACAGAGGGAGGAGAACTTGGAGACCCCTACCTGAATTCCATTAAGTTTTCTTAGAGATGGATAATGATTTTTGAATTAAAAATTGTATTTAAATCCCTTTCACTTTTTAATTTTGTTTTCTGTGGTAATGAGAACTGAACCCAGTGCCTTATACTATATCCCCAGCTCTTTTAAAGTCCCTAAGTTGGCCAGCCTGGGTTTGAACTTTAGATTCTCCTGCTTCAGCCTCCAGAGTGCTGGGATTAAAAGCATGTGCCACCAAGCCTAATTATTTTCATCTGCTGGAAAATGTCTAATCAATTTGCCACAGGTCCCACTAGTCATTATCGTTTCCAAGCCTTTATTCAACTTTGTCTTGCTTGCTTTTGACAGGAACTGACATTCTTCTGCTCCTTGAAGAAAACCCATTTCCAACTCCAGCTTTCTTCTCATAGACCCCACGAATTGGCATAACAGGTTTAGGCCAGTGAAACAGCACAACATTTGGCACATGTCAAGTACTTAATGGACATTGGTTGACTGAATTTATGAATGAATTAGACATTTATTCTTATAGAAATGTAAGTGATCAGAAAACAAAATGTGTTTATTTTCTATTGCAAGCATGAGCCAGAAGAAAAATATAATCAAATTCTCATGTTCATTCAGATGCTACCTAAATATGTAATAGAGAGAAGCCAAGTGACTGCAGTGTGGGAAGGATTCTGAGTTTAAATACAAACACACACACCTGCATAGGTTTGCTCGGAGCACAGAGCCCAAGCTTTCTCAGTGGAGAGAAGGAGGGCTGCTGAGCCAGCAATCTGTGCTAATGGATACACCAGGGAGACCCCTTCCCTACATGTTCTGAGCCGCCAGGTGCCACTCACTTGGCAATGTCCCCCAACCTGGAAGCCATGGGATCCTGTGCCTTGTAAGAAGCCACTTCACAGGCTGGGGTAATGGTGCAAACCTATGATCCCAGCATTCTTGGAGTCTGAGGCAGGAGGATTGCAAGTTTGAGCCCAACTTGGGCAATTTGGTAACTTAGCAAGACTCTATGTCTAAAACAAAGAGCTGGGGATGTAGCTCAATGTGAAGGTCTTGGGGTCAACCCCTAGTACTGCAGAAAGAAAGGAAGAAAGAAAGAAAGAGAGAGAGAGAGAGAGGAAGGAAGGAAGGAAGGAAGGAAGGAAGGAAGGAAGGAAAAAGAAGGGAGGGAGGGAGAGAGGGAGGGTCCCACTTCACTGCTTCATTGAGTTGGCCACAGAATCTTCCTCTGGGTCAAGAATGTCAGCAATACTGGTGGCAGGAAGGTACAGCTGTGTAAGAAAAAATTGCCAACAGGGCAGGAGATGCCTTAATGAAGAGCCCTACGTGAACAGGGAAATGTTGAGGTCATGGACATGAACTAAGTTTAATTTACTAATGAATTTACTGATCAGGTACTTTTATAGCATTTAGTGTATACCAGGCATGTTTTCAATTCTTAAAAATCCTAATTTTAATCATCACAACAGCCCAGTGAGAGGTGTTTCATTATTCCCATTTTAAGGATGAGGGGATTGAAGAACAGGCAGGTTAGGGTATCTAGAACTAGAAGAGAGAGATTAGGTAACTTGCCCAAAGTCACACAGCTATACTTGGTAGAGCCTGGGAAGGAATCAGTGGAGTGTATGTACCTAATCAAATCACGATGGCATTTTTCTCAAGAAGGGCCAAGTCCCAATGACAGGAAGTGGAGATATTTTAGGAAAGGGCTTGAATTTTCTCCCCTCCCACCACCACCACTGTTGTGTCTGGGATCACTTTCACGTTCTCCCCATTTTCCTTTGCCTGACTCTTTTAGTACCTCCTTGCTGGACCATCCTCTCTCTTAGGCAGGTGCAGACATTTTGGTGAAGACTTGTATTAGAAGCATAGATTTTCCCTGAGACAGGGATTCACTTTGTGTTTCACACTGACCTTGAACTCACTATGTAGCCCAGGCTGGCCTGGAACTCACTGCACTCCTCCTGCCTCAGCCTCCTGAGTGCTAGTATTACAGGTGTGTGCCACCATGCCCAGCTCAAGAAATATTTCAGGAGTATCCTGAGAAGAAAACTGGACTCAGAATTCCGAAAATTGAATAGACCATTTACTCTACTTCCAACTGGTTATATAACCTTTGAAAAATCATGACCTCTCTGGACTTGTGATTCTTTATCTTGTCAAAAGAAAAGACTGGGCTAGAATACTGCTAAGCTTTATGGAGTTCAGAAACTCCTTGATTTTATGATAAAAACAAACCAAATATTTTAGTTAACATTCCTAAATGTTGATAAAACAACTTAAAATGACTGAGCTAATTTCAACTCCATGAATTTCAAAAACAAGACTTTTTCCTCAAGTTTGCTTTCACTCTAGTTTTTTGTTTATATAAATGTTCTTACTTGTTACCCAGAAGGTGTGGAAAGCTTCACACCGCCTAACCAGGTTTTACTTTATTTTATTATTCTATATTATTTTATTTTGTTTTATCGCAGTTCCAATGTCATAATACAAATCAGAAGAGTCCAAAATAGTGCAAAGCCTGTCAAGATTTTTTTGAGGAAATTCACAGGAACTTTTTGTATTTTCACAACTATTTAACATATGCCAGATGGAGAAAATAATGCGTTACTTCCCGAGGAAACAGGATATTTTTACACTTAAAAATGCTGTCTTTTCTCTCTAAAATCACCTATGGCTCTACCGGAGAAAAGTCACCTCCTGGATCTGCAAGATTTCCTTGAAAAAAATCATTATCTAAATCAGAAAAGAACTTGTTGAATCTCTGCTACATGCAAACATTCGTGTAGGTTTTGTGGGATTTAAAGAAGAAACAGATGCCTTCTGTCAGCTTCAAGAGATTAGGCTTCTAACAAGATGGTGGCTCACATTAAACCAGAGTGATGGGGACTGAGGACAGGGAAGGGGTAACCAGGTCAGACAGCAGCTCTGAGGACTCCTTCAGGCCTACATCTGAAGCCCCTGATACCCTATAAAACCTTGGACCAGGCTTCCTGATGTTGCTGCCTCTTGTTGTAAGAGGCCTCCCCTCCCTGCCCAGCCCTCTGCCTGAAGTTTGTCAGGACTCTTTGTGAACCCTAAGTCCCCACTGGATGGACTTCTCCTCTGGGCCCAAAGTCAAAGATGTCTTCCACTGATCTTAATCTCTTCCTCTCCCACAGTTTATATCCAATCCCTCAGACAATTCTCTACCTTCAAGATACATGAAATTCGATCACTTTATTCCCTCTCCTGTTTCAGCCATGGTCATGCTACCTTCATCCCTAGCCTAGATTCCTTCAGCTGCCTCTATCTTCTGCCCTTATCCACTCTCCATCCCATCTAGTGATTTGTTGACCCTCTCATGAAGTTAGGGTTACAACACAAATTTGATTGATTCTCATGATTCTGTTGGCTTAAAAAAGGGCTTAGCTGGATGGATTTTCCTTGAGGAATCTTGTGTGGTGGAGGGAAGATCAAGAAGAAGAATCCAAGATGGCTTCCACACATTCAGCTCCTTAGCAGGCTCTGCTCATCTGGGTGCAGCTGGACTTGGCTCAGATATGTAGGTCTTTATTTTTCCTCATATACAGCAGTTTTTTATGGTGCGGTTTCTCTTTTTTTTTAGCATTTCTTTATTTTTTTTATTAGTAAATGTTTGCCATACATAATGATCACATTCATCACGGGAAATTTGTACCTACACATAATATATCTTAATTCTTCTCTTATCTTCGTTCATCTTCCCTTCCTTCAACCTTTCCTCCTCCCCATTTACAAAAGTTTTATTTCCATTTTTTTCCTTCTATTCTCCCTTTTTTAAAAAATCATTTTTCTCCTCAGAAACTCTTCCCCTCTACCTGGCCTCCACAACAGAGTAGCCCAACTTTCAACATAAGAGTATTAGAGCTCTTAATGTTGCCAAAACTGAAGCTATCAGGCTCTGCTAATTTCAAAACTACTCCCACCACATTCTTAGGTAAAAGCCAGCTCCAGAGCCAGGCCAAATTTAGTGTGCAAACAAACTCTGAAAGAGTATAAATGCTCATTCATTGGAGTGACTCATTGGGGGTCATGTATAAAACACAGCTCTTATGGTCTGTTGTGTACACAATAGCAAATAAGATCTTGTCAAATGTGCATCATCCTACAGACTTTTGCTCAAAACTCTTCAAGGACCTCTTGTGTCATGAGAGTAAAACCCCAAATCCTGGCAATGGGTCCAAGGCTCACACCATCTGCCCTTTAGCTTCCTGAGCTCATGCCTTCCCCCTCATCTCCTCCTTACTGATTCTTCTCCAGTCACCCCTCTAGAATGTGCCAGCCTTGGCCCCAAGAAGTACTCTTCCCCAGGCACTCTGTGACTTCTTCCCTCACCTCCATCAGCTCCTCATCCAGCTACCACCTCCTCAAACCATATCCCCTGACTCCACATTCACAGTTATAATGCCCAACCTCCCTATTCCCCATGCCCTTTCCCAGCTTTGTTTTCTCTCCATGACCATGATGATTGCACTTATAGATTTTACTTATAAATCTTCACACTCTCCTTTTTTAGTGTACTCTTTTCCCACATCAGAATTGTCGATAAAGAGTGTAACTTCAGAATGTCAGGGTTCTTGCCTGTTTTATTCACTGCTGCAACTCCAGTCCCTAGGCAATTGCCGACAAATATTAGAAATGCAACAAACATGTATTGAATGAATGAATGGATGCATAAATGAAGGCTAGCTCACACACCTTCCTCTGACCCTGGATCTATGTGTTCCTCTGAGCACCTGGGTCCCTTTTTATCTAGAAGTATACACATAGGTGCTCACAGAAACCACCTGAAATGGGCCCAGAATGAACCACTTCACAATCAGTAGAAAACATCACAAGGTCATGGATAGGATGTATTAATGTGCTGTGCTGCATGAGCAAGAGGGGAGAGAATCTTCTTAGAAAGATGAGTCTTGACTGAAAGGAACATAGGGTTCAGTTTGGGAAGATGTAGGAAATCATACTGCCCAGCCAAGTCATGGACTTCTGGACTGCAGGGTGCTGTGAAAACCAGAGTCTCTCAAAATGGAGCTTAGGAGATGGGTAGGCTGCAGAATGGTCATCAATTACCACTAATAGAACTGAGCATGGTGAGGCACTTTCTCCATAGATCATCACTGGTTTTCACCACAACATTACAGGAAGTTATTGCTACTCTCTTTCAAATGGGCAAATGGGGCTCAACAATTTCAGTCCTATTATTAGGGTGAGATGTAGAAAAAAATGGAATTTAGTGCATCCCTGCTCATGTTTTTCTTTACCTTACTGCCTAACTACCTCTTTATACTTTTAAAAAAAGATAACTTGATTTTAACCATTTGAGACTGGGAGACAAAGGAGAAGAACAAATAGTTTCTGGATGGAATAATGAATCAATTACCTTTAATTTATATATGTATTAAGCTTCAGAATATTCTTATTTGAAAGTGTATAAATGTTCTTAAATAATCAGCAAAGTAGAATTTACTCTCTATATAACATTTTGCCACTTGCGGGTTTGCTGACTACCAAATATTTTAGAGCTTTTAGAATCCCAACTTCTAGCTTCAAAATGCTGTATTTGGCAAGTGGCAGAATCCGTTCTTTCATACAATAGTGAGACTCCAATATTTTATTCCCTTTGATCTGCCTGCATTCTTGATCTTTACAAGGGCAGGCCCATGGATTCACTAAGAAGTGGTGAGCTCCGTGTAACCAGAAATATTCACCAGAAAAGCTAGGAATCCTCAGGATGCCTGCATTTCATGAGAGACCAGACAAATGGATCAAAAACATCACTTATGCCCTTAGGATTTCATGGTTTTATAAGGTCTTCATCAAGTCTACAAGGTTTGTAAAGCAAATTATAAATTAGCTTAGTCAGAGCATACATTTACAGAGTGGTAAGATAAAAAAAAAAGAATGCTAAAAAAGTAAAAAGAAAAAAAAAAAAGCAGAGTGAAATGGTTTACCTCATCAGTTTAAGCAAAAACAAGCCATTGAATTGTGTACCTGAGTAGAAAACAATTTTCAAGAGTAAAAGCCCTGGGGAAACAGGTAGGTGTGATAGAATTTGGGATTAGAAAGATTTCTCCACACCAGAAATGCCTGATACAAAGGAAGGGTGAGTAGTAACCTGATAACAGAATTTGTTTTTATCTAATTTCTGAGTCTTCTTCCAGTGTGAGATTACATGAAAAGATTGTTAGGATTTTAAGATTGGCTGTTAAATGTGCCTCTGAGATCTATTACCCTAACCAAGATTTTTATTTTATGTTTTAATGCTTGCATTGACTCAAGTGATTTGGGAACAAGTTTCTGTTCAGGTGTTGTAAAATCTTGGATGGCTGAAGGTGAAGAGTGCTGACTAATTTTTCATCTTCACTTAGCAAAAATTTCCTGTTATACCCTGGATGTAAGTACTCTATATCATTTCTTTCTTTTTTTTCTTAAAGCTATTGTTAGGCAGCATTTTGTCACTATAATGAAATACTGGAGATGGGCCACTTTATATAGAAAAGAGGTTTTCTTTTGGATCAGTGTTTGTAGGCTACAAGTGCATGGTACTGGCCCTGGCAAGGGTCTCCCTTGGCTATTTTAGATCATGGCAGGATTGTTTGTGTATCTCTGAGGTCTCTCTCTCTCTCTCCTTACAGAGCCACTTGGATTGAATCCTGGGGCCTGCACCCTAATGATCTGATGTAATCTAATCTAATCTAATCTAATCACTTCTTAGAGGCCCCACCCCTACATACCATGCTCAGTTTAAATTTCCCCCTCTTAGAATCATTAACATATGCCTTTGGGCATTCAACTCTTGCACCATTTCTGGAGGAAAAATCATATTCAATGCATAATCAAATGCATTGAGGTTTACACTTGATAAAATTCGTCCATTTCAGATCTATAGTTACAAATCTAGTTCAGCTATGCAACCATTCCAACAACCCAGGTTTAGAAATTCCATCACCCTAAAAATTTTCCTTTTGTCTATTTGCAGTCCATCATAGCTTCCACGTCTGACCCCTATCTGCCACAAATAAAAAATTAATATTATTGTGAATGTGTGTGTAAAGAGCATACTGTTCTACCAACTGTGTGACATTGTGTGTGTCTATGCATGTGAGAATAAGACTAAAATACACACAAACAAGTCACGGACAGATGAAATAAACTAATTCTGTCAATTTAACTCTATTTCCAGATACATGCCTGCTAATATTGCCCAAAAGGCTTCTACTTTTTCAAACTTCCTAAAGCAAGGCTTTTTTTTTTAGTTCTTTTATTGGTACATTTTAGGTAAACAATTTGTTTACATTTATCATTGGGTGTTTGTACCTGTACATGATGTATCTTGGTTCTTATTTTTTCCCCATTACCTGTGCGCCCTTCACCCCCTCCACCCTTCCCTATTTACAGAGACATCACTTCCACTTTTTTCTTTTCTCATAGTTTTTCCTTTCCCTCTTTTCAAAAGGCTTTTATTTTATTATTTTAATTTTCAATATTTGCACTGACTCAAGTGGTTAAAGAATGAGTTTCAAAGTTGTTTCATTTTGCAGTTAGCATTGAGATCTCACTTTTCAAACAAAATCCTCACTTGGACCTTGAAGCATAATGCAGGTAAAGCTCTGGAGTCATCAGGATGAGTGGAAGGAGATCTAAAAGGCTAATTTCCAGGTCTACCCATTCCAAATCTTGCCATTTTAATTCAGCTCTTCTTTGGCTTTTCAGGTGGTGTCTCCAGCTGTGCCATTCTCTTGGGCTCCTAAAATCTCATAATTTTGAATTTTAGAAAGGACATCGAAATCGACATTCACTCTGGAGCCAGAAGCCTTCTTCCTTGGTGGGTGGCTTGGTAAGGTGCCTCAGAGGGTGAGATGGGCCTGGGGTACCATGAGGATACCTGTTTTCTAGAAAAAGCAGAATTCTCCAATTTGTTAAATGTGGATGGTGACACATTTATTCACTTATTTGTTAATAATAGTACCCATCTCCATTGTAAGTCTATTGTTTAATGTCACTTTCAAGTATTATTGACATGATATTTAATCTATTTTGCATTATATATGTGTATATGATTTTGATGCCCTTTTCTAAACTTCAGCATTATGAGATTTTATTTTCCCTTTGATTGCTCACATATTCTTTTTTTCTGGCATAAATTCCACTTAGTTATATAGAGCTATTTATTTAATTCAATATTAAATTTTATTTCTGGGCATTTTCATAATTACTGTATATCTATATACATATTCACATCATTAGTTATTTTTCTTGGAAGTGTGCATTCTCAGTTTTCAGTATAAATTATGATCACCAAGAATTGGAAAATTTCCCCATACATCTTTCATGGAACAGTTAAAAAGCGTGGGAATCACCTCTTACATGAAAATCTGAGAGATTCTGCCTGGAAACTGCCTGGACCTAGCGTTCTTATCGAAAATAATTTTTTGGCGAAATTTTTGTTTTTTCTACTTCTCATTGTTATTGGTCCATCAGATGTTCTGTCGCTTCATGGTTTGTTTGCTGAATGACATTTTTCCAGGAAATGATCTTTTTAATAAAGTTTTAAAATATATTGTAATAAACCACAAAATTTTAATTATTCATATCTATATACTATTCCTTTTTAGTCATTACAGATGTTTCAGCAACACTGTTCACTTTCTACCTCTTATTTAAACTTATCCAAATGTGACTTTTTGTTTTCTTCTTTGAAGATTGATTTATCAGTAACTTAAAAATTCTCTGCTACTGAATGCTGATTTTTATTCATTTTTTAATGTTCAATATGCTTTAGGGTTATTGTGCTATATATTTTAAGCATCTGAAAGTTAATAGTCACTTTATATTATTTTTACACTTGTATTAATGATACTATTAAGCACATTGATTTGTCTCTGAATAGAACTTTGGCACATTCCCATGTTTTAATAAACTATTTTATTCCTTAGAGCAATTTTAAGTTCATAGAAAAATAGATCCAAGAGAATAGAGTTTAACATGTTCACTATTCTGTATATAAAACCTTCCCCATTGTCAATGATCCCCACTACAGTCTATATAGATTTTACACGCAGAGTTCATTCTTGGTGTTCTATATTCTATTAGCTGAAAAAATATATAACTGATTCTACCTTTACAGTATCATAAGAACAATTTCATTATCCTAAAAATCCTGTAGTCATTGTCATTGTTTTGAATCTTTGCCATCATAATAGATATATAGTAGTATCTCTTTGTTGTTTTACTTTGCAATCCCCTAATGACAAATGATGCTCAGAATCTTTTCATATATTTACTTGCCATATCTTCTTTAGTAAGGTGTCTGTTCAGATTTTGCATTCATTTTTAATCAGTGTTTTTCTTCTTATTTGTGTTTTAAGTTCTTTATATATCTTGAACAGCAGTCCTTAATCAAATATATCTTTTGGAAATACGGTAATACTTCAGTTCATGAGCACTTCTGTTTGCAAACTATTCAGTTAACAAACAGAAACATTCAGCATAATTATGCTGCGTTGTGTGACCAACAGGACCATGGCCATCTTCGCACACAAACTCAAATGCTGCCGTTTTCACCAAATCCTAAAGCAAATTATTAAGTTCATAAACAGAGGTACCACTGTAATTTATTCCAATTCTGTAGCTAATCTTAATTCTCTTAAATGTCTTTAGCACAGCAGAACTTTTTCATTTTAATGAAGTCCAATGTATCAATTATTTCTTTCACACATTATGCCTTTGCTGTTATGATAATAAAAACACTGTAATAACTCAAGATCATGTAGGTTTTCTTCCATATTGTCAGCTAAAGTTTTGTAGCTTTGCATTTACATTCAGATCTATGATCCACTTTGAGTTTTTGTGTATGTTTGTGAAAAATATAAAGTCTGTGTCTAGTTCTTTATTTATGGATGTTTAATTTTCCATCACTTTTGCTTCACTGTGCAGGTTTTTCTGGTTTGTCAAAGATCTGTCATTATTTTTAGGTAGGTCTACTGCCAAACTCTCCGTCCACACTATTTTTATAGCTTTATAATGTTTTGAAGTCAGTAGTGTTACTTTTCAAGCCAAGTGTCTTACTCCTCTTCAATATGGTGATGTTTATTCTGGGTTTTTGTCTATTTATATAAACTTTACAATCAATTTGTTGTTATCCACATAATAACTTGCTGGGATTTTGACAGACATAGTATTGAATCTATAAACCAGTTTATTGAGTCTTCCTATCCACATATGTGGAATATCTTTCCATTCATTTAGTCCATTGTATTTCATCCGTTTTGTGGTTTTCTTCACATATATTTTGTGTGTATTTATTTTGTTAGCTTTGTACCTAAATATTTCATTTATGGAGGTGCTATAGTAAATGGTAATGTGTATCTAATTTCAAATTCTTTTTATTTCTTTTTGGTATATAGTAAAGTAATTGGCTTTTCAAATTTTAATCTTTTTTTTCTGCTATAAGCATTTATTAATTCCAGGAAATTATGTTTATTTTTCTAGTTACTTCACATTTTTTATATAGATGATCATAGGTCTGTGTTTTGGTGTTTGACATTAATATGCAAAAATTCTCTGTCGTTGTTGCTTGAAATATTTTTTTATTCGCTTTTCTTCTTTTGGCATTCCTACTACATATATGTTATATCTTTTATCGTCTTTCATCAGGTTTTCAATATTCTAGTTTCATTTTTATTCTTTTCCCCCATTCTTCTTCCACTGTTGAAAGTTTCTATTTTCATATCTTCAAACTTAGATTATTTTTCCTTGGCTGTATCCAGTATAAGCATAATTAATCAAAGGTATTCTCCCCAGTTTGGTTACCTTGGCTTTAATCCCTAAATATTTCCTTTTTATTCTTTCTTAAAATTTTCATGTCTGCACTTACATCATCAATGTTCTTTTTTTTCCAATTCTGGTAACTAAACCCAGATTCTTTGCCTGAGCTTCATCCATCTCCCCTTATGTCTCTCTCTCTCTCTCTCTCTCTCTCTCTCTCTCTCTCTCTCTCTCTCTCTTTAAGACAGCTTCTCACTAAACCACTAAATTACTTGGTCTGGGCTTGAGCATGTGATCCTCTCATCTTGGCCTCCCAGGGCTGGGATTACAGACGTGCACCACCAAACCTGGCTTCATTATACCTGTTCTTACATATTGCCTACTTTTTTTCATTTAATCCCCTAGCAAATTAATTATAGTTGTTTTAAATTTCTGGTCTGATAATTACAACATTCCTATCATATCTAACCCTGGCTCTGATGTTTTGTTCATTCTCTTCAAATTGTGTTTTCCACCTTTTAGTATATTTTATAATTTTCATTGAAAGATACACTTGATAATCTGTGTAAGAGAAATTGAGATGAATAGGCTTTACCCAATGCAATGGTCAGCTGTCAGGGGAAGGAAGGCATTCTATAGTGCCATGTATTAGCCACTTTCCCATCACTAGGACAAAATACCCAACACTTCCAACTTAAAGTAGAAGTTTATTTTGGCTCACAGTTTCAGTAGGATCAGTCTATGGTTGGCTGTGCTGAGTCCAAGGCTTAAAACGCAGGGTGGAAGGGCCTGGCAGAGGAAAGCTACTCACATCATGGCAGCCAGAAGCAGAGAGAGAAGGAAGGACCCACAGAAGGGAACACACCCTTCCAGACTACATCCCCAGTGATCCACCCTTCTGGTCAGGCTCATCTCATAACATGAGATTTTGGGGGAACATTCTGGTTCCAAACCATATGTGCCATGACTAGGTCTCTGTGTTGGTGAGCGTCTGTGCAAAGACTGTGACCCTCACTAGTCCCCTCCCATCTCTTAGGCGGGACAAGATGACTGGAGTGAACTGGAATATTGCATTTCTTCTTCTGCCATGTGGAAGGCTTAAAGAAATTGAAGTTAGGTATTTCTCTTCCCTCAAAGAGATTAAGTTCTGATAAAACTCCATAAGTTAGGAAGATTTGTTTGTTTGTTTGTTTTCTGCCTGATGTTCACTGCGAATACCTGGCTATGCTCCTGGAGGCATAATGCCAAAAGCTTGGAGGCCCGACATGACTGAGCATTTTTTCTCTCAAGCTTGTCCACATTGACACACTAATCAAGCCTCCAGCAGTTTGTCAATTACGATTCTGGTTTTTTTATCCCAGCACTGGTTCCCACAGTGGTTTCTCCTTGTGGGTTTTTTGCTATGTTCTAAGCTGTGATACTCGGTATCTGCCTGCCTATTTCTCCAATTTAGGGGGTATCATTTTTCCCTATGACCTCACTTCTCTGACGATCTCAGATGACTTGCTGCTTTTTCAATTTGTTCTGCTTTTTACTTGTTGTTTAGACATCAGAATGGTAATTTCTAAGCTCTTTACCTGTGTGCCAGATTGGAAACCACAGGCCTCCATTTATTTTTATGTGCATTGTTTTTAGTTTATTATCAATGTTTTCTAAATAGTGGACAATTGTACTCAAGAAGTTAAAATTTTATGTTCATGTTATTAAATATGTTTATTTTAATCTTAATTTAAAAAATTGTCTCCACCTCCCCTTCCAACTCTATAGACATTTGCCCCAACCTCTCAGTCAAGATTGTGAAGGTCCAAGGTAAAACTTATGTTCATTCTAATTAAGCAGCATTATGTTTTCTCCCCAGCACTATTCCAATTTAACATTTTAAAGGGATGGGCCAAATCACTTTGTTAAAATAACAGTCCTATGCTCACATAGCATGACTTTGCCACTCTGATTAAGGGAATTTATTCTTTAATATCATAGTGCAGTTTATGAGTTTTTGTAGTAAAAGACAAATAGATAATAACTACAGTCTCCTGAATGTGTTTCTCTCTTACTCTTCTATTTTCCACTTGTATCCCAATGATCTCACTCCATGAGACAATGTGCTATTGCCCAAACCCTTCTTTTTTTCTGCCATCTTCCTTTAATAGCTGTAATCTCCAAATGGATAATGAAAAAATGATCTAATGGATGTAGACTGGGGACAGAGAGCTGTTTGTGAGCTGCCTCAGAGAGTTTCCTTAAATTAGTGTCGTGGAGGGATGCTTCATAGCTGAATGATGGATCTTCTACAATCCTCAAGTCAAAGTAAAAGACATATTGCTATTAACTCCTCTCACTACCCTACCCCTCACTTTGAACACAATTATCCTATCATTCTTGCCACTTCCTGAAGCAGTTCTGGAAGTCCCCTTTGATGAGTGTCTTTAGTTACACTGTCTCGGCTGACTAGGTGTCCCGAACTGATTTAAAATGTTTACCTTTCATGACCATTTTGACTTTGGGAAATAGCTAGAAGCTGTAAGGTGCCAGATTTGGTGAATAAATTAGGTAAGGACACACTGTAATCTTTTCACAATCCTGCCTTTCCAATGGATGGTAAGGGGGAAGATTTTAAAAAGGATTAATGGCAATGTGGCTTTTACTATAATACATATTTTAAATTTTAAATATTCATTATATTTTCATCATACCTTGTATCTTTGCTTAATTAAAATACTTATACTGAAATTCTACCACATACGAATCAGGTGAAAGCTGATGTCATTGAAATGATTCATGAGACTTCTATATGGTCTGGTCCATCTTCCTTCATGTTTTCATTTCATTTCTGATACTTCCTTATATATAGGTCCCTTTACCATTTCCTGCTCAATGTAGGAAGATACAATGTAGGGTGTATCATAGCCTTTGCATTTTCTTTGTTCTCCTACTGAAATGTAGTCTTCCTTGGGATTAATTAATTTTTTTCCTCATAAATTTGACAATTGCACCTGCCTATCCTCAGCACCTTCATCCTTCCCTTCTCTTGCTACTATCTGCTGTGCTACACACTTCAATTATTTACCTTTATGTTCTGCAGCTTTTATCACTAGAATGCAAACTCCTGAGGAAAGGGATTTGTATTTGCTTCTTTCCACTGTAACATCCCTTTTTCCCAGAGCACTGCATGCCACACATGATCAATATGCTCAATGCATATCTGTTGAATGTTCAGAGAATAAAGCCCACAAATCTATCCTATAAGAGATTCCTACATTGCTTGCGAGTGAAAGAATGCGTTGGATTTGTAGCAGGATAGAGCTATACTTAGGTAAGGATCCACTACACCGAAAAACACTCCAAAAAAGAATGCATAAATCCAGTGTACTTCATGCATCTATGTATAATTAGGTAACTGTGAGGATATTGATTTAACTTACATTGAAAGTCAGTATTAGGAAGTATCTTGAAATGATTCTGGAAAGGAGTATTGGGGTTGTTTCAGGCACAAGGACAGAGCCTTTGAAAGAGATAAAGTTATACAGACTTAAAGTAGCTAAAACAGTTCTATAAAAACCTAAGGAATGTCATGGTATGGAACCCAAAGAAATTAAAGAAAATTATTTACCATCAATGTAATGTCTACATTGGAGGAGAATAAAGTCGAGAAACATTTTAGAAGATACTACTTAACATGACATGCCCATGAGGCCATTAGACCTTAATTAAATATCCACAAATTTCTAGAAATCATTACTTTATAAATGTTAGCAATTCATAACATTTACATTTGTTTCGAGGAGCTGGTGTACCTTATAAGTCATGTAATCATTTTGGATCCCTTTCCCAGCTACCCTCTTCTCCTTTCACTTGATCCCCTACCCCCTCTCCAAAAAATCTGTTGCCCTGTTTTCCACTATCTTTCCTTTATTTAACTCTTTAATTTAAAGAAAATATGAAAAAGCCAAAGATTTTGAATAAATTATTCATCTTTTAAATTTCAACTCAATTCTTTATTATAGTAAAATAATGTGCATTTGACATGTTCTAGTTTGTTCATAAATGGTCTTTTGTTGCATGTAAAATTTGCAAGCAGTTTTGTACTTAGGCACTATTATAAAATGTATTTATTAAATTGGCTTTTATATGTTATTAATTGTTTTACAGTTGAGCATGCACACTGCTGAACTCATTTGTCCTAAACTAAGTTATGAGAAACAGACATATATTGAAGTGAGCAAGCCATCCACATTACTAATAACACAAGGAAAGTTACTTTGTTTTCTGGTTATTACATGCTCCCCAAGTTAAGCAGATAGAGAATACAGGGTTTCAAAAAAAACCCAAAAGTCAAAAAGGAAGGGAAATGGAGGATCCGCTTAGATAAAATGTAAGGATATGTGAAACTTTGCCTAATGAATCCTATTTGTTGACCAATAAATCACTTTGTTTCTTCTGATGCTTCCTTTGTATAAACTTTTCAAACTTCTGAAACATTAAGTTTCTTTCAGATATCAATTCTCCTTCACATATTAGCCTATGTTTAAATTTGGCATTTGACATGAACTTTTGCAGGAAGAGATTGAGTAGTCTTACTTATTTTAATAAATGGAAGGATCCCCACATTGAGGAGAAGCATGGGTACTTGTAGTGGGCATTCCTGGTGTCACAGGGACACTGACTTTAACACCACGGAATGCCACAGGAGACCTGGGTTCTGGCAGCTGGGGTGAGAATTCTGTACCTCTGAGCACTATGATTTTTATTTATCTAAGCTTAAGGTTTCCTCAACTGTCAAATAAGAAAAATATGCATGCATATCTCAGAATTGTTTCAAGAACTGAGATAACATAATCCTCTAGGATAACACCTGCTACATTTTTAGTGGCTACAGTCATAAGCTTAGGGAAATTCCAGACCATGTCATATTCCAGTCTTGGAGAATGTTGCAATTTTGTAAGATAAATGTTGGCTTTCCTGTGCAGTCTATAAGTGTACTCCATATCCGAGCATCAACTAAAAAGGTATTTTTAAAAAAGCAAATGATACTTTCTTTACATTCCTGCTTTTGAATCTGTTTAGCAGTGTGTAATAACTCACAGATAATTTCTTTCCAGTTATTAATATGATCTTTTCAATTTTTTCTTCACCTATGAATTAAAATATCCTTCAAATCTAAAACGACCAAACACACAGACAAAATGATCAGTTTATGCACTGAGGCGATTAGTGAAGAATGTCTCTTACAGAGGGGCCTTTGGTGTTCAGATGATAGATGCAGTATTTTTAGTTTTTCTTTTGTACTATATTATTCTCACTGCAAAAGGAGACACTTTTTATGAAAAGTATAGATTTCATCTATTTTTGATAACTTTTTTCCTCTTCCATGGATCTGTTGAGCAACAACCCCCTTTAATATGCTGGGGAAGACTCTGTCGCCTTACAGTGAAATGTGGCTTCATGGCCACTGTCACGTCGAAGTTACTGATTCTGTTCTACCATCAAGCAACACAGATTTTTTTTCTGCTCTACATTTTTGGTAGTGGATTGATGTATGCCGTAATGGATTTTCCCTGTCCCATTGTGTTCTACCATTTTAAAAAATGAGTTAAAATCCATTCTTATAAAATTGTGTTATTCTGGTCCTCTGTGACATTGTGTGTCTAACCATACATCTGGCATTTACAGGGGTGTTGTCTTTATTCTTCATTTTACCCACATCACCACTCATTCATGTTCAAATGCTCAGAGACCCACTGAGAACTCCCAGTGGGGACCACCATTTCCCTCACTCATTACTGGCAAAGACAAAGAGAAGTCTAAGCAAGCAAATCAGTGCCATAAAGTTGTTTGTTTTGTCCTGATCTTCAGGTGTCATCTTGTCTACAAATGTAGTTATTGCAGTGGTTTCCTTTAAGTAGACAGCTGCTTGCAATGTGTGGTTATTTGAAGACAATTGAGCTAGTCTTTGGGATGAGGCTGATGATACAGAAGCCTTCTTTCTGTCTGGAACAATGATGGGAGGACTAGCTTCTTGCCCCACTTTTTCATCCTTCTCATTTACAGCCATTGAAGATTTTTTTGTGGGGGGGGTAACATCTGCAGGACACTTCCAACACACAAAGATATGTTTGAAAATCATAGTAACATTTGGAAATGCCTATTTCATTTGACAGAATTTGCAAATCACATTTTTCCCCCTCAGAATAACTCACATGGGGGAAATGCTTCCATATGCTACAAGTTGTTCTCATCAGTTCACTGACAAGAAAACAAAAAGAGAACCATAGCTGAGCTTTTGATTTGCAGAAAGCACCAAGTTACAGCAGGCACACACTGGGTCGTGGGCTGTGGCCTCCTACTGGGTTCAGCACCAAACACATCGGAGTTTTAGAACCCTTACTCTCAACCTAGATCTAATAAATAGCTTCCTGTCCAAATAATCACTTTAGTATATTTGCTAATGATTCTGTCAGTTATTGCAGTAAGTAAATGCTAATCAGTTCACTTCAAGTGGAAAAGAATTAGCTCTTCTATTTATCACAGTTAGTAGGTTCCACATTCTAATTCCTTTGCTTTTCCAAAACCCAGCAAAGGAAACCACTTTTTTTCGTATACTTATTCTCAGGTCCATTGCACAATAAGAATATAGATAGCGTCCAGGTACACAGTCAGCAAGAACCTCAGGTGAATGAATGAAATCATTTCCTTTTCTTCAGGCAAAGACACAGAAAGCATTGTAACTTGTACACTAAAATTTGTTTTAAAAATACTGATACACTGATATAAGCATATGTCAATATTTAGGTATAGAATTATTCTTTTTTTCCCCTTTCTTTTGGTGCTGGGAAACTGAGGGCCTTGCACATGCTAGGCAAGTGCTCAGCCGCTGAGCTACACTTCAGCCCTATTTCTTATTTTTTAGTGTTGTGATCTAGCATTTGGGAATTTAGAAAACCTTTCCCTAGAAAGTTGGAATATGTTCCCAGAATCTGACACTTTTCTCTGGAGACTGAATTCACCAGGAGAATCACAACTGCAATTGTGTCCCTTAGGCAGTTTAAAAGATTTTCTTTTGGGTTCTGGCCTATAGTTTATTCCTTTTGGAAGCTCACATCTCTCCTATGTGTATTGCTCTTTTTGACTTTGTGAGATAGATCATGAATTGGAGAAAATTTTATAAAGAAGGAAAGAGCAACGGAACCTTTTTGTTTCTTCATCAAATTTCATGAATCACATCTAGAACGATAGGTTTTAAAACAAACAAAAAAATTAAGGTCTCTATCTCAGAGCATTTTTGCATTTGAACAATGAGTCTTCTGATTATTGCCCTAATATATGCTAAAAACCAAACCAAACCAAAGAAAACCCTTGGCTATAACTTCTGAGGCTGAGGTGAACTTACTGGGGAAAAGAAAAGCATCTCAGATCCTGAGAGGGAATTTTCTCCTTGTTTTGGAGCCAGGTCCCAGTGTCAGTGATAGGATTAAATTCTCTGCAGCTTGGTGTGTTATTGAGCAGGGCCCTTCCCATTGTTCACCTCTGGGGTGTGTCCACGTGAGAAGTGCAACTTGAGGCATCCAGAAGATGGGAGATACAGACTTCAAGGGAAGGAGAAAGAGCTAAATAGTGCTCTTTGTTTTCAACGCACATGGAACCAAAATAAGCCATTTCCTGAGCAGCGCCTTCTGGGCTTTTCAGGACAATTTGGGGTCCAATCCCCACACTGGGAGGGGAGGCTCCCAGGTGGACCGAGCCCCACAGAAGGCCACACCCTGGGGCTCCCTTGAATGTCTCCTTATGGTGCACTCTTTGACACTGTCTATGTTCTCATGACAAATCTAGTTCATATGCTGAAAATAACAACAATTTAACTGCCACACTATGCACAGTCCAGTTTCAGAGTGTCTTCCTGTGAAAGACAACGTCTACACCAGTGGCAGTGGATCCAACAAAGCTGATAGTCATCATTCACTTATTTTCTCCCTCTGCCTCTTAACCTTCCCACTTGTGGCCTAGAAATAACCCAAGGGAAATCAAGCAAAATAAAAGGAAAACTGCATGCTTCAAGGGATTGGACAAAAAGATTAGGAACAAGGATTGGCACCCAGAAAAGAGTATGCTAATTTGAGCCACCATTTGTGAGCTCTCAAAGTTTGCATAATAAGAACACTTGAGGCTAAGTTCTCAGCAGATGTGACAAGATTCAGCCACACGCTTTTCATTAATGGTCCTGGGAATCCTGCAGTGGAAACCTCAGCCCTGTGCTGAGAATTCTCTCTATTGTTTTCTATCCCCCAAAGTCATAAACGGTTGTTATGTAAATATCGCGTTGCCTAATTCCCAACGCACCTTTACTCCCTCTAATCCTCTGTTAGACATGTGTTCAGATATCCAACATGTCCAGATCGTGCTCACGTCCAGGCAAGCAGTGCAAGGGAGATGGGAAGGTTACTGTCTGTATTTACCTGTGTTTGGGAGGTGGAAAAGGGAGGTTATATTCTTGATGGTCATGGGTGCTGCTGAGTCAGAACGGCCTTCCCCAGTTTTGTACCACAGGCCAGCATTGCTCAGAACAGCTTTCCTAATAAAGCCATTATTGGAATGAACAGAAAGAAATAAAAAGCAGTTCAGCAAACTCTTTCAATGCAATGTCTCAAAAAGACAAATACGCCATTGCGAAACCATGATGTCAAGTAAACAACGAAGACAAAACTCACTGAGAATTGTCTGTCCTTAAATTTAGATTTGTCAGCAAAGATCCAAGCCCTGATTGCTAGTTCTAGATCACAGCCCAGCTAAGGATTTTGGCCATCAATGTAATCTTCCTCATTTCTCCAGGTACCAGAATGGCATGGCTACAAAAAGGCCCAGCCACGCATCCTGGGAGTGTCATCTAAGACTACCAAGGAAGCCAGACACCTGGTGATGGGGATCAACAGGCCCTTCAGGTGAAAGTTTCCACTTTCTGTATATGGTTAAATGGGCCTTCACATTTTAAAGTGGTGGGTTTAGCATATGACATGTAAAATTTGCACTATTTTCTGAAAAACATGAAATAATAAATCATGGGTGTGAGCTCATCATAATCTTGTCTCCTGTTACAGAATGTCGAAGCTGGATCATTGAATTACAATGACAATATCATTATTACCTGACTCTCAGGCAGTTATATGGAACGGCAATCACATAACTGAAAGGCCTAGGAAAATACTAGGGTATTTAAGTGTTTAACAAATGTTACTTTCAGCGAGGGGTAGGGGAAAGGAAAGAAGGGAATGGAATTAGTATGAGAAAATGAAAAAATGGAAACAAAGTCTTTGTAAATAGGGAGGGCTGGAGGGGTTGAAGGGAGGGCAGGGGAAGGGGGAAAAATAAGAACCAAGAGAGATTATGTAAAGGTGCAAATTTCCAATGATGAATGTCATTATATTGTATACCTAAAATGTACCAATAAATTTAAGTTTATAAAAAACAAATGTTACTGTCAAATATTGGAAGAAATGAGCTTTGTAGTCATATTTCCAAAAAAAGCAAGATTTGTCCCAAAAGATTCTAGTTTTGGTCACACACATACAAGCATATGCTCACCTGTGGAATGGACTGGATTTATGAGGAAGTATTTGAGTCTTGTCTTCTCTACTCTTCAGTATTTTCTTATGTGCAACCTAAGAGATGAATAATCTTCCTTTCTTTTTGAAGCAAAGGGAAGAGGAACTTCATTCCTGTCTTATAGAAGTGATATAACAAAGTTCAAATCAGGGAGTATTTGAGCAAACGTTTTAGGGGTTTTCGGGCGGGAGAGTAAACATCGCACCTATTACTATGTCTTGCAGTAGTTCATGTTAGGCAACTCATATTTGCTTATTTTGTTGGTTGCTCAACTTTTGTCAAATCATACCTTTGTCTTCAGGTTGGATGTGGTCCAGGAGCTATAGGAAGGAGCGGGTCCAAATTGTAGGAAGGGGACATACTGTTTTGTCTAAAAAGAAAGTATGTATGGGTTCCCAACATTCTCCTTTCTCTGTTCGGACCTCATGCTTCCCAACAGCTGGATCACTGTGGCACTGATCATTCAGCCAAGAAATCTACAAGTACAAAGTACAGTCACAAAGTGGTGACTTGTCCCAGCCTCCAGGCACTTTCTGAAGTGGCACTTTTTGGATCTCCTCCCCTTTCCCTCCTCTCTCTCTTCTTCATCCTGCCCACTCCTCCTTCCCCTTAGACTTTTTTCTCCTCCTCTTTCTCCTCCTACTCCTCCTCATCCTTCTTTATCTTCTTTTGGGTACTGGGGATTGAACCAAGGGTCTTTTATTATTTTTTTATTATTTTGAAACAGAATCTAAGGTTGGGCTCAAATTTGCAATCCTCCTGACTCAGTCTCCTGGAGTGCTGGAATTGGTATAACCTATACACCCACATTTTTTTCACCTCTCTTTGTTCCCCTTCTCTGATTCCTAAAAGCCAATACTTAAAACCGATTCAAAGGTGCTGAATTTTTCGTTGTTGGGATTATTTGTCCTTAACTTCACAAATTATACCCAATTAAAAATCCCAAAGCTATTCCAAATTCATACATGTTAAGTAGACTCAGATAAAGAAAAAGTACTGTATAAAATTTTACCATACTAAGCATCAGAAATTTCTTTTTCTTTCTTCCTTTATTCTTTCCGTTTTTAAATTTTATTACAGTAAAACTAAAAATTTAATTTTCTCTTTGTTACCTATTTTTTCATCTCTCTAGATAAGGTTATATTTGCTCATATCCACATTGTAATAACTCACTTCAATTCATACCGTTACTGGCCATTCAAGTCCATAAGCTTAGTTTTATTTGCTCACTGCTGACCAAATGAAGGGAGGACATATATTTTGGTAAAAAGGATTTATCTGAAGCTACCTCCAAGGAGATGGCAGCCCCTATTTACCTCAAATCCCTATCTCCTTACAGAGAGAAAACGCAGATCTCCACATTTGCTTTATATCTTCCAATTCTCTTCAGCTCAGCTTTCTCTTTCTAGTAGAAAGGAAACTGGGTTCCAGCCTCCTGTGGTTGGTGATATCTGCATACTCTGTCACTTCTTTTGGGCTGAGAAGGGGAGAGATGTTGGTTTTGTGCTCAGCAGGAGGATGTTTGGAGAAGTTGTTAGAGTGAAAAGAAAAAAAATTAAAGTTTAGAGTTTTATTTTGCAGGGCATGTCAGTTACGATTCTCCTCTTGCTTACTTCAGGCCTCAATCTTGAGGCCCTTGAGGTGCCATGAGATCTGGTTTGCTGTCTCATGGTGGATTGGCACACAGATTCTATCAAGGGTAGCTGGTGTACAAGCAAAGAGGAGCCAGATGCTTGAGCCTAAAAGAGTATCACGAAAAATTGTGAAGTCAAATACAAAAAAAGCCAACATCAGGAGCTATGTAGCGACTACATCTGCTAGAAGAGCTTTTTGCCTTTCGGTAGTCATGCGTAAGAACCCCTTTCCATAACCTGTTCTGAAGCTCTATGTATTTTGTCAGGGTCAACACATGGGTGACTTTGATGCTCAGAGCTTTCTCTCTGGCCTCAGAAAGTGATTTCTTCTTTTGTTAAGCACCACCAATGAATCATCTCTAGCCTTGTCTCTCAGTGCCAGTGCCCAGGTAGCCTTTGCTGGTGATGGTCACTCAGAATACATCCCACAGTGAAAGGGATATGATGGAGGATTAGAGCCAGTGTCATAAGTGCTCCTTGCTAAATCTGAGCAATATTAGAGATTTGGAAATATTGGTTCTTAGGGTGAATTAATCTAGAGTCCATTGTCAGGTCTAATCCTGTCCATTTTGTAGTTAGCACTCTAAGACTTTAGAACTTTGACACATAGTTACAAAGTTTACAAGCAGACCAAAAACTAGCCAATAAGAGCAAAGCAAATCCAGTCTGTACAGTAAACTTGATCTAAGAAACATAGTGACCTAGTTAACTAAAGAAAACCAAATATTTCTGTGAAATAAGCTTAATAATGCCAGAAAAATATACCAAACAAATACCTTCTCTTCTTGTAAACCAAAATCACCAAAACAAATCACCATTTTGGAGAAAGCAAACAATTTACTAATGGTAAGACCAACAATTACAGTTTAATAACACATTTAAGATTTCTTAGGTACACATACAGAACTGTAAATATTTAGAATACAGTGTACAAGTATGAATGTTTATTTTACCAAGAGCATACATTTTTGAGCAAGAGTGTCTCTTATCCACCAAGAGGAACATGAATTTTGCTGGTTATATGACTATAAGCAAAACAGAAGGTAACAATTTAGCAAAACAGTTTAGTTACTTTTATAGCATGTTAAGATAACAGTCATGAGGGATGGCATTGTACTATATAGGACAATTACATTTTTAAAAAACTAAGGTAAAGCACATATAATAGTAGTTAATGTAACCAGAACTGTAAAACAAAACTTTCAACAGATATTCAGTAAATATGAACTTTCTCAGACTTAATTTTTCTAAACATTTTAAACCTAACAAGAAAGTAGAGAACATAAGAAATTGTTTTAATAATGTGAAGCCTCTTTTTAAAGTTTTGTTGTAAATATTAACACCAATATCTTAAGTTTTGATTTAAATAAAAATACTACCATTATCCCTATGTATTGCATTTTTAATTCTTTTTTAAAGCATTTTTCTTAGAAAAACTAATTCTCTAATTTGAAATGCTTTACTCACAAGTTATACTATTAACATGCATGATCCATTTACAGCAAAAACATAACTTTTACATTATTATAAATTTAAGCCACTCCATACATGGATTACCAGTAGTTTTAAAACTCACTTTTCTAACTTGTATTTGTGTCCCAAACTGCGTCTTATGTACATTTAAGCACTGTATAGCTAGAAAAGAACATGCAACATACTTGGGAAAGGAAAAACCCAAAATCCTTGTTTTTAAAAATTGCAAGGCTCTTCTGTAAAAAAAGCAAAGTGATTTTTTTTTTGGGGGGGGTACTGGGGATGGAACTCAGGACCTTCCATTTGCAAGGCAGGAGTCGGAACAACTGAGCTAAATCCCTGACCCCTAAATCAAAGTGATTTTTTAAAAATCCATGTTAAATATTTAATTTAAGCCAAGACAAGACAGTAAAATAATAGCAATTTATTACAGAGAAGCAAGCAAGCCTTTTGGCATCTCTCAAAACTCACTTAGAGTCCAGGTAAGTCATAGCTATTAACCCTCTCCAGCAAAAGATGTTTTTCTTAAGACCAACTGTAATATTAAATGAGTTGTGCTTATACAAATTAACTTTTGAGTATCTTAAAACAATGAACAGATACAACCCTTGATCACTTCGAGACTTATTATTTAAAGCTCATTTGTAGCTTGATCTATAGCTTGATGAAAGTCTCCATATTCAGATATTTATTGTGTCACTAGAATAGTTATCTGAAACTTATTAAAGGATCAGATGTCTTTGATTTTATAACAGTGTTATACAGTTACATGTATCAACAGTCTATGACATACATTTAATAGATGCAAATACACTATCATTTATATATTTTAAGAAGCAAAGAATACATGAATTTATACTTAGCAAATGTCTTTTTATTTTAACTTAATTATAAATAATACAAGTTTTTTACTTACATATTCATCTAATTTAACTTAGCAATTACCTCTACATTGTTGCCCACCAAATATAAAATATCTGACAAATACAAGTTAACATCCCAAAATAATTTTTCTTTGCTGAGGAAGAAAAAACCTCTCAAAACTTGTAGTTGATGCCTGGAAATTGTATCTATGTGTGCTAAAAGAGAATACTGTTTAAGAATCTTTGAAATATTTTCTTGGGCTTTTAAACTGGAAAGTTTACATTGACCTCAATGAATTATTTTTTAATCAAATTTTCATGTCACCAAAGGCAAACTATCCTTGAGAGTAAGAATGTCCATAACTGAGTCCACTTGGAAGACTAGAAAAGGAAATTCACTAAGCACGGGCATTGAAAATGGCAAAGTTCAAAAGATCTAGAAAGACTCACAAACTACAGCGGGAAATACAGGTCCTACCTCAGTGCCCCCTGGCTTGTCATTTTGGAATTGAGGAAGTTATTATCCATTTAAACGTGGACCCAGGAAATTAGAAAGAAACCACAGCATGGCTGGACAATGTTTACTCAGACACAAGTTGATGCATGAGACAAAACAATGCAAGATCAAAGTTTATTTACTACCTGCATACAAAAACATATTGCACATCAAAAAATCAAAATTTTTTTTTTTAGTGAAAAAAAAAAAATAAAAAAAAAAATCAAAATTTTTTTTTAAAAAAAGGAAAAGAAAAAAAAAGATACTATACTAATGACTAACATGTAGTTTATACAGAATAAACTTTCTGGAAATTGATCTTTTCAGTAGTTCAGGTTGTTATGTCTTAATGGACATGACTAATTCAGCTTAGTGTTTTGACTAAAGCTATGTTTGATTTTTAAATACTGTACACTTTAATAAATAAACCAAACAAAGCCTGTTGATCAATCACTGCCAATATCACCCAGTGTCCCTGCAGATGAGAGTAACAAATGTATTCCAGTGGTGTGCAGATTTCCCCCTACATACAGCATTTAAAAAACACATTAAGACAGACCAGTTTCCAGACTAAACTAAAAAGGAAATTAGAATTCAGTGCAAAATATTTTTAGACTGCATTTCATTCTAGTTTTCCTCAGGTGAAGAAGTGGTCGCATATTAAAAATGTAACAAAACCAGCTAATGCCTTCATAAAGAATACTATGTTAGGGATCCCAACATTTGAGATGTTTGGGATCTCAAATGGACTTTTATTAGATAATGTCTAATAAATTTTTAAACTGCTCCCACTTCTCTACCGTAATAAACCATAGGGGATGTCTGTTATCCAGGTCAATTTCTGCTGAGTAGAATAATCAAATAGAAGCTGTCAATCTCTGTGAACCATTCTTGTTTAGCAAAATGGTCCCGAGAGCATTTTGGAACAAGCCAATCCTGAAACTGATGCAGTAATGACACAGAGACCACCATCAGGATGGGAGCAAGCAGATCTGGGCCTTATATGCTGCTCACGAAAAGTATGCCTTGTGATTTTTGTTTTTTTCTTGGCATAGTCAGGAACTTAAAAGCTATAAACCACTACTTTTAACCAGTGTTTGGCAAAAGCAAAATATTGTCTCTTAGTACCCTCCCCCTGCTAATACTAGAAACAGCCTCTATGCTGACTATTGCTACATGACATTTTTGAGAGGCTAAACAATTTAAACTTTTAAATAAAAGAATACCCAACCATTGTTATATTAATGAGCATCATAGTATCTCAATATTCAATTGACTCTGACTCCCAAGGGTCATTAATATCTTAACAAACTCAAAATTATTTTTTAATTTTCTTTTTGCACTTTGGTATTTTTATCATCTTTGTGAAACACACTCTTCCAGAATTCTGATTGACTAACACAGGCAAAATGCATGTTAACGATTTTGAGGATACCTTTTTACTTCTTTTAAAACATTTTCTTCAGTCATGTGAACAAACAGGCATTTGAGTTGCTCCTTTTCTAGTTACTGAGTGATCTTATTTTTAAATTAATCCAGTGCCATATCAATGACATAAAACACAAGCACATATATAGTCATTACATATGATACACATATGCACACCAACACACATAAAACAAAGACTTAAATTTGTCATTTACCAGCATTTAAAAAGTTACACAAGTGTTGCAAATTTCCTTTTTTCAGTCTTAAGCAATATGTATTCCTAAATTTGTCTATCTGAAGGTAGGATTCCTGGTTGTAGCCAGGTTAGAAATATTGATATCACATTTAACCCGAGTTTAGATTTCCTGAAGGGTGTTTTTTTTCTGCTTGAAGTTATGATATTATAGATTTTAGTCAATTTAAAAGCTCTTTCCCCAAGTCTTAAGACATTTTTATTGTGTTAAAATTTAGATATAGCTGGTCAGAAGTTTACACATCTTATCCCAGCTATGTTGCCTAAATCCTCTAGAATGAAAATAAGAAACCAGTTTAGGAACACTACTCCCCTCTGAGAAAAACACAAAGTCAAGCCATCTGTAGTCAAATTTCTCCACTTTTCTAGTTAAGGGATGGAGGTGGCAGAAGACAAACATCAATTTCCGCAAACAGAAGGTTTGACAAATATTTTGAAACACAACTGGTATAAAATAAATCAAAGACTGGTTAACCAAAAAGTGGAAAAATTTGAGCCCCAATAAATTGCTGAGATCTGTCAAGTAGATCTATGTTCAGTGTCTACAGAAGGCTCTTAATTTACATCCTCATTAATCCATAAAAGGACAAGAAAAGCAGCTACAGTTATTATCCCAGCCAAAGTTGCTCCAACAAATCTTCTTGAGGGGAGATCTATACAGTCAGAGTGCACTTTTGGTTATACAGCCCATGTTGTATCACAATAAAATCACCTTTTTTCTAAGTCACAGGTAACCAAAACTTTCTAGGGAGCTGTAAAGTAGCACCAGCACTTTTATTCCTGAACAGTTTATAACAGAGCTCCTCAACTATGCCACTAGGGTCTCTATCCTCTTAAAATCTCTTAATCCTAACTTTCCTTTTTAATTGGCAAATGGTTCAAGAACCTTGAACTCTCTATCAGCTCACAAAGAAGCTTCAGAATAACTTGAGACCCCAAGTGGCCTACATGATTCTAGATGGTACGGAAACCCTACTGCTCATTCTAGAATAAAGGGGACTGTAACAGGAGAAAGAAAAAAAAAAGCAAACAAAATCATATCAAAGCGGACAAAAACAAATGATTACTCCAAACTAACAAAACAAACACCTGGAAATTTTTTTCTCCCTCTGAATCTCTTCTCAGTCTCTACACAGTGTCCAAAATGACCTTTAGTAGGTCCAAAATGGCCTCAAATGATGAAGGGCCTTTCCCAAATGGCACTGCTGAATGACCTAAGAGAAGGTCCATATGGTGGAGACAAGTGCACTTTCCAGTGGGAAACCAGGTGAAGCTCATCAGGGCCCAAAACAACCATTTTCCTTTTCCAACAAAAGTGTCTGTAGGTGACTGATGCCATGAACAGGAAAGAAGGGAGACACCAGGTGCAAAAGTGTCCCTGACAGCTGCTGAAATGACTCTGGAGTCCTGACCAGGGCTTTAGCTAGCTATGAGCAGTCAGCCCCTTTTCCCAGGCTTCTACCAGGATTCACGTCTCTCAGGAGCTAAGACTTACCTCCTGGCTGCCATGCCAAAACTATTACCAGACACTCAAGTCCATAATCTTAGGTTCATCTGCTCACTGCTGACCAAATCAAAGGAGCCCATATATCTTGGTACATTAGAAAATAAAGGATGTATTCAAAGCTAGCTCCAGGAAGATGGAGGGGCCATCTGCTTCAAATCACCACCTAGCTGTGTAGAGGTGGGCAAGCATCACTTATGTACAGAACAGAGGGGAGGGAGAGCTCAGAGAGATGATACAGACCTTCATGACTACTTTATCACTTCAAACCATATTCAGCTCATCCTCCTCTTTCTAGAGGAAAGGAAGACAGACTCCTTTCGTCTTCTGACTGGTGCCATCTGCATGTTCCCTCACTGCTTTTAGGCTGAGGAGAGAAGGGATGTTGGCTATGTGCACAGCTAAAGGAAGTTTGGAAAAGTTGCTTATCTCTAAAAGAAAAAAAAAATCAGGCTTTTAAAACTCCATTTTGCAGTGCTGTACCTCCCATGACATATGACATATAAAGGTGAACTTGGGCCAGGGATTTAGCTCAGTGGTCCCACCACCCGCCTCACAAGTGCAAGGTCTGGAGCTTGATCCCTGGTACCAAAGAAAAAAAAAAAAAGATGAATTCGGCCTCAATCATAGATAGACATGTAACTTATAAAATTTTTAAACATGTAGAAAAGGAATAAGATAAGTCATTATGACTTTAAGTTACACAAATATTTTTTAGATACAATACCAAAATCATGATTTACAAAATAACAAGCTGAGACACTGGATTTCATCAAAATTAGACATTTTTGCTTTTCTAAAGACACTATTAGGAGAAAAGCATGCCACAGACTGACAGAAAATACTTATAAATCATAAATCTGATAAAAGACTCATCTAGAAAATATAAAGAACTTTCAAAACTCAATGATGAAGAATAAATAATCCCTTCCCCTCAAAAAAAATAACAAAAGTTTTGAATGTAACATTTTCCCAAAAAGAAGCAGACAAAAATGCTCAACATCATTAACCATTAAGGAGATACAAATAAAATGAGAATAAGAAAGTACTACACTTGCAATAGAATGGCTGAATTAAAAAAATTGATCATATAAAGGTGAGAGAATTTGGAGTAATGAGAAGTTTCAGATCCTGCTGGTGAAAACGTGAAATAATAGAGCCACTTTGCAAATAGTTCAGCAGTTTCTTTAAAAGTTAAATATACACATTATTCATGTATTACCTAATCATTCCACTTCTAAGCATTCACCCAAATGAAATAAAAAGCACATATCTAGTAAAAAATCAGCACAAAATGGGAACAAATCCAAATGTTGATCAAGAGACCAACAGGTAGAAACATTGTGGTGCATCTCTGCAATGGAATACATCTAGAATTAACAGGAAACAAATTATTAATACACAGCAATGGGCATGCATTATAAAATAATTGTGCCCAGTGAAAGATTTCATATCAATAAATAGTATATACTGTGTGATTCCAATTACATACAATTTTTAAAAATGAAAACTAATGTATAGTGATAGAAACCGGACTAGTGGTAGCTTGGAAGTGGGAGTAATAAAAAGAAGTAGGAAGAAAAAAAAGGAAAGGGCATGAGAAAACTTTGGGGGGTTGTTGATTTTTATTTTTCCTTTTTTTCTTTTTGCCATGTTGGGGATTGAACCCAGGCTATGCACATCTTGAAGCTACACCTGCAGCTCTGTTCATATTTTAAACTGTGGCAAAGGTTTTACAGACGTAGGTACATGTCAAAATTTACCAGATTAACATTTTTAGTGTGAGCAGTTTATTACATGTTAATTATACCATAACAAAGCTGTGAAAAATAAAAATAGAGCAAAAAGTATTCTATCAGCTTAGGAAGTAGATCTTACAAAAGGCTGTGTGAAGAAATTTCAGCTTAGAACAAGCAGGCTCTGTAATTAGTGACACCTTAGTGAACCTGGCCCCAGGTCCACAAACTGGACTAGAATCCTCTAACTCTAAACCCAATAAAGGATTGTATATTGTTTAAAAGTGGTAAGTGGAGTAGAAAATTACAAAATGGGTTCTTTTTTCCCACTGTTCTTTATATTTTACCCACTGGCTTCAGCCAATCATCTTTTTCAGAAATTGCCCCAACTCTTCATCCTGCTAGAGTTTCTCTCAGGCTGGGGATTGGCTATCAGGAAATCAGTCCGGATCAGGTTGACAGGCAGCTTTCTCATTGGCTCTCAAGTGCTTGGTTGCCTACCTTATCTTTAAAAGCCTTTTAAACTTTATGTAGACACACAATCCTGTGGCAGGAGGGAAACATTTTAGATTAAACAATCCAGCACAGTTTGTAAACATTTGCCTTATATAGTCCTTGGTATTATGTGTGGGGTACAGGTAGCCCCTTTGTCCTGTAAAAGAGACACACAATACCCTAGAGATCTGAGTTGCTTTAAAAGTTCATCTGTTTCTCAGCGCTCTCTCTCTCTCTCTCTCTCTCTCTCTCTCTCTCTCTCTCTCTCTCTCTCTCTTAATTACAACACATATTTCTCCAGAATAAATTTGATTTTATACCCTCTGGTGATTGTGAAAAGTATGTTTTCCTACTTTCATGTAATGTTCACCTTTGTTATCATCTTCCCTGGTGAGAGTTATTTTACAATGAAAACCTTTTCTAAGCTCCATCAAAGGGAAATCGATACCCTGAATGGTACCTGAGTATTAAGATTGCCATCAAAAGGTGTGAAAACATTTTTTCTGTTGAGCACAAAGCAATCAGCATCATCTGTTGTTGCTTAGGTAGAGTATTTGGAGTTCTTAGGTTCCAGAGAGACAGAGAAACTTTGGAATTAAAGTGGGATCAAGCTGCCCCTCGCCCATAACAGCAATGCTCCGACTGGTGATTGGAGCAAATATACCTGGAATTGCTTTCTGAGTAAAGGGAGGAATTTGGCTCCTGAGACCAGGGACCTCATCCCAAGTGTGACCAGCTGTTCAGGAGAGGTAACTGGCGCACAGTGAATTAGCCCTTGACCTTGGCCTCATTAGCCAGCAAGAGACTTTGAGCACTTGAGCTGTCTGTCCTTCCACAGACTGGAGTGTGATGAGATCTGGCTGTGGTTCAGCCTTTTGGCTGTAAGGCTGATCTCCACACACAATACCAAGGAATTAATCGTGCCACTGACAGTAACATTTATGGCCCATTCTGACTGCAACTAATTCTTTGAATTGTACTGTGCTTAATGCAATCAGAAATGTCATATTTTTATGCAGTCAGCTTATCCAAATTGGTAGCAATGAAAAGATACAATTAAGATAGCCATTTTTCTTTGCTCGTTTTCTAAAGCATTGGAGGAGGTCTGGGGAGAATTTGATTAGCCTGCTTCTGGCATGCAACAGACTCTTCTGTGGGTCTAGACTGGCCTCAGCTTTTCCTGTATGCAGCTTTCTGAAGCTCTAGCTTTACACTGAGTCTTTCTTGTGAAACAGTAGGATTTGGGCTGTGTTCCAGGTATATGCAACTATTTATTTTTAGTTCTCGTAATCATAATCACTATAAACATTAATGCATTTTAACAATCTGGCAGCCAGCATCTTAAATCCCCAGGAATCTTAGTTAAATCCCAAAGAAAACTTTGTAACAGTTGTTTGGGGGCATTAGGGATAGCATTTACAAGCAGGGCAAGTCCAGTTTTCCAATTTTCCAAAAGGCCCGATTGATGGTTTAGGATTGAACTAGCCTTTCAGTTTCCTCAGCCTCTAGATGGCTGCATCATATGGATACACAAAGAAGATGTAATTGGGACACATATAATCCAAATATCCCCCCAGCAGGATTTCTGATGAAGGGCCATTATCTTTAAAAGAAGCACGTGATTGCACCAGCATCGATGTGCTGGAGTTTGTTAAAGGGTGTGCCAAGCTCACAGGCTATTCGAATTTCATGGATTCATACTATTGGATCTTCCTTTACTTCTTTGCTATCAGAGGTCACTGTCTTTTCATTCAATCCACTTTCTGTTGACAAAATAAATAAATAAATAAATAAATAAATAAAATAAGGCACAAGGTTTTTGGGGTCTTAATGGCTCTTACAAAACAAATTATGATGATTTAAGTATGGATGATCCAGAAACATATGAATTAAATTTCCTTTTACACACATGTGGTTTTAAATACTAAAGGGGAAAATGTCTTAGAAACCTGTGTTTGGGGTTTTCTCCACTCTCATGTATTTGCTTATAGTTTTAAACATACTGGATACAAAGAGTACACTTAAAATCACAACGGAAGCAGAAGCAGGGATGCCTTTTGGCTCCCATTACACATGTATGAGCTTCATTATAACAAATTTCTATCACTTATAATTGACTATTTTTTTGTCTATGAGACTTAGGCTTCTCCTAAGGGTGAGGATTCTGAGTTTTTATCATTAGATCCCTAGAACACAATACATCTCTTGCTACATGTTAGGAAAGCAAAAACTCTTGATTCAATGGATGAATGGATGCAAGGATTAAAGAAAGCATCAACTTGAGCCCTCGTATACCTGTTACAACCTGGTCTTACTGTGTCTGAATTTATTTTGTAGATTGGTCCAATCTCAATAAGCTGTAGGTGGCCAGCGGCACTGAATCATCAAGACCATACCACAAGGATTTCCAAACTGTCAACAAACCACATCGAGGAGTGAATTCTGGGTGGGTGACTCTCTATGTTTCTGGTTGTCAACTCTCTGATGCTGCTTTTTTTTAACCCAAAAAGTTTGGGTTTGATAAAACTTCTAACACGTTTTTCCAAGAACATTGCCCCCCCATACACACATACACAATCTAAATCTAAGTATATTTTAGGGGAAATGTAATCCAGGCTCCCTACGTAGTTCATCAAATCATCAACATGCTTTTTAGTAAGAACTTTTATGAGATCTTCATGTAAATACTTTTTTTGCCAACCAAGTATAAAGTTGCATTTTTCCAGTGATGTTTGGCACAGGCTAGGTTACTTGCTTACCTCATAGCTCCCATTCATCTTTTCCAGTGGAACCTCAGTTTATTAGTATATAGGCAACTGTATGTTCCAGATACCTATTTCCCAGAGTAGAGAGTTGGTATTTAGCAGGCTATGACGTAAATATCTGCCCTTTTACTGTGATTAGTTTGAGCATGGGCATGTCATCTTCTCCTGATTATTGTCCCGGTGGACAGATTTCTAGCAAAACTTCTTCTCTTTCTTTCTGTCTGCCTGTCTTTCTTTCTTTCTTTCTTTCTTTCTTTCTTTTCTTTCTTTCTTTCTTCCTTCCTTCTTCCTCCCTTCCTTAATTTCTTTTCTTTCTTTCTTCCTTACTTCCTTCCTTAATATCTTTCTTTCTTTCCTTCCTTCCTTCCTTCTTTCCTTTGTAACACTAGAAATTGAACTCAGGAACTTTGCACTGAGCTACATTCTCAGCTCTGTTATTTTTTTATTTTGAGATAGGGCCTCACTAAGTTGCCCAGGTTGGCAGTGAAATTGTCATCCTACTGTCTCAGAACGTTCTTCACTCATCATAGACACTGGAATCTTCTGGCCTTTGAACATTGTCTGTGAGGACATGGCCTGAGGACCTGCTGTAGCCTTAATAATACACAGGAGTAAGAGCAAGGTCACTGCAGAGAAGCAGATTCAATTTATAGACTTCCAAATTTATCAACTCTGGAAATAAATTGACTTCAGACATCTTGCCATGTGAAATGCCACTACTAACTTAATACTCTGTTATAACCAATACATGCCCATTAAATATAACATCTGCTATGTTTTACACCTGGCTGAAAAGAAGAAGCATCATGACTGAGGAAAAGCTGCTCATCTCGTCATAGCCAGGAACCAGAGAGTGTAAGGAGAAGCCAGGGAAGAAAATGAAATCTGTAGTATGCCCTTGATACGAAATTGTCATCAGTGGCAAAATTGAGTTTTACCTTTTTTCATTAATAGACTCAAGAGATTTATTGGGAATTTAAAATTAATACTAAATAAACAGGGGTAAATTTTGCATGTACTAGTCCTTCCTTCATTTGCATGTGTTCAATCACTATTTTCCCTATTGTAATAAAGCGAGATTGTGAAGTGTTGGAAAAAAGAAAATTCAAAGGACAAAATTTCTTCATACATCACCACTAGTCTTCCTTGAATTTGAATCTTGCTGATATCACTCGTAAGGAAGCAATTGGTGAAATAAGTTTAATTATTTAAAGTGTATTATGTTACTTGAAATGATAAAATATAATAAATGTAACTTAATGCCTTCTGCCCTTTAAATCACATTTCCAAATGGTGTGATTCCCTGCCTCCCCCCACCAATATTTTTCCTTGCTTGCTTCAGTAAAGATAGATTCATGTGAAATATTAGTATAAATTTTGGGGAAATAAAAATCAAAATATATGTAGTTATAATGTATTCTTGAACAAATCATCAGCTTCAAAAAGAAAAATATCTAATTTAATTGTATTGTGTAATACACTAGGCCCTGGACATTACAGGTTCATGACTATAGTTACAGAGTGGCTGGTTTTCAAATGCAAAATTCTAGACTGAAAGAAGTAGAAAAACCAGTAGAGATCAACCCTCCCAGCATTTTTCAAAGTGTGCTTCTGGGCTTTTGGCTTTACTCAGGCTCTTCTTAGTGAACTCGCCATTTGTGATACAAAGTTTACACGGGGAGGTTACAGGGAATAACCTCAAACAAATGCTTCCATGGGTAGTTATACAACACACATCAAAAGAAATGTAATGCTGAGATTCCTTTCTGGATTCTGAGGCAATCTTTGAAGAGGAAGATTTGGTTACTTGGCAAAAAGGAGTAGGGAACTAGGTCAAAAGGAACAGTTTAAGAAAAGCCATTTGTGCAAACATATTAGTGGGGCTTGCTCTACTAAGGGCAATTTGATGTTGGGAAATAGCAACAGTTGGATGATAGGGGTCTAATTTGCTTTTTGTTGTTGTTGTTGTTGCTATAGTAAAATACTGGATACTGAATATTTTGAAAAGAAAAAAATCATTTATTTGGCTCATGATTTTCATGGATGGAGGATCCACAGAGGAGGAGTGCAGTGTCCTGGTGAGGAATCCTATAGCTGCTTCACAACATGGCAGAGAAGCAGTAAGGGACAGGTTCACATGAAGAACAGACCATGCAGACGTAGGGAGGCCTCATTTATCATATCCCACGCCTACAGGAACTAAGTCATTCCAGAGACCAGCACTCACTCCTTCTAAGGGCAGTACACCCACGACTAAGTTACTTTCCTTACACTGGAAACTTAGCTTCCAACACATGCATGTATAAGTGACAAACCATATCCAAACTATATCGACCAAGCATGAGTAAACTGTGAAGGCAGGCTAACTTTAAAGGGTACTATTAATTGTCAGCCTTTTCAGGGACACATCAGATCATCAAATTTTGTATTATAACGTGCATATATTTAAAATACAGGCTTAAATCTAAAATGGCCCCCCAAAGTCTCATGTGTATGAAAGTGGAGCTTGTGGAAGGTGATTAGAGCATAGAGGCACTATACTCATCAGTGTATTAATCCATTGATGAGTTCATAGCTTAATGTCTTGTAAAGAGGTGAGAACCAGTCACTAGGGGCAGTCATTGGAGTTAGAGTAAGTCACTAGGGTGTGGCCTGAAAGGGAGTATTCTTGTGCCCAGCTCCTCCCATCTCACTCTGCTTCCTGGCTACCATGGGTTGAGCAGCTTTCCTGAACCAGTCCTTTGCATCTTGTCATTACTGCCATGGAGCCAGCTGACAACTGTGTGAGCCAAATAATTTTCTCCTTTTTTAAGTTTCTGGTGTCAGGTATTTTCTTCTAGCAACAGAAAGGCTGCCTAACACAGGAAGATTCTGATTGTTTGCTTACTGGTGGGACCAATGATCTGCATTTCTAATGAGCCCTAGATAAGGCCCATTGCTGCTAGACCCTGACACTCTAGGTAGTGACAATCAGACATTTTTGCAGAATTTAGCTAAAAATTAGATATTCTTTTAAAAATGATACTGGAAACTGAGAAAAAAATTGAGAGTACCCCAGTTTTACTTTAAAAAATAATGCTTTGATTTCCTAATTTAGCAGCTTGTTAAATATTCCTAGAGTAAATTTGTGTTGCATGCTGTATAGTTAAAGTCATTTATGCCAGGGATTCAGATTTTTCCAGTCTAGTATTTCTCAATTTTCTTATCTACAGATTTCAGCTAATAATTTTATCATAGTGTGGGTATTGAGTGGATATATAGGTCTATATGAAATACGTACGCAGGACCTGGTATCCATTAGACATCTCACCAAATAACACTGTTATTGTTTTAATAGTTGCTATTATTACTATTTATTATTCCTAAAATTACATAAAATGAATTTTTTGGGTTGAGATTTAGCTCAGTGGTACAGGATTTGCCTAGTATATGTGAGTCCCTGGATCTTATCCCCAGTACTGTCACAAAAAAAGTGAGTGTTTGAAGTCACTAAGACATTTTTATTTCTTATAGAAAGCAGATTCACTTTTCTAATCATTGTAGGGAACATATTGGGTGATAGTATCAAACTGGATTTCCTTATGACCAAAACAATCTAATTGCTTCCATATGCAGTTTTGATGTGGAGCAAAAACCACATTTATCTATCTCAATGACTTGTTTATGCTCAGGGGTGTAATGTAATTTTCTACCTGTAAATAATGGTACAACCTACAAGTAATGAAGCCTAAAGTAAGTCTAGAATGTGCCTCTGCTCACAGGGACATCATGAGTTTTAAGTCACTTTAAGAAGTTACTCAATTCCATTTCCTCTTCCTTTAAGATCTCCATTCTTTACATCACCTCTCAATCCAGTTCCTTCTCCCTCATACAGCTCACACTCCCAATCACAGACTGTAGGAAATATGAGGTTGATAATAATGGCTCCTATTCCACACAGTTGTTGGTTGGTAGAGTGTTTGCACTAATACTGGCACATTTTAGTCTTTCTTTCTGAACATGGATTTGATTTCAGCAACTTGAACTCACTTTTGTCTTGTGATCTGGCTATAATTTCAATGATTTTTGCTCATTTTGTTCTAATATGTAGTTGAAATAACAAAGATGATGATATGATAGATGTAGATGGAACATTCTTCAAATGATCAGAAAATCAAAATGCAATAATCATGTAAATAGTAGGCAAACATTCTACTGGGGAACTTTTGGCAGTGGCTAGACTTTTAAAAGGTTAACGTTATATTTAAGTAAATGGTTTTAAGTGAAAATGTTTCGGATACTGTCAACAAAGTCTTGTATAATCTCATTTGCCTGTTTCATTATATTCCTATTGTTAGTCTTACATCAAAACTATATCTGATCTAGCTTAAAAAAAAAAAAGTGTTTCCCAAGTCTGCTTTCCATTATCCCCTGAAAAATCTGTTTCAATATTCAAAACTCATGAAAACAGTGAAAAGAAAAATGTCAGCATAATCCACTGTAGCTAAAAATTCTTGAGGAGTTTGTGGCAAATCCTCACTGAGAAAATTGCTTCGGCACCATGCTCCTCTCTTTTACATATTTAACCACCTGAGAAGTAGCCAGCAGTTTGCCTTGGAGTCAGTCCTGGACTGGGTGGATTTCCACCAAGGAAGATTTCCAAAGTTGAGCTCACTTGCAGCTAGCACTCCCACTCACCGTATCAACCATGTTGCCGTAGGTGGAGAGAAGCAAGAAGTTGAGTTGATCGCTATGAAAGCTGGCGATCAAAAGGCTGCATGATTATTCACAAATAGTTTCTTCCTCATAAGTTCTTACCATCTGGCAGGCAGCACAGTAGAATGAAAACACTTTTATCATGATATTAGAGCAAGAAGTGAATAATTAGAAGAGAAAATGTCTCTTCCTACCCCAAGACCAAGACCAATGGGAAATCCTCCCAAAGTTTGTCTGATTTTCATACAAAGTGTACTCTGCCTTGTTTAGATTTCAGAGTAATTTTTGATATTCATTCTTGAATCAAATTCTTACATGTTCAATAATTTCTGAAAAGATTACAAAAACATAAGCGAAGACTCTAGGAATGATTTAGAATCTTCTCATTCCTTGGAACAGCCACCCAAGACCAGAGATCCATCTTGCAAGGTTATTCTGCTGTATAGAATTTTTTTTCTCTCTTGAAAGACAAGGATCTAATACTTCTCAGGAAGAAAGACAATTTTTAGACTTATCTTAATTACTGATTTTTTTTCTACCTTGTATTTAGAGCAAAGATAGGAATCTCGATCCTTAACATAACCTCTTAGCTTTCTACTTCTCAGCTTATATTTCTCAACCCCTTTATTCACAGCTGCTTGAACAAAAGGAAATTCATTCTTTCATTCATACTGAGCAAAATAAGCACAGTCCCTCTCATACTCATCATGTTTGTATTAGGAAAATAGAGCATCACAAAATGCACAAAATATTACTTAATTATCATTGCGATAAAAGCTGTACAAGAGTGGAATCTTAAACAGAATGACTTAACTTGGGAAATTAATGGGAAAATGTTCACTTTCACCTCCCCTTTTAACAATGTTACATAAAAGAATTTTGCCATGAATACCCATTCTATAGAAGAGCTTTTGAAATACCATAGAAATGCTCCTTATAGATAAGCTATAAAATACTTTATAGATAATCCCTAGAAAACCTATTTATACATGTTTAATGGTATGCAAGTCATAAAAAAATGAAATTTTTTTATTTAACAAAAATTCACTGATTCAACAAATTTCAAACTATCCTATTTGTCAGGAATTATTCTGGTTAAGGATAAAACACAACCAAAATAGAGGGAGAAAAACAAATAAACAAAAAAATCTTACTCTATGGCACTTACATATGGATAGGGGAGCAAGACTTTTAAAAAATGGACAAAATTTTTAGAAATGCAAAGTATATTAGAAGATGAAATAACCCAAGGAGGAAAACGAAGCAAGAAAAAGTAAGAAATGAGGGGGTGTGTTGGGGAGGAGAGTGTTGTACCTTTAGGTGAGATGGCCAGCGATAGCCTCACCAAAGAGGTGAGAGTTAAATAAAACCCTGGAGGTGGAGGAGGGAGATTCCCTTGCATCTTGGGTTGGAGGACAATAGAAGGATAGTATTGGCAGAGGCCAAATTGGAGAAGGCCTGCTGTTCAGGGTTTTAACTGCACTGGGCAAAGCATAATCAGACTTACATTTTAAAACAACTGCTCTAGCTAATAATGTTCAAGAAAGGGACAAAAATGGGAAGAAGAAAACAGAGGAGGGAAGGAAAACAGAGGAGAGAGGGAGGGAGAAAGAGGAGAGAGACGCAGACAAGGTAAGATCCTGCAGTGGACCTGATGTTGGTATCCACCCCTCCAATTCTAATGTTCAAATCCTAAGTCCCAGTAAGATGCCATCATGAGGTGGGACCACTGGGAGGCAATTAGACTTTAAAAATGGAGCCCTCAAATACCATTAATGCTCTTGGAAACAGACTCCAGAGAGCTCTTCAGCTTTCTTTCCACCACATGAGGACAGAAGTCTGGGGACTGCAACCCAGAAACAGGCCCTCACCAGAACCCAAGCAAGGGGTCTGTAATCACAGACTTTTGGCCTCCAGAATCATGAGAAAAGTATTGTTTTTTATAGGCCACCCAGCATATAGTCTGTTATAGCAATTGAAAGGTATGAAGATAGGTAATAACGAGATAGGGCTATAGCAGTGGAAACAAATAGACAATAAGAACCTTGAGATATTTTAAAGAGAGAGGTCATAGGACTTGGTAACTATAAAAATATAAGAAGGATGGGCACAGCCATATGTTCCTTGAGTTTGGTTCAGCCTAGTGCCAGAGTGGCTGGGCTTAGCCTTACTCTCTTTCCTCATAACATGGTGCTTAGAGCTGGCCAAAATATATAATATGAGGCTTCAGTGAAACATGACTGCAAGTGGCTTTCTGCCAGGCATGTGTTCTGCAGGGAGATGTCAGCAAGTCTGGCCTAGCTATAATGGAAAGGTTTATAAGCATGCTTTTAAGAAGGTTAAAGGCAAAGCGACTCTCTGCAAGGGCTAGAGTCCGCACTGGCCATGAGATGTTCACAGAATGTGAGGTAGTAATGACCTAGAATCTCTGGCTCAGTTGAATGAGGCAAGAGGCTCAAATGTGCAGGTGGAGGATCCTGCCAATGGTTTATTGGAATGAAAAGAACTCGTCTTTTTCACTGCTCCAATTAGAATTGCTAATACAGAGGTCCTTTCCTGCAGATTTAAGTATGTGCTAGTAAGGCTCCCCAAAACAGAAAGGGAAAGTTTAATTTAAGCAGCTTGGATTGAACAAAAACTCTTTACTAATAGGAGCCTAAAGAACAGCTTGTAACTCACACATCCTAGGACAGAATAATGTTAAAAGGGCTGATTCTATTGGAACAGTAGCAGTTTGAATAAAGCTATGACTTTTATCACGACACTCAGCTGGCATGACCCTTTTTCAGTCTCCAGGGTATAATGCACATGAGATCCAGGCCCGCCAACATGAGGCCTGTGGGACCACTGGTACCCATCTGAGATGATCTATCCAGGCATGCCGAAGGAAGTTGCCTATCCAACTGGAATATGTTGGAAAGGACCAAGGTTCTGCAGTGGTGCTGAGGACTGTTCCTGGTAGGCTTGATCAAGCTGCTGAAGTTGAAGGCAAAGAGTAATCATTACACAGTATATGCCAATTAAAATTAATTATGTTAAAATAATAACAGAATCAGAAAATTGCTACATATTCATAAGATGATTTCCAAAAGATCCACTAAAAACTAGGTTTAAAGGAAAAGCCTTGGGGAAACCAATCAAGTCAGCATCCATGTTACTGGCCCATTGTAGTAAAAACACATACATACACACACAAAGACACACAGAGTAGAAATAGGCAGACACGGAGATAATGAGCAAAATGACTAGAATAATATATACTCAAGTAATCATTCCTGTTTTGAAGAATTGAGGAAAATTTTCTTTCTAATTATCTATAATGAACTTCAATACCTTCCAATAAGAAAAAAGTACAGAAAATGGTATCGTAAGTTTAGAAAACAAAAAAGAAAAATGTATATATGTCCCCATTCATTAAACATTCATCCCCCAAGTATGATAACTCTTAACTTATTCTTTTTGTGTGCAAGATCACTGACGTGATCCATTTCTTACTGGTTTTTGTTCACACAGTCCACCAGCAAAAATACTTGAACACCTTGCCATCAAAAAAGGAATCTATGCCAGGGATTTAGCTCAGTGGTTTCGTCGCCTGCTGTGCAAGTGCAAGGACCTGAGTTCGATCCCTGGTACCAAAAAAAAAAAAAAAGGAATCTATTGTTCCCTCAGGGGTAGTTTTCCCAGTGCTTTATGTGGAAATTACTATTTTTTTCATCTAAAACCATGAGAGAATGTTTGCTGAGGCCATAAAACCTTGATAATAAAAGAAGAGTATCTCAGACAAGCAAATCTCTGAAATGTCAGACTCAACACAGACGTATTCCAGCTTCCCATATGTGATTCCTGCCTCAGAGCCTACTCCCATTCCCTCCCTAGGAACTGGCTGTCTGGCAAGACCAAGGCAGCCGGAGTCAGGACAGAGTCACACTTTGGAAAGCCCACTTAGGTTCCCTTCTAACCGCAAAATATATTTGCATTCAGAATATAACTCACGAGACTACAGAATTTAAAAAGGGAATGGAATCATAAGGATGGTTAGCTAGACCTCCTCCTTTTAAAGATGAGACGATGCAGATTCAGCAAGGTCAAGTTACTTCCCCTGAGTCCCATGATTGTCAGTGAGTGGCAGGAGCAGTAATGTCACAAAGTTTTATATATTGTCTATTTTTAAATGGACTGTGTTATATGTAAATGGAGAGTCAGTAGTTCCTATAGCCAAAACTCTTATAAAAAGAGCATTCAGGGAATAAAACCTCCCAAGGTTAATAAATGCAGGCAGAAGATGGTTTAAGGATGGTTTAAAAAGAGAACGCAGATTAGGATGAGCCAGAGAATTCCTCTGTGGCTGTCTGTGGTGGACAGGTCTAGACTCCTGGGAAAAAGATTGGTGGCTACATCAGAACACCCAATGCACTCTGTGATTATTTGAAGTCATATGTATGTGTTGCGTACTATTTTGGATGCATGATCCATTGTTTCTGAAGGTTGTACACTCCCCCTAATCACTTGATTAATATTAATGATTAGGTAAGGTTCAGAACATTTTTGAGACCTATCTAGGATGTAGCGAGCTAGGACATTCACACATTGTTCTTGACTTACACCAGCTCCTTTGGCATTTCCTCCTAGCTTCTATGGTTTGAATAAGCCCCTGCCTCAAAGTTTGTAGGTTAGAAAATTAATCCCCACTGAAACAGTGGTTCAGAGGTGGAAATTTTAAGATGTCCAATTACATTATGGAGCCATCACCCTTGTAAAAGAATTAAAAGCTGTTGTCAAGAGAAAAGATTTGTTATAAAAATGAAGTTGATCTCATCTTGATATTTGTCCTAAGGACACTCTCTTGCCTTCTGCCGTGGCATGAGGCAGCACAAAATTCCTCACCAGATGCTGATGCTATGGTCTTGGACTTCCACCCTCCAGAACCATGATCCAAATAAATTCTATTGTTTATAAATTATCCAGTTTATAGTACTCCGTTCTAGCAGCAGAAAATGGGCTAAGACCTGAACATAGAGCTTGGGAACTGCTGATTCAATCGATATATAACACTTTAATTCTACTCACTTTACTCACTTGTATTAAAAATGTAGAATCAAGTTTCCTAAAGAGATTTGAACACTTGCATAGAAATTCATCACATCATCAGCATGTTTGTCCTGAGAGAGGAACAATCACTCACTGTGTCTTCCAGGTCTATGATGTGTCAAGGATCCGGCCAGTGCCATTGCCATGGGCCATGATCCCATGCTGGCATATCTGTTATCTCACTTAAAGTTTTCTATCAACTTGGAATCTTTCCCCTTAGCTGGACAAGCTCTAAGACCCATCAGTGTCTTTATCTCTATTCTTTTCTTTCCATTTCTGTTGTCACCAGTATAATTCAGAGAACCAATCTTCTTACCTAAACAATAGCCTAGTCACTGGAGAACATGTCTCCGTTTCTTTTCCAACCACAACATTTTCTGGTTAGTCTTTCCCCAGGGATATGGCAATCCTGGTTGTCCTTTCCTCCTAGTCTCAACAGCTCGTCTGTATAATAGTAGCCAACTGAAAGAAGACCACAGACAATTTATCTGGTTTTAATGGTTATCTTTTGCATGAACTCTACCCCAATTTCTCAGGTTTGCTTTTATTATGTTCTTACGTGTATCTATACTAAACTTGTCTCCTGCAGTGTCCTTAAATCATGATATGTCAACTTGAATTATGAAACACCTAACAGATTACTTTAGTAAAGCACAGTTCTGGGAGTATCTGTAGATGACCAATATGTGACTCAGCAAACTGAGGTGGAGTGAGACCCACCCTGGTGTGGGTGGCACCAACCAATAGGCTGGATAGAATAAAAAGAGAAAGAAGGTAGTGTGCCCATTTCAAACATCTCCAGTCTTCCTGAGTGAGACTTCTGGATGTTGACCTGTAGGTCTCCAGTTCCTTCAGTCTTCCAAAGCAGACACACTGGTGACTCTCCAGTGAGTTTGACATTGGACTGGTGCTGCATCCTTGGACTCTCTTGTTCTGCAGCTCCCATCTTCTTCAGTGAACAGTTCTCCAGCACACAAATGACTATAGTGGTGTCTCCTGACTCTGATCTTGTAAGCCTACCTAACAGATTTCCATCACATAACTATGCATATATTTTCTATGGATTCTGCTCCTCTAGAGAGCCCTAAATAATAGATCTGCCTATATGCTTTTGCTTACACTGTTGGAATAATGAAAAATTCTTCCCTCATTTCTACTAGTCAAGCCTTAACTTCACATTTGATCTCCATCAAAAGACACCTCATTTGTAAGACCTTTATTATTCTCTTTGATTTAAGCTCCTTAAACTGTCTGTAAAGTGTGTACCAGTAAAACAAAGAGGTTTAATTCACATGCTATATAATACAAATGTCAAACACTAGGGACTCTGTAGTTAATGACCCAAGCTTTTATTCCTCTGAGATACTTATAGCCTTGAAATTCAAGCAACATTTTGTGGGACTCCACTTAAGACCTGATTGCTGTGCTCTCTAAGACTGATTTTGAAGTCATAGCCAGGTGGGTTATATCCTTATTCATAGAAGAAGTCCTAATGTACAACATCTGGAAAGTTAGAAAACTGCTGGATTCAGCCTAGCAGACTTGAGTGCCTCCTGGAGCAGGACCATGATGTACAGCTTGGCTACTTTCTGAGGATCTACCTGGCTTTCAGCAGCAAGGTTGACATCAGTGGAACCTTGTTTATTATGTTGGATTTTAACTTCGTCCTCTCCTTTTCTTTTTCTTTTTAATTTTTTTAATTTTTGGCTACTTTTCTCACATGTCATGGATGAATCTCACTTATGTTCTTCCCAGAGAGTCACAGTCAGGGATCCTTAAAGTTCCTCTACTCCCTCTACCACCAATTCTGCACCTTGGACATCTCTCTTTCCCCTTCCAGATGGTCATCTTTATGAAGGCAAGAACTACTTTTTTTGAGGTCCATATGCACCCTTCAGTGCAGAGCAGTGTTAGGATAGATTTGATCTGAAGATATATTTCTTAAGCAAAATTTCTGAGGTTAAATGTTGAGGTGAAGATTAAGTGGAATAATTTACATGAAGCGTTATGCCCAACAAAAAGTGAACAATTGATAGTATCTAAAAAACAGGCAGCATTGGGCAGTAGCTACCTACTCCTCCTATCCCACGGAGTGAGCATATCCATTCAAGTGCCTCTTCCTGGGAGTTTATGTTCAAAATCATTACTGTGATCCCTTTGGTTTCCACTCCTGGGTATCCTTATGACTTTAGAGTCAGACACTCACAGGCAGGCTGTGGCTTGTGGGTGGCATGGCAGTTCTGTAGGTGACTATACTAATAGGACACAGCTGTGCATAACAAGTTAATGATATGCGCAGCCTTTACTGTCCTGAACACATAGGGGCTGGGCAGACAGCTTTGAATGCCAGTAGACAATACATTGAGGAGAAGTTGCCTAAGGAAGCCAAACAGTTTATATTTCACTATTGTTAGACATGCCGTGGGATACAGCTTTTAAGAAAAGTTTATTCCCTTCCAAGAAGTAAATCCTGTAAGTACTAGAGTAAAGTATGCTGGCTCTTTTGTATGTGGTTTTGATTTTAACTAACTATGAGGGAATATTATTTGCCTTCAAAACATTTCTCTCTACATAGGCTTAGAAAATGGGCAACTTCTACCAGAAGGATTTTGAGCATCTCTCCCAAGAATTTTCATGAGGAAAGTATTTGGAACTCAAATTTGAAGGCTCATGTCTTAATTAGAACATGTAAGCAGAATGCACATTCCTTCAATGATCTTATAGTAGAATATTAATGTAAATCTGAATAAGCTACGTATTAGTGGGTTCACTCTCCTTTGGTCACATAATAGTAGCTTCATGTGATCTGAAACAAACAGAGAACATGACATATTGGGTAAGAGCATAAACTCGGTGTCTAATCTGTCTCCATTCAATTCCCAATCCTGACCGTGAGTACTTGTAGGAGCTCAGCAAGTTACTTAATATCTCCTTTCCTTTTCGTTCTCAATAAATTAAGGATGATGAAAACACCTTCACAAAGTTGTCGTATGGTAAATGTTAAGCTGGAAGAACTGTTAAATTATATGAGACAATCTAGGAACTAAATCTTGAAGGAGAGTTCAGAGAGGGCATTATCCACATACAAAGAACTACGGTTACCTGGAGAGCAGCAACGGGAAGTGGCTGGAGGAGAACGGTGGAAGCTAGCGAGTGATATGGGAGGGAGTTGTCCCAGCAAGGTCTTAAAGACTATTGTCAAGCATATTGTGCACATGTCATGGTTTTCTGAAGACAATGGAGTCATTGCTGTGCTGTGAACAGGATGAACACACTGCCTGGGTAACTGGTGTCATTTGTAATCCATGACCATAAATTTCCAGGGAATCCTTAACCTTTCCTATCATGCCATATGCCCGATTAGCTTATTTGCCCATTTCTTGTTCTACTGTTTTATGTTTTCTTCTCTCCCAAACTGTCAACCCCCTTCCTCCATCCTCACTGCCCACTGATAACTTTGTTGTCTACCTGCTTGGAAAGTAGAAGCAATGGGCGCAGAACTTCTAAGAGCTCATCCTCCCGCACTCTTCTTAGATTTAGTCTCTTCATTTTCCCCATTTCCACAGATGAAGTGTCCAGAATGCTACTCTCCTTCACACTGGTGACTAGATACCATCCTCCCCCACTAACTCCAGATAGTTTTCCAGCCTTTTCCACATTTATCCTGTATCAGAAATCTTCCCTTCCCTTTTTGACCATTCCAAAGCATACCGACAGACTGTCATTTCTCTATATTTTAAAGAAAACCCTAAGTGGACCCCACTTCTCACTCCATCCATCACCCTATTTTTCTCTTTCCCTTCAGAGAGAAATGTCTCATAGCAGTTGTCCCTTCCTCTCTCCATTTTTTTCTCCTGTTCCAGTTGTCATCCCTCCTCTGAAACTGCTTATTAGTGTAACCAATACCTTGCTCTTTGTTCAATTCAATGACTAGTTTCTTCTGTCATAAGAATCTTATGTGTCCTATAAGCAGCATTTGATCTAGCTGATGACTCTGTTTTTCTTGAAACTCTTGTACTAATTTGGCTTTCAGAGAAAGGTCTTTACCTCGTCTTGCTCTTCCCCCTTGACCCCTTCCCAGTCTCCTTTTCTTGTTCTCCACATCTTTCCAATGTCTTCCTGTTGGAGGGCTCAGAGTCCATTTTCAAACCTCTCCTGTCTGTGTATACCCACACTATTGGTAATCTCACCTATGTGCCCAGTATATCAAGATTTGTATCTGCAACTAACACTTCTCCCCTGAACTGTAGACTCATATATCTAACTGGCTATTTGACACCTTTAGTTGCTTAACCACATTTGAAACTCATGCCCCAAAGTAAACATCTGGTCCTCTTACAAATAGTTCCCTTGATTTAGACATCTCAATAAAGATACATCCGCACTCTTCACTTGCTGAGTCCAAAATGTTTAGCCATCTTTAACTCTTCTCTTTCTTAACAGCCCACATTAAAAATATTGACATGTCCCATTCATTCTAAAACCTTCCTGGAATCTGACATTTTGGTATTCTGCTCTTCCCCATATTCCTTGAGTTTTGCATTATCCTTTTAGGTTTTCTATGTAGACAACCATATTGTCCAGGAGTAGTAATACATTTATGTCCACCTTTCTAGTATTTATAACTTTCTTTGAGCTTGTTGTCAAATCAAAATAAGGTCAGTGTGTATCTTTTTCCCTTTGACTTTAACGGTAGCATTTTGAATATTTCATACTTAATTTTGACATTGGATATGAGATTTATACATATGTATGTAAATATATCCTATTATAATATTACAAATATATTCTTGCATTGCTAGTCCATAGTTTTTTTAACTTGATGTTTTCAATAAAAATTATGATCACTTGGCTCTTCTCCCTTGAGTCAATAATATGATTAGCTTATCAAGTTCTCATAATTAAATTCCTTCCATGTGATGTATGAATCCTACTTGCCTTTGGGGATATTATCTTTGTAATTACAGGAATTTCTGGAATTAGATTTTTAATAATAAACTATTTATGTTCATCAGTGAAACTGCTTCAGATTTTTCATTTTTATGCATGTCACTTATTTCAGGTGTTTGTATCATGTCCACATTATGTATCAATGAGTCGTGACACTTTACTCAAATCTTATACTCTTATGCAATTAATAAAGTATTGTAATAGTTTATTCCTTAAACATTTGTCTGTGGCTCTATGTAGCATAAATAAGTTACTCTCATAAGAGGATAAGGAGAGATTACTTAAGAAAAATATAAAACTTGGGGTTATGTTCTATTTTCTTGTATAACATGTGCTTTTATATATGGTGATTTTTAACCTCAATAATTATCAAATGAATTAAAAACTACATCAAAAGTCATATCTATAAAATTGCCAAATTTGTAATATGAATGGTATAGGTGAGGGATTTGTTGATGAGCATTGTATGAAATGAACACTTACATGCAATTTCCTGGGGTTTTTTTATTTTTACAATTTTTCTGAAAAGCTTTTTTGGCAATTTTATCTATAATGATGAAACAATTATATTCTCTGGCATAATAATTCTACTTCTTAGAATATATACCAAGGAAATAATTCCTAACAAGCAAACAAAGATCCATGTAGGATTATTTTTCTCACAGCATTATTATATTAGTGGTAGATATAAGTCAAATGCCTAAGAAACAATGAAGTAAATTATGAATTATTGTATTTATGTATTACTATGCTTAATTTAACATTTATGAAGTTTTCTACAACACCAGGAAATAGAAGTATATACTGTTGAGTAGAGAAGATTAGATAGAGAATTGTATATGATTATGATCTCAACTTGTAAAAATAGGCATAGCATAAAAGAAACTTGGAAAATTTTTAAAATAAAATATTAATAGTCTTAATTTCAGGTGGAAAATACTTTTTCCCAAAGCTTTAATTTTTTTGTAATTTTAATCAATAATTATAACGAACACATGTACTCTTATTTAAGAAGTTTTTCTAAATTCCAAGTCAGCATATTTTGTATTTCAAGAGTGTTGATATCTCTCACAAATCTTTATCTCATCCACAACGACAGGCTGAAGTTTCTTGCTCTAGTCCGTGAGACATGCTGTTGTGTGCCATCCCACCCTCTTGGCACCTCCTGCTGCTACCTCTGGTCATGAGTTCATTCAAAAAATTATTTGTGATTGGACAAATGCACTTCAACCTACAGTTCACTTTAGTCCCTACCCAGGAACTATGTCCTTTGTGCCTGGTCTCCTCACCTTAGCCATCATTTGCTAGATGTAAGTCCTTTCCCTGAACCTCAGATGGCTTGTTCAGGAACTGAGGGTGTTGACTTCTAAGGTCCTTTAGGATTCTCTTTAGGCCCTCATAGTACTTTTGTAAAGCACACCTGCTTTTTCATTCCATTAGTGATCATGTCCAACTTGCATGCTCATCTTCTTTTGAGGCTAAAACTTGATAGATCCAAGGAATGGTGGTTGTATTTCTTTTCCTTAACCCAGGCACCCACATCCTCCATGCCCATGTATATGATTAGTGTACAGATCAGGCTCTAGCCCCATCCCTCCTCTCAATCTTTCTGATCTCTGCTCCCTTCATGGAAACCATTATCCTCCTGTGCAGTCTTTATTCTTGGTGGGCAAAATTGGAATATGTGATATTTTACATTAACATGAGAGAGAATCTTCTAAAAATTCAAGCTGTGGAAAAAGAAAAGAATGATTTAGCATACAGGGTTGGGAAGAGGGAACTTCTGTGTCAGATGGAAACATACAATTGGTATGTTTTAAGATAAATTCTTCAAGTAGGCTCCCTTCCAGTACATCTCTGTGGATTAAAGGGCATCAGGTAAGGTGACTTCACCTACAAGTGAAGGTCTAATCACTGTGTGGTCAATTGCTTTTACTTAGTTGGGGAGCAAGACCTGCATGGACTCTTCAGGGATAGGAGAGAGGGAGTAAAGACAGGCTGATTGTCACCTGTTTGTTTCCATCAAAGCAATGTAGAGCAGCACACTGAGGGCCTGAGGAAAGTAGATTTACAGTGGGATTCAAGGGCACCCAGTGATCAGGGTTTTCAAGGTCACAAAGAAGAAAGACAGGTTTTTCAATTCCACTGAGTCTTATTATGAGAAGTGGGTAAAAATCAAGGAAGAATCAATTCAACCAAATGGGATTTTCAGTGTTGAACCTAGGAACATCCTGAGCAAAGGAGGTGGTTGGTCATGCACCAGGGGTTGGGCATGAGAACATCAACTGCTACCCAGGTAGCCACAAATGGCTTAGGAACCTGAAAAGGTTTCTAGATCTACTGACCGAGATTATTTAATCATTGTCTCCCAACCAGCTTCACTGACCAACTTATCAAGATCAATATGTGCATACACATTTCCACAGTCACATGCATGTATGTATGTATGTATGTATCTATCTATCTACCTATCTACACACACATATAACATATATACACCCACACATAAAAACCTATATGTTCCTTTCCAGTACGTCATACCTCTGTATTCCATTGCAGACCACTGAAGGATAATAAGAGCTTGGACTCCAGTATTAGACTTCTTGGATTTATAGCTCAGCTCTGTCACTTGCTGTCAGTGTTACCTCCATTTCTTAATCTGGAGGATGGAGGAACTCCTGAGAGGAGTTGTGAAGTTTGAGCAAATTGCTCTATGTAAAGTGTGTTGAAAACAGTTTTTGGCATATAATAAACAATAGATTTCAGCAATTTTTATATTTTTTATTTTTATTATTGATTCCTTTTATATGTTCTCCCATAGTATTTATCTAGCTATATCAGCACATCTTTCTTTTCCTCAGAGTTTCAGCCTCTTTCAGTCCTTGCTGTCAGCAGTCTACTCTCTTCCAGATGAAATGCCTATTAAGTTAATCATCACCATCTCTTTTGGGCAGAGTTTTGGCACCATACCACCTCTGAGGCACACACTTAGTCCTTAGATGGGGCACAGTTTTTACGCAGTCAGAACTGCTAAGAATAGTTGTTAAAACTTATAAAGCACACTAGCAAGAGCTGCAGGGTCAGGTGGTACCCGTTGGGTGACCTCAAGGTTTCTACAGTAGACCTGCATGATATCACATTTATAAAGAAGGGAAAGGTTATTTTAAAAATAGTTTGGGTAGACTTTGACCTTGCTTATTTTGAAATTCCCTGGGCCCAGGAACTGCACAGGTCATGGCTCACAGAAGCAAGAGCTCACTAGATGACAACTCCTCCATGTGGATTCATCTGCTGGAGCTGAGTGGGACCCACAGAGCTTGTTCTTGGCCTTGGCACTGCGAGTAGCTCCAGCTCATTTTTGCTTGATGGCTCTCAACATCTGGCATTTGTGCTCTTTATCTGTTTTGCTCCTTCCAGAAAGGTAAGAGCTTCTCAAAGATAGGAGGTGTATTTGGATCATCTTCATATCCCAGTTACTTCCACAAAACAGCCACAAGCAAGGAGGCATGTGATACCTACATGCTCAGAAGTAGCCACGTGGAGCAGCCCAGGGAAAATTTCTCAATGTGGACTTTGGGAAACCTCCCATATAAGCCTCCATTAATAATTATTCATTCAATGTGACAGCTTTGTTTCCATCCCTGGGTCTTGGATGGAAAGACCTTGTATAAAAGGGTCTTGGACTCTGTTTGCAATGAGTTTATTGTCTGAATGACAGGAATTCTAATTTAAAAGGGAAAAGAAAACATCAAGCTGGGTTGGTGGCATATCCCTGTAAACCCAGCTCTCTGGGAGGATCCCAGTACAACAAGAGGATCTCAAGTTTGAGCCCAGCCTAGTCAACATAGTGACTTACTGAGACCCTGTCTCAAAATAAAATGTGAATAAGGGCCAGGGATACAACTCAATGCAAAGGCCTTGGCTTCAAGCTCCAGAATCACACAAATCAAAACCCAACTTCCCTGTCCAACAACCCTAACCTCTAAGCATTTACATTTAACTGGCACAGGTGATAAACTCAACAGAGCTTAGAACCCCAAGTAAAAGCTGCAAAAAGAGTCTGTTTATTCTTAACTAAGTAAAATAGAAAAATTTAGCCACCACAATTCTGAGGCTGTTGGAAAAAGGATCTGGGTGGGGTAGGGACACAGGCAAAGGCAGAGATACTGGTATGAGTGTTTCAGCTTGGGAAAACCCCCAGAATCCTCTCCCAACCCACAAGGAATTTAGTCTTAAAATCTGATTGACAAAGGCCAAGTGTTAGCTTTGCCATTTAATTGGGGCAAAATTTCCCTAATAAGTTAGGGGAATTGACACTTTCTCTCTTTACTGCTTGTCCAATGAAAATACCCTGCTAAGAAGAGCAAGAGACTAACCAAAAGAGAAAAAGTGTGCCATTGCCCTTATCAGGTTTTTGACACAAATATTTACACTACATTTTATATATTTTTTACTTCCATTATTCTGAAAAAGATTTTATATTTTTTCTGACATATGCCAAAGCAGGTTTTTACATTTTGCAAGTATGCAAATAGCAAATGGAATAAGAAATTCATGCAGATGCTTTCCCAGATTTTCAAATGCAGAACATCGTGTTATGCTGGTTCCAGAAGTTATAATTGCACTTAAAAGTCCTGCCTTGGTGTGGCATTTGGGGACTTTAGGGACTGTGCACTCTAATTCATGTCTGACTTTTACAGCTTTGTAATCAGCCCTATTCATAAGAACTGGGTTATAGAAAACACATTTCTTCTTTGGAAGGAAAAGCAGTGATTAATGATGACTTCAAGAGAGCTTTTGGGGCCCTGTAGAAGCCCAGTAAGTAAATGGCACCATGGCCATACCCTGGAGTTTATGCACAGTTCCCAGTGCCCCTTCTTGATTCCTGAGAACTCTCCTCCACTGCTGCTAATGTGCAGAAGCCAAAGCCCCCTCTGGGGAAGTACCTATTGTCCAGGTCTCTCTCTGCCCTTCTCTCCCTGGAATCTTTTAGTAATCTATCCCAAGTGGCAAACTTTCAGGAATGCCTCCTTTAGGAGTCTTACAAAATGTGTAAGCTTGTATCATTCCTTTCTTCTTAGGAATAAAGGAAAGCTCTTTATAGAACTGGAAACATTTCCTTTCAAACAAAAGCAATCAAGTCCTCCCCAGGGCTGGGCCAGAGAGATTCATTCCTCATCCTCCTGAGACCACAATGGTGAAAGACATGAGTGCCTTCCTTATAAAGGACTCCAAGAACCTTGCTCTGGAAGATCACTCCATCCAGAATGTCTGCACACAATGGGAGACAGTAGCTCCAGCTCCCATGTCATTCTAGTTAATCCAGGACATCTGGCCACCCAATGTGGGAACCCGTATTCTGTGTGCCCTCCAGTGTAAGCAGGAGGGCATGTTCTATGCGTGGGAGATCTGGCTGCCATGGAAATAAAGCCAATGACAGGAGACGTGGTGACAAAGCTCACTCACGGGCTGGATTTGCTTTGGAAAGAAATTACAAGCAACTAAATTATCTTCAGTCTATGTAAATTAATTTTCAAGTTAAGCAAGTGTTCCAACTAAACTTTTAGATGTTTTCTTCTTACATTACTATAATTATTATTGTTATTATTATTGTTGGTGTTGTTAAATCTTTCATTTCTATATAACCTGTTGTGTTAACTTATGATTAACTGCAGTGATAATTTTGGGAGATAAGGCTAAGAGTTGGCACCACTGAGTTTTGTTCCTAGGGTGGTAGTTTTAATAGATCACTGACCTGGGAGATAGAAAACCTGAATTTCCATTCTTCTCCATATTTACTGGCTCTACAATTCTAAGTAAGCCATTTAACTTCTCAGTTTAGGACCTTGTTGGAGATGGGGTGAGCAAACTAGATCAGCTTTAGTTCATCTTAGAGATGAAAAATCTACTCCTTGCCTTATCTAGCCCTATCTACCCAAACTGGCTGAGAAAGTCAACTGAAATTTCATCATGCTTTGAAAATTTTGAGGTTGTTCAAGCTACTCATCAAGTAAAAGAAATAACAATAATTGTTCACGATTTAAATTGGAAAAATTCTTAAAGTTTTGGTTCATGTCATTAAATAATATTAAATAATACATGTCATTAAATAATATTGTCTACACCTGTTTAGCTAGATGTGAATACTTTTGTTGCTTCTGAATTCCCAATAATTTTACAAAGGGATGATTTTTTTTCCTTGCCTGGTAAATCCATTACACATTCTCTCCAATGAACGCAGAATTTCCTAACCAGTGCTCTGAAGTTGTACAGAAGATTACATTCAAAGCTTTCAAATCATTTCAATTCACAGAATACCTCTCATGTAGTTAGCAAGAAACAGTCACATCCATTTTTATTTTACGTGTATCTGTTTGACCTTGCAATGCATAGGGAATCTTAAATATCTCCTTAGGCAAATCCTTCCTTCTTAGTACAACATTTTGCTTTGGGTTGTAACTTTGCCTGCATTCCTTCAAAGACAAGAACAATTTTTTTTAGGAATGTGATTCCAGTGAAGAGAGATGAGAGGTGGAAGAGTGTAATGAGAAGGAGGGGAAGCCCATTCAGAGATGCATGATCAAGTTGGCTTCATGTCCAGCTTGGTGCTCTGTCTCTGGGAGCTCTTAAGAAGGCTTATGAATGTGAGTTCAAGGGCCAAAGGGGAATACAGATGACCACTAAGTTCTTGAGCATCACAGAGCTGTGCAGATTTGAAGATAGAATAAGATCCACAAGTATCCTCCTAGAACATTGATGGCAAAACTTTTAGAGAACCAGTGCCCAAACTTCAACCCAAAACTCACTTATTTATTACAAAGTACCAACACTGCAATTAAACCTGAATACAGAAGTTTTAGTTTAGGAAAAATAGCTCATATATTAATATCTTTTGTCTTAAAAGAAAAACAACATTCATATCTTAGATTCACCACCTAGAGCATCAACAATGTTCTGCAGCAAAAAAGAGGGAGTTGGCCCAGGAGAGGTATACTTCCATCAAATTGTCCCTGCTTCAAACTGGTCACACCAGCTGCAGCCAAAGAAGCAGAACAGAGAGGATTAAGATGGGGAACACCTGTAGTATATGATACAGGTTAAAATCCAGCCACCCCACACACAGTCATTTTTGACTAGGAATGAGTGCCCTGAAATCTCTGATTCACATGTTGACCAAGTTTCCCTTAAGAATCAAAGAACATGGAGTTCTTCTTCACACCTTCACAAAACCTGAAATATGGGGAGAAATTGTATTTCTCCAGGTTTGGCCAATGGAGTATTTCTGTACAATTTCACAAAGAGAAGCTTTGAAGGGCTTTTGCATAAAGTAAGTAATTTTCACTTTGGCTTTCCTCTGTGTCTACTTAGGCATCAGAAGGGCCTAGTTTATATGTACATGGCACCCACTATGACACCAGGCCATCTTTTTACAGCTTCAATTAGTTCAACTTTGAAGCATCTACAAATCTTAAGGCTGAGCTAATCTAGGCATAGGATAGAGGTAAGTGAAGAATGAAAATGACCTACTTGAGAAAGCCCCTAGGCAGCGAATTTCAATATGTTGACCTTGAACCAGCAACCTCAACATTAAGAACTTGATAAAATGCAAAATCTTTGTTCCCTTCCCAGACTTAGCGAATCAAAAACTTTAGAGGTAGAGTGCAGCTATCTGCATTTGACAAGTCTTGCAGGTAATCCTAAACTTTGCTTATGGTCGAGGACCATAGTCTAAGTAAATCTCTTCTAGACCACTGGACTGCCTCAGGGGAAAATATAAATTGTTCCAGTGTGACCATTCATTGTGATATGCCACCTTGACTGGAGTAAGAAACACCTCACAGACTAGTAAAGAACAGTTTTGGGTGTGATTGTGGTTGACTGACATGAAGGCCAGCAAACTGAGATAGAAGACCCACCCAGTTGTGGATGGCACTAACCAATAGGCTTATAGCATGGATGGAATAAAAAGGGAAAGAAGAATGAAGTATTGCTGCTTTCAAGAGCTCTAGTCTTCCTTTGCTACTCTCGACTTTGGACATTGGTCTCCAGGTCTCCAGTTTCTTTCACCTTTCAATGTAGACTTCCACCAGCCACTCTCCAGTGAGCTTCTGAGCCTTGACCTTAGACTGGTGCTGCATCCTTGATCCCTCTTGTTCTATGTCTTTCATCTTCTTAGGCTGAACAGCTGCTGAATCTTCAGAAAGCTATGAACCAAAATCAACTTCTCTTCCTTTAAGTTGCTGATGTTCAGTGTTTTGTTCCAGTGACAGGAAAGTCAAGTGGACTCCAAATTAGTGTGAAACATTTAAGCACTTACTGGAAGCCAGTTATTGACATTGATCCCAGTGATGGAAAGGTGAAGAAATTACACAGCCCCCTGATCCCAGAGTGCATTATAGAGGAAAATATAAACAAATAGACAACAGTAATAATGCACAAGCAAGAGGAATACATAAGTACTCCAGTTCAAACTTTGGGAGGGAATTAGAAAAGAAATGACTTCTAAACTGAGTTGTGAAAAACCAAAGGTGTGTTAGAATGGGACGGAAGGACACTTTGGACAGATGAGACCAATTATGCACAGTCCTAGAACAAAGCAGAGCCATTTAGTAGAGGGCTTACAGTGGGTTAAGATATCTACAATGCAAGCTAGGAGGGAGATGGAGATGGGTCAACAGAGGTTGGTAAGGTACCAAGGAAAAGAACATGAATTGTTTAGCATGTAGAGAAGCTTGGGGTTTTTGAGGGGTTGGGGGGTTATTCCAAGAGCTAGGAGGTGTGATTAAACCATTTCTGTCTGTCACCCTAGACACAAACTTGGCATTCTCATGAGCTCAAATTCACTATCCCCTCCAATGTGAAAGCTTTAAATACCAACCAAATACCAATGAGCCCAAATCTTCTTATCTAAACCTGTCTCTTCCTAAAATTTCCAGATTGGCTCACTATATAAATGTGTAGAAGTCAGTTAAAATCTAATTTGATAAGAGTAGAACACTTGTTCCCCCCACCAATCTTGTGTCTCATTTGATATATTCTCACTTCAGTAAATACTAATACCATCTACAAAGGTTTTTAGCAAAAATTCAGTATCTCCAATTTCACCTTTTTTCATCACTTATATCCAAACCCTAAGAATATCCTGTCAGCTCTGTAAGTTTGGTTGGTTCAGCTAGCAAAATGCACCTGGAAACTTTCTAGTTCCTTCTAGTCCATCAACTTGACTTCTTGATGACAAAATGGCTGCCCACTAGCTTGAAGCTCACACTATCCTCAATTCTTTCAGCATCTCTTTATCTTTCCCACAGAAGTACTGAACTGGGCTTAATTTTCTTTGACTGAGTTGATGTTCATCCATGAACCAAAGACTAGGGCCAGTGCATAGCTCCTGACACACACAATTTAAAAGGAAAAAGGTTGGGGTTTTGGAGGGGGTAGGATGGTGGTTTCAGTCCATGGTCTTGTCTCCAAGGTCAAAACGGCATGGTGGAATGGTACAGTGCGGGAAAGCTATTCAACCCATGGAAGCCAAAAAACAGAGAGAAAGGGAAGATCTGGACACAAGAATGCACCCTTCCAGGTCATACCCCAGTGACCCACCTCCAACCAGACTTCATCACCTACTAGAATATGGAGCTACTGAACTCATCAATGAGTGAACCCACTTATCATTGTGCAATCCAATCATCTTCCAAACACATGAGACTTTCGGGGGTCATTTTAGATCTAAACCATAATAGCTAGTGGGATGAATACTCTTTTTTTCCTCAATTTTAGGTCATAGGCCCAATTTTCTATGGAAGGAGATAATTACATTCAAATGACACAGTGACAATGGGTGGATTGGACTGGGAGGAGAGGGGTTTGATCGTCCCTTCAAGAAAAGCTGGGAAAACACTGAGTGATAGAAGTAGAGGAGTTTATTTTATAAGCGCACCTGAATATCACTTTTTCTGTAAATACTGGCATTGTATTTCCAAGAATTTAAATTTAAATCAAAATCATTTTATACGAATGCTCTTCCATCAATGTTATAATTAGCACTTGGCTTCTAGTGGTGACATTGGCTAGATGTTGCAATACCAGTGGCTGTGATTCCTCCTAGTAAAATCTGAGCCTTAGGCAAAGTTTTAAAGTATCTGAACACTGTTTAATACACCAAAGTCAAAGATTTTTTTTCATTCAACACAGAACCATATGTGGCGTACATAGTACATGCAAACTGTACAGGACATATATAATGGTAGTTTTCTTCAAAACTTAAAGTCGTTTCACAGTTTTAGAGAGGTATGTTCATGGCAGAAGGACAAAATCTTGAAACACTTGAAAGTATAATCTTTACACTGACTGACAGAAACAGTATAAAAATACAGAATTTAACTTTTCTCTCTTTAAATGTTTTGCACACCCTTAAGACAGATCATTATAATACCAGCCCGGAGCAAGGATATCCACAAGGCACCAACATGTGCAGTTCCATCCTATTCCTAAGGGAAAGACCTATCATATCTCCCTCTTGCAAGCAGAAAGAAAAGGAAAATTGACATCCTTTCCTAAGGGACTCTTTCTTTTCTCTATAAGGCCTACCTCTGTCACTAAATGAAGATTTTGAGATCTCTTCTTTCTCTGCTTGTTGGTGTCAGGGGGATTTGATCTCTGCCATTCTTCCCTGGCATCTTCTCCCATCTTGGTATACCAGATATACCAAGGCTGTGGGTATACCAGATATACCAAGGCTGTGGGTATATCAGATATACCAAGGCTGTGGGCAGACACAGCTTACCTGTATGGTGAGAAGCCAATTGGGGGAAATCTTATTTTAAGGAGCAACCATTAATCATCACAAAAATTGACTAGTTTCTGTGTTCCTGACCTGAAATACTTTTTTGAATTGAAAGGAATTGAAAGGATTCAGCAACAGACTAAGGAGCCAGTAAAAAGAAAATAATAGATATTTGCTTCCCTACAGATCTTTATCAGCTGAAATTTGTAGAAACTACAACTGTTTCCTTTGCTTAAATAATGGAAAAATGGCTATAATTTATGCAGGAGAAGCTAAATGATCACAATAAATAAAAAGGGCACCTAAATGACTAAAAGCATAAACTAATCCAAATGCAAACAAACATAGCTCCCCAGCCACAAAGCACTTAATACTAAAGCCCTTTGACAGCTTTATTGGATTTTCCTACAAAGATCACAATAGTTGCACTTGCAAATTAGCTTTTGAAATTAACTTGGAGTGCTCTACACTTAGAAGTTGGCTTAGCAATCAAGTATCATGTTATTCTTTTTTGTTAGGCCAACTCTCTTTGCCCTCACCCTTATTTGGATTTCTACTTTCTTTTTCTTTCTCTCTTCTGCAAGATTTCAAACACACTGTTTTATCATATCTCGAGGTCTCAGAATCCAAAACTCCGTGGAAGATTCTACTGACAATCAGGCTCAAAACTGTAACAAAGGCATCGATACAAGGATGTTGCTGAGTGTGCCAAAGAATTCCAACAGATAAATGCTTAGGCCTCCCTTTTGTTTCATTTTGCTACTACTTTTTCAAGGCAAGATGCCTGGGTTCTTCTTTCACAAAAAGTGCAAAGAAAGGGGACTTGACCTTTGCAGACTGTCTTAAATTTTAGGCTCTGTTTGTCAGCTGCTAGAGAACTCACCAAAGCAGTGAACTGAGAAGCAGAGACTGAAACTGAAATGCTGCATGAGAAGGAAGCATTTATCCTATCACAATAGTTCTTTGTTCTTCCCCGAATTTGGATTGGGTATCTGGTTTAGTGTCCAGATACACTAACCATGGACACCTGACTTTCTCAAGGAAGAAATGGGGGTAAAAAATGCAAAGGTGTTTTAAAGTCCAAGCATGGTCTGATGAAATGGCTCCAGTTCCTTTTTGCCAGAGAATTCTGGGCTTAATGAGGATGACCGCTGCTTCAGCCAGAAAGGTCCAGGTCATGAGATGACTCGCTCTCCCCTTTCAGTCCCACCCCAAGGATTCTTTAACTTCAATACATACGGCAGTAGACATTCCAAAAAGACCTATGAAAAGATCCATTGTATTTTGCAAGGGGTTTGAAAAAATGTTTGTATTCAAGATTTATAGTAAAAGACACGAAGGTTGTTCTCATTTTTCTTTTTCATTTACAACCTCTTAGAACTGCAGGACTGAAACAATTGAAACAATTAGCCACCTCCTGTTTATCATTACTCCAGCAGCAGCAGCATCTTTTGGCCATGCTGGGACTGTTTTCCTGCGCAATATATCCCCCCAGTGAGCCCCAACTACTGTACAGAAGGACTGGAATCCGAAAAGTCCTTAGAATAACACTTCAGGGCTTCACTGCTGCTAGATCTGTTTCTTTTTAGCCTGTCCTAGAAACAGTGAAGCACTGCCACATATTTAAGGTGGTGGTGGGGGTGGGGGACAGCATCTAAATTCCTCGTGTAGCTCAGAAATCTAAATTAAAACACTGAGGAAGCAGTTACTAGGTTGTTCTGACAAAGATAACAAGGCTGTGAGGATTGGATTTAGAAATTAGCATGGCAGAGCTCTCTTGGTTGTATGCAATCTGGAATGTCACACCCAGACATACAAGTAGTTAGGACGAACTTAAATAGCTGGACCCTATAAAAGAAAGAAAGAAAAAAAAAGTAAAGAAGAAGTAGCATTGCATATTATTATGGACTGACGGGCTTGGTACCATTATTATAGAATGCTGTACCATTTTGTTTCAATTAAGGAACACAAATAAATCACAATAAAAAATGGTTCAATAGGTTTGGAATCACTCTATATAGTCATAACAAAGCTACCACACTGTTTAAATTGCCCGTGGAGAACCATCATTTGGTAATGACTAACAGAGAATGGGGACTAAGGGCCTCTTTCCCAATGTTCTGAAAACTACTTGGAGTCCCATTCTCTCCAGATCCCTTCAACAATCAAGAGGACTGTGCAGAAGGAATAGAAGGATCCCAGGGTCCCTGACAGACTTGCAGCAGATACTGAGACCAAGGCCATGGAATCCTGCTCACTGCTACTCTGGAGACTGGTGTCAAGATAAGTGAGTTTCAGTGCTCATGTCCTTGTACCTGTAGTCCATCTCTTATGTGATCATAATGTTGGTGTTCCACCAGCTGGGTGAGGTGAGTGTCCCCTGAGGAAGCTGTCATTCCAGCCTCAGCCAGGACATAGCAGGTTTGAAGTCACACAGAAATACTGAGTGCCATGAGATGCATTGGCTTTGGAAAGAATAGTCAGGGTGCCCCCTGGAAATAATCCAACTTTGGGCAGAGCTGATCCGACATCTCCTGAAATTTCCATTACATCAATATCATAGTTGTTAGAGCAAGGCCTGGAACATTCGTCTGTTTAACAGAATTTATTTGCACTATTCATTCTGTCTTTATTAAGCAGGCTGCATGGAACAGACAAGCATATTCCCAGGAAACAGCTCTCTGATAACTTAGGAGCCTTCCAGTCTGCAGAGTGTTACTCTACTTTTCCTTAACAAAGAACTGAGTGTTAGTACTTCAAATAAAAGCTTTTTTTTTTTTTTTTTGCCCTCCTATAATTGAGGTTGGGTGAATTTCCTACATTTTTTTTTCTTTTCTGCTTTCCTTTTTTTTGTTTTTTTTAAAGATGGTATTTTACTGTCTTATTTCCCTCCCTTACTGTGACAGTTGATCATTTCCGTGGGATTCCCCTTCTTCACTTTTCTCTCTACCTTCCCATACTGAGGATTAAAAAAATCCCACAGGTTTGTTTTACTACTGTAAGCATAAAAAAGCAGCAAGTTTGCATTTTGAACAGAGAAGAGATTAAGGCATTGGCAACCTTGAAATAGCTCTTTCTCAACTTCCATTCCCATGAGGTTATCCACATAAAGTTGCTGTTAGTACAGGGTCAGTGTGATGAAATGTATTTGTTGAGTCTCTTTGGTGCCAAAGCTTTTGCCAACAATCTGATCTACCTGATAGTGGTACTATTTCAGAAACATCCAGTCAGTAGACCAAATACTGGGCCTGTGCATTTTCAAACACAGCAGTGATGACTGAGACTACAGCCAATAAAAACTTTACATTTTTCTCTTTTCTTCCCTTTAGCAATAAGCATGCAAATATGGGGAGCTAATCAGAGTTTATAAGTAGGAATTTTTATCTTAGTAATATGGCCTCACTGGTCCCATATTTCAAATAGCATTAGGGTCAGGATATCCCCAGCACAATCCTTCTGCCCTTTCTCAAAAATGTCAAGGATCAGTTTAAGGGTTCTTTAACATCACTATAATGTACAAAAGGCAATATAAAATGAAGCATTATGAGAACAAGCTATAAAAATGGGGCATCAAGAAAAATGTACCATGTTAGACCATGGAAAAACAAGCTTGATACTAAAGTCATTAAAATACAAATGTTAGGAAAGGAGTTAGAATTTACTCGAAAATTATTTGCTCTGTTAGGAAATGGAAGAATTATCTTAACCCACTGTAAGCCCTCTACTAAATGGCTCTGTTTTGTCCTAGGACTGTGCATAATTGGTCTCATCTGTTTTTCTTACCTTTCCACTCCCCAATGTAAAACTCCCCTGATTCCAAGAGCCCTGTCTCTGACAGAATAAAATCAGCATGAGCTTAGATTGCCAGGCCCATAACGCTTTCCAGCTTCACTCAGACCTCTTGCCAACATTTTAGGTGAAAGCATCCTCTTAGAGAAGCTTTGACTTGAAATGACAGGTGTGAGGGGCAGGTTGAAAAACCAAGGAGGTCTGGACAGGGTGGTGCACACTTGTAATTAATCCCAGCACCCTGGGTGCCTGAGGCCTGAGGACTCCAAGTCTGAGCCCAGGCTAAGGAATATAAGGACTTAGCGAAACCCTGTATCAAAAAAAAAAATAAATTAAAAATTAGGCATGTAGCTCAATCCAAAGCCCCTGGGTTAAATTCCCAGTACCAATAAAGGAACAAACAAACCAAAATAAATACTAGTGAGGGAAGTTCTTGACCTTACAGCTTGGAACTGAGAGAGAACAGTCAGATGTTCACAAATAGGCACAGGCAGGGTCATGAAGGATGTGTATGTGTGTTTTGTGGGGAAGGTGTTGGGACAAGAAGTAGGGATGGGAATAGAGAGATGAAGACAAGGGCTAAGGCCTTAGGAGGTGGTTACCTCTCCTTGCCAAGCTAGAACTGTGAATTCAAATAACAAATACTCCAAGAACTCTCAGAGGCCAACATAAATGATTCTCTTCTACAAGGTTTCCTCCTGCCTTCTGCCTAAAAGCTCCCTTAAAATAATACCAAGAAGTCTATGTGGTGCGGACCCAGAAACGTATCAGCCTTGATGATGACACCTGCATGTGAGTGTGATATTTTAGCCAACAAGCTGCACAGCTCAGGATTCCACCCAGCTTTGTTGTGGACTCTGAAGGGTTCTAGTGTCCTGACCCATCTGCTCATGCTTTTCCTTATAGGAAGTGGGGAAAAGAAAAAGGGGAAAGAGAAAGGGATGGCTAAGGGGAGGAAATAAAGAGAAACAGGCCTGGAAAATGGGAAAGACCATGCAGACCACACAAGAAGTCTTCTACCAGGTCTTTCTGAAAAGGGAAGTAGTAATAACACAGTCCGTGTAGCAGGTACATTTGCCAGGTGCTACTGAGAGGTTTATCTGGAGTATTAATTCAGGCTTTATGCCTTCCCACACCGTTGATACTGGAAGTTAATCCCACTTTCACACCTAGCACATTTTTAAATTTTGAAATAGGGTCTCACTAAATCCCTAAGTTCCTCAGGCTGCACTCAAACTTGTGTTCCTCCTGCTTCAGTCTCCCAAAGTGCGAGAACTACACATCTTGCTTGACCAATTACATTTTTAAGACTGAGAAGTGAAGCTCAGAGACAACTTGCTTAAGTTCACATCCTCATAGGTTGAAAATCTGGAAGCTGAAATTTGAACTGGATCTATGTGCTGTAACCACCTGACCCAGTGGCAGAGACCCAGGCAGTGGGGACTAGCTTACATGCTCCGGTGACTGGTGTGGAAGGGACAAAGAACTCCCACAAATCGAGACAGCCTCGGTTTTATGGGTATTTTCCAGGGCACCTTGCTTTATTTTCATCATAACTGTGTGAATCAGGATTATCATCCTTATTTTAGAGATGGACTTTTTGGGACTTTAAAATTTGTCATGAATTTATTTATCCATTTATTGAACAAATAGTTACTTATAATATACAGTTTTACAGTCAGGTGGCAGATAAAGAATAAATAATAAAAAAAGTTAAAATCTTATCTTCAATGGGCTTGTTTCCTAATAGAGAGAAAAATTTGTCAAATATTCACACTGTTGACAGTTCAAAAAGAAACATAAGGAGCTCTCAGAAGGAAATCTTCCATTCCTGGGGGAGAGGGCAGCAGGTGAACACTATGCACTGTGTCAGTCAGGGTGAGGGATGGCTGGTGGTCATCTGGAGGATTCACTGAAGAGATGATCCTGAATTAGAATCAAATCATAAAAAGACTAGGCTCAGGGACTGTAAGTGTGTGTGTGTGTGTGTGTGTGTGTGTGTGTGTGTGTAAGAGAGTTTCAGGCAGAAGAGATAGCAAAAGCCCTGAGGCTCCCTTTCAGCTGGAAAGTAGAAGGCAAAAGACCAGGGAATTGAAGCTGGAAAAAAAGCTTTACAAACAAGTGACAATTGTGGTTTCTATGGGACATTTCATGACCCACTTCCCACCCCAGGGTCCTTCATATCTGTTTCTGAGCATGGGCTCAAAAATCTCCCTGTCCCTGCAGCATCCCACAGGCTGTTTTCCTAGCTTCTATGATAATGTAATCCAAGAAAAGCATCCCAGACTCCCCATACTGTGTCTGCTTTCCCTAAGAGGGCAGAGATCAAGTACAGGGCCAAGACCAGCTTGCTGCTTGGGTGTTGAATAGGTCTGTGAATTTAGATCCTTTTAAAGGTATAGCTACCTCGAATGTAAACTTGTTATGTGAGGGACAAAGATGGTGGTCCCCAAAAAGAGCTGAGTACAGTGCCTGGCACACAGGGAGGTGCTCAGCAAATTCCTATCTGTGTAAGTGGAATTCAGCCAGACATTAGCTGGCACCTCATAGCCCTGTGCCCAGCCAGGAAAGGGGCTTCTGGCAACCCATCTGATTCAGCTATAAAAGCCTTCCCCTTCTTCTTAGGTTAGTGAGATAGATACCTGTTGTATCGAAAATGCATTAATCCAGAGATGTACTTCTATAACCAAACCCCTTTGGGGATCGTCCACTTGCTGGGCTTTAGCAATAGTGAATCAATGAACCAATCAGCTTTCAAAAAAATTGAACTGAGGGTGAACTTCCTAACCCTGTGCTCAGATAGCCCAACATTAACACAACAGGGTCACAAATTCCCCCTGTGTTACAAGGTGTCCCTAGAATTAAAAAACAACAACTGGAACCTAGAGAACACAGAAGAAATATTCAAGAAAACCCAAACAGGTTATTTTCAATTGTTAAAATGTATAGATAAAACACCCTATAAAATCTCTGAAAAATAAAGACCACTTTCTATAGGGGTGATTTCATAGAAGAGTGGGATTACAACATTGGCTAAAGCCCAACTGAGTAAAAAATATACAGGCTTTACAATCAGACAGAGATGGATTTCAGCCCTAACTCTACCAGTTACTAGTTGTTTGACCTTAGGCAAATTATTTAAAGAACCTGAGGTTCCTTATTTATAGAATGGGAAAATGTTCCCATTTTACATGTGAGAAGTTGTAAGCAGGATACCTGGTTCAAGTAAAAGTGGATGTTATTGTTGATTTAATGACAGCCACTAGTTTAACATCTAGGCTAAGCACAGGGTGCAAGTCATTTAGAGCATTCGGTTTATGTCCAAATTCTAAGTCTACCATCATTGCACTGGGTGTTAGGCAAGTTACTAAGAGTTTCTGCCTCTCATTTTCTTCTTCAAACCTGAAAGAATCATACCCACTACGGTTGTTAGGAGATAACATCTGTTAGGTATAAATATCTCATTATGGTAGCTGTTTGTTTACTTATTAATACTATTATTATTATCATTATTATTACTTGTGAATTTTGGACATGTGGAAGGAAAGCAAAGAGATAAAACAAAAGAAAAACACAAGTTAAAGCCAAAAATCTAGAAAGAAATGAAGAGATAGCTTTACTTTAGGAAACCCATGGGGTCTATCAACAGTGATAAAGCTGATGAACTAGGAAAAAATCAGACTAAAACTAAGAGACTTTCTAGAGATTTTTAGGAAATAGCAATCTACTTCTTTTTAGTAACTCAGCACACTTCTTACAATTTCTGGAATTTTAGGATTTTCTTCCCTTGTTATCATATTCTAATCCTTTATTCTGGTTCAGTGAAGATGGAAAAGAGTCAGTACACCTTCCTTAGGGAATACTCTTTTTTGTATATGTAAAAATGTGTTTGTTAATATGAGTATCCATTTTTAATATCTGTCTAACTGCACATTGGCAGAGGTGAACTGATCCTTTTGGAGGCAGGAAGCATAATAAAGCAGACAACACTGCAGACCCTCTGAGTGTCAGCCACACCACACTTGGTATGGAGGATTTCAGTGTTTTCATTTTACGTGGGTGAAAACAATTTTGAAGAGGTAAAAAATAACCTCTCACTGGCTCTCCTCATGACTGTCAAGGGGCAGGGCCGAGTCAAGATCCCTCTGTCCCTGCCTCCCCAGGGAGGAAATTTTGTGTTGGACCCCTGAGCTTATCAGTGTCAACATCCTCTTTGAAGAGGATCATTCATGAGGGTCAGTGGATGTTAGGATGTTAATCTCCCCAAAATTCGTATGTTAAACTCTTTACCCACCACTCCATGTGTAAGAGGTGAGGTCTGTGGAAGATGCTTGGGGCATGGGGCAGTCTATTTTATTCTCACAAAATAGATCACAGAGACTTCTCACCTTGTTCTACCACAGAAGGACACAGCAAGAAGATACCACCTATTAACCAGGAAATACATAGATAAATAGGACTTCCCCAGGCACTACATCTGCCAATGCCCTGAAACTGTACTTCCTGGGCTCCCCGAAACATAAATTTCTGTTTCTTATAAGTTATCTAGTTTTTAGTATTTTGTTTTAGCAGCCTGAATCCACTAAGGCACTGTTGCAGGTGTATAAAGCAGCAGAAGATGTGTAAACAGGGATGAACAAACGACCATACTTCAAACACTTCTCAGTTTGGTTGCTTTTGCTTCTCATTCTGTCTTCAAAGTGGCACTTTCTTAGTGCTTACCATATTCTGGTTTCCACCGGAACCAACTAGATTTAAACAAACAAAAATTAAGCTATTCATGCAAAGCAGACTTCAAATAATGGAATCAATCCCATTCCGAGATGCAATGTATTCCACAGTTAATTAGTAAGCAAAGCTATCTACTATTTATATGTATGGTCACATGAAAGTCCATTCTCAAGTTATGATTAAAAAGATAGAAAACAAATATTTCTTAATCTTCAGGAGGCTCTTCCATCTGGAGCAGAGTTTTTGCAAATTGACAGGTAATTCTATGCCTGTGACATGAAGGTGGACATAGGGATGGAAAATATAAAAGGCTACAAAAACAGGCCACCAACAGCAAGTAGCAAAGCAGCAGGCATGCATGATTCATTACACACACACACACACACACACACACACACACAGAGCCCATACCAGGAGCCATACTTCCTCTTTCCATCCACATAGAAATGTGCTCTCAAGTTATTTTTTTCCTTGAAAAATATACTTGAGATAATCTTGTTTTCCTTTTTGCTAGAAATATAGCTCCAGAGAACTATTTCTGTGCTCTGAGGTAAACAGTAGTGCAAGAAACATTGTGTTAACTGTATGGTGAATGTGTTACCTGTAATTAGAATAAAAGTGCAAGAGAAAAGTAAGAATTTTGATGACAATGAGTTTCATTCTCTCTTTGTCATACTCTGACAAATAATGGCAGTTCTAATCACAGTTTTTATTGGGATGCTTCCCCTAAAATACTTTTCTTCTTCCAAAAGGAAGCACTGGGAATATGTAGAAAAGAGAGCTCAGCAAATGAGGTATGATTGAAAAATATGATAAATGTCTAAATTGTTTAAATCTATTGGAATAAGAGACACATTGCCATGAGTCCTCCTCAAAATATTCTCCGTGGCATCAAACACACTTATCTCATCATTCTTGCTGCTTTCTTAAGCAATTCTGGAAGACTTCTTTAGTGAGTGTCTTTAGTTGTACTATCCTGGCTGCTTGGATGTTCTGAATTTATTCAAAATATGTCCCTTTCATGCTCATTTTAATTTTGGGAAAAAGCCAGAAGTCATGATCCAGTGAATAAGGTAGACAAGGACACACTGTAATGTTTTTAGGAGCCCACTTTTACTTTAGATGGTATTCAGAGCAGCATTTGCTATATTTCTGATCTACAGTATCTCATAACAACACTCACAAAAGATGACTTCAAGAACATGAAAAGAATATTGGGATAAGAGAGGAAGTGGCTTGAGGGAGATAAAAGCAATGTGCTTTTACTGTAATATTTTTCAAATATTTAAAAAATTAGTGAATGGTTGTGAAACATTATAGATACATATTTTATCATACCATATATCACTATATGTGCAAATGCAATATTATTCCACCACAAAAAAGTCAGGATAGAATAGGATTTTTCCTATGAAGCAAAACGAATGGAAACAAAATACATTCTGTTACAAAAAGAAAGACAAGTACTCCATGTTTTCTTTCCTAAGTGGAAACGAATAAAAATCAATGTGGATGTAGAATAGTAATTAATAAAGTGGGGCGGAGTAAAGGGGGTTGAAAATGATCAGCGCAAACTGAATGAATGTGTGGAAATGGCACACAGAGCCCCAGTGATATATACAATAACTACGTGGTTATTACAACTACCAAAAGGAGCAGAACATTGCCCTTGGTGCAGGGCTTTCCCCCTACACAGCATAGGGCTGAAGCCCAGCTGTTTGTCATGAATGAGGATGAGAGGAGTTCCCCACCTCAAAAACAGGAGAAAGTACCACTGGACAGGAGGACCTAACATACACAATAACAGGCCTGAACTTTTCCCATCCTTGTGAGAGTAGTCTATGACCCAGAGTAGAGCTAAATAGCTTCAAAGAACTAAGATAGAGCTGGATCAAAGCCAACCTAGAAGATTGGAAAAACTCCCCAGGTGAACTCTAAAGTTGGAATTAGAAGGCAAACGAGGAAGCCCAGGAGAAAAAAAAAATCAACAGATGCATAAAACAGAAAAAAAATCAATGAAAAATAACTTAACAGAAAAATTTTCATTCATAAAATAAGAACTACGTCTTCACAGAATTGAAAATGGATATACTCTGTACAAAAAACAAAACAAAACAAAACAGGAAGTTACAAATACAAAGATAGGTATATATACCAAAAACAAACAAACAAACAAAACCTGAAAGTTTCATTCAATGGTCCTTGGACAAAGATGGAGACAGGAACAAAATCATGAACACAAGGCATAAAATACAATTGAAACAATTCATGAATATCAGCAAAAATAGTAAATGTAAATAGCTTTCCTCAATTTAAAGGCAGACATCGAAGGCTATAATTTTTTAAATTCCAATTATAAATATTTATAAGATATGCAGTTCAAATAAAGTAATACAGAAGGTCTTGCTGATGGATAATTGTGTGATTTTTTTTTTTTGGTCCATGAGTGTCATCAACAATGCTGCAATGATAATTTCACTCATATACTATGCACAGTTGTGTGGATCCCTGTGGACAGATTCTTGGAAGGGGCATCTTTGAATTAATCAGTAGGTGCATTTGTAATTTTGGTAACTATTGACAATTTTCCTTCACTACTGACTATTCCATTTTGCAGTCCTATCTGCAATGTATTTCTTTTACTGTATTTCCACTGGGAATTTCAATTGGCATAGGTGCTCTGGAGAAAATTCTGTGGTTGTCTTATAAAGGTAAAAGCATTCATGGAATTTTGAGTTCTAACCCATAGAGCATAACACTAATTTTATTATCAAGGGGCATAGACATGGGTGTGTCACTCACACATGTGTTCTTTAGAATATTTCTACTGATAAATTATCAACTTTAATTTGATGAGTTTTATTATATTAAGCAATGAGCACTTAATAGGAAAAAACATAGCACAAAAATAAAGTATTGAATTTTTAATATTTATTGAGTGTATAAAAAAAGCATCAACATTTTCAACATCAAATGATTTTTGGTGTACAAAGTCTGAAAAAAAAAGCAGAAATAAACTCCTACATTAATCACAATGAAAATTCCAATAGCATTCTACAAAAAAATAATTACTTCAATTATCACATCTAAGGGAGTCTTCATACAGGGCGAAAGCACATTCTATACACGTGTATCACTTATACTGAGAGCACATGTGTTTTGTTTTCCTGTCCTTTTTGTACAACATACTTGAGATCTCATTGGTTGTGTTGTTTTGTCAGAAGGTTCTTATTATATTATACAATGTGTAGCTAATAGGAGCATAAAATATCAATAAAATAAAGTATTAAAATATTAATATATTGTGTGTTTAGAATAAACATCAACATTTTCACATCAGCTGTGAAAATGTACTTGCTTACAAAACCTAAATGATAGCATCAGAAATAGAGTTTTATGTAAACTACAATGAAAATAACAATAGAACTCTACAACAAAAAATAATCTTTCCTTTGACTGTCACACTCAAGGCAGTCTTCACACATGAAAATTACATGTCCCATACATAAGTATTTCTTACACTGATAGCACATATGTTTTGTTTTCCTGTCCTTTCTTGTAGGGTACAGTTGACATCATTTTGGTTTTCTTGTTATCAAAGTAGATCTCTGGGATGCTGCACCTGCCTATTCACCTGTCAACTTGCCAGTATACTCTACAATTTTTTGTGTAGTTCCCTGGGCCAAAACACTTTGTTTTTCATCATCTATAAATGATCTCTTATGAGTTCCAGTCCCAATTCTCTAAGAAAATTTCCCTGTGATATTTTGCACTTGTTATTTTCTTTGTAAACTATTAAATTATTTATGCCACACATGTTTAGGATCAAGTAAAATACAACCACTGGCCAATGTTTTGTGTTTTAAGTGACACCATATTTGCTTCATAACTCTTCAACAGCATTCACTCCAACTTTGGTTTTGTTGTAGAAAGTTTCCATCTCAGGCTTCCATTTTGTTGAGGTTTCTCTGTCAATATTTCCATCACTGTGCAATGTTAACATCCGCAGTATCAGATTGTTTTTCTTTGCCATATATGAGGCCAATATAAATCTTTCTGAAATCCAAAGATTGTATTATACTATTCTGTATTTTGAAATTGCATCATTTCATTTGGAATTTCTCCTTTTTTCTTGCATATAGTTCCCGCACTGGTCAACTTGTGTGCTTTTAACAAATGTAACATCAATTGGAAATTAGTAAGTCAATTGTTTAATGTCATATTGTGATTAGTTTGGGAGATTGGAGCAACAAGTCTGTTTCAAACATCATTCAGTTTATTAAAATATGAATAAGGACCTGGTGGCTGAGTTCCAGGATAAATTTCTAAATTGAAAGTATAATAAGTCTTCACATCTACAGAGCCATAAATTTTTATGCCATATTTTGAAGAGTTTTTTTGGTATATATGGCCTGAAGCCACAGAGATCATGAAATGATGCAACATGTTCATCAATAGTCATATATTCAGATGGTGTGTAATTTGCTTGAGAAATACTCACAAATCTCTCAAGCAATGACCAGATTATCAGTTCTTTTTCTTTCTTGGCAAGTGATTTTGTCATCAAATCTCTGGCAATTTTGAAGGAAACAAAAATTTCCTCGGTTTCATTGTTACACTCATCACTTTTTCATAAGTCTTTTACATCCCTGCAATTACCATGAGAAAGACCTATGAAGTACAGCAGATCTCTGAATGCTTTCAGTTCAGTTAGTGAGGTGTCATAATAAACACATTTTTGAGCATGGCTATTGGTGCATATAGAACGTTTTACTTGTATTTCAGCATTTGTGTATTTTACATCTTGTAGCATTTTCTCTGTTACAGTGAATGGCAGTGCTCCCATTCCATTCAATAGATTTCACACCTGCCAAAATCCTCACTATATTTTCGGATCCAGTTCTAACATTGGGTTATTCCATTTGGTTGTATGACCATTTTGCAACATTTTGATTAGTCAAATAAGCTCTCACATTACTGTTTACTCTGTCATCTGGATCAAGGAGGTCTGCATTCCTTGTCTGGATCAATCGATTCTTGCTCCATTTCACTGTCATAGGAAATTTGGCACACATGGCCAGCATCAAAATCGTCATCATCGTCATCATCATCATCATCATCATCATCATCATCTTCATTGCACACCCACACCACTCTTTAGTTATGAGAACATGTATTTTACCATAATGGATCATCTTCATCATCAATGCATGAGTAATCTGATGATTCACTTTTGATCTCCTCCAAAACTTGAAAATCTGGTTTTTCTTGGGCCCTTGTACTGAATTAGGCTACTTCTATCAAAAATACCAAAAGAAAACTGTTTTTTAAACAAACCCTAGAGTGGTGTGGGTGTATTATAACCTCTGTTATACTCAGGTAAACATACACGAAACCTGTTAGAGCACCATGTGGGAGAAAATCCCAGTTTGACACTTTTTCACAGGTGCACACACTTTGTCTTTTGTCACAGCAAGTGGCTAAACAAAAGATTGCTTCCTGCATCCTTCAGGCAAAGGTATTAAGATGCACAGCCATCTACTATTATGCTAAAGTGAAAATTCACAGTAGAAAAGTAAGAGATGGGTTTGTGGAACTAGTATTATACTCTGCAGGCTAAACATGTAATATAAAGAAATTCTCAAATATGAACATAAAGAGACCTGTAAAATGAGCTCAAGTTAAGCATGATTTGGAATAATGGTCCTCTGTATGCTGACAGAAAAATAAAAAAGATATGTTAATATGGAATAATATACCACAGTTAAAGGAAATGAATTAGAGCTATTTATATCAACCAGGCTAGGCAAATCTATGATATTCAGTAAAAGGAAGAAGCTGCCACATGATATACACAGCATAATGCTATTGATTAAATTTTAAATAATTACATAAACACTGTAAAGTATGTGCTTGTTATTAAATTATAATTATAGAAATATAGGTTTATACACTATGTATGGGTACACATATGTACTAAAAATACTAAAAATCTATATCTAAAGTCTTGGCAGTGATTCCTTCATAGATGGGATGTGGAGTTATTATAGCGGTGGAAGGGGACTAGTTCGTAGTAAGCACTAGATAAAATCTATTATGGATAATATTATTTTTGGTAATGAAAAGCTAACAGTAGACAACATTAACAGTAGTTCATTTTGGATGCAGTATTTTCTGCATTATTTTTTATTCTAGCCCTCCCTTCACCCCCTCCACCCTTCCCTCTTTACAAAGACTTTATTTCCATTTTTTCCATTTCTCATCATTTTTCCTTTCCCTTCTTTCCTTTCCCTTGCCCCTCCCACTACCCCTACCCCCTTGGACCTTTTCTACCTATTTTGCATTACCGATTATTCATTCTAATCATTGGTACATTTTAGGTATACAATATAATGACATTCATCATTGGAAATTTGCACCTTTACATAATCTCTCTGGGTTCTTATTTTTCACCGTTGCCCAGCCCTCCCTTCAACCCCTCCATTCCTCCCTATTTACAAAGATTTTGTTCCTATTTTTCCATTTTCTCATGTTCTTTTTGTGTACTTAATATTCTACAATACTTATTGAAGAGACATATAAAGAAGACCTGTGTACCACTGAACCAAATACTGGCTGCTGTGTAATATTCCTTGATCAATATTTTCTTTCCTTCCCTCTTCCTTTCGTTCTTCTTTCTCTCCTTACCTCCATTTAACACCCCTTTCCTCCATCTCTCCCCATGGTTAGTAAATAGCATGAATACCCCAAAGAACAAATTAACTTGTTCGCTTCAGAGCAGGCTAAAATCCAAATATTCAAGTATGTTTCTTTGTTTCTTTTTCTTTTTTCTTTTTTCTTTTTCTTTTTTTTTGTACCGGGGATCAAACTCGGGTCCTTGTGCTTGCACAGCAGGTGTCAAAACCACTAAGCTAAATCCCCGGCCAGAGATTCTGATTTTTTGTGTGTGTGTTTGTTTGGTTTTTTGGTACTGGGGATCGAACTCAGGTCCTGGCGCTTGCACAGCAGGCGGTGAAACCACTGAGCTAAGTCCCCGGCCCAAGTATGTTTCTTTTTCAATGTTCCCTGGTCCATTCTACTTTGAGTTAGCTATTGGTAAAGGAAGGTCTTAATGGAGCAAATGGCCATGCTGTAGTATCTGGATGACCACTTACTTTTATTCAGGAATAGAAGAGACATACATCTTGGATCAGTAGATGGCAATAAGTATATAGCATTAATAATTAATGGAGTTCAGTACAGAGCTAGGAAGGGAACCAGGTGCTATAGTTCAGATCTTAAACATCTCCCAGAATCCCATGTGTTAAAGGTTTTGTCCTTAGGGTGGCACTATTAGAAGGTGGGGAAGACTTTAAGGGGTGAGGCTTAGTGGGAGGTGTTTGGATCATTGGGTGTATGCCCTTGATGGGGACTGTGGGACTGCAGTTCCCTTCTTCACCCTCTCTTTTGCTTCCTGCTTATGAAGTGAGTGGTTTTGCTCTGTCACAGGCCCAAAGCCATGAAACTAGCTGATCATACACTGAAACATCTGAAACTGTGAGCTAAAATAAACCTTTTCTCATTATAAGTCAGTCATCTCAAGTATTTTGTTACAGTGACAGAAAGCTAACAAGCACACTGGGTATATCTGACTTCCAACCATTTCCTTTCAGTTCTGCACCAGACAAAGCAAAAATTATCCCCATCCACATCTCTACCCTCTACTGCCCTGGGATAGCAATGAGAAGCATTGGAAGCAGTAGCTTGGCTTTTCTTTGTCCACAGTTGACCATGATGGCACACATCCATATTTCTAGCACTATGGAAGACTGATGCAGGAGGATCTCAATCTCAAGCCCAGCCTGGGCAACTTATGAGTTAGTGAGATCCTGTCTTAATATTAAAAAAATAAAGAAAGGGCTGGGGATGTAACTCAGTGTGAAGGCTGTGGGTTTAATCCCCTATTTTCTGCCTCCATATTGAGAGTTTGTAACCAAGGGAACAGAGAATGACATTTATTTTTTGTTTTGTTTTGTTTTTCCTGTTTTTGAGCCAGAAGCCCTAAGCAACCTTAAGGTTTTCTCCTCTGAAAAGCTGTAAGAAGAAAATAGACTGCATAGGCACTTCTCTGTTGCTGGCTCTGACAACTCCTGGCCCTGTTCAGCAGACCATCTCCAGGGCCACAGGGAAGGCACTGGCTGTACCCAGGCTGAGTACCTGTCCCAAGCCAAGGAGTAACCAGCTGCAGCTGCAGGGGCCCTTGGGAGAGGGCAGGGCGCAGATACTCAGACCTCCAGCTGTTCGGTAGGGTGAGGGAGAGCAAGGCCTGGCCAAGGGACCTGGCACAGCCAGAAGCAGACTTAGCACTGTGTGGTTTCTTAGCGACTAGGTGCTCTGCCTAGTTTCCAGAGGAGAGTGACAAGAGAAACAGCTTCAAATAGAATAAAGGACAAAACGATGAGTCTCCTAGACAATGTCACAACTGAGTTTATGATCTGGCTCCTTTTCTGAAGAGCATCACCCTGTCACTTGGTGGCACTGCTTCATCTGACTGCTGATATTTTGTTATCCTCTCTCCAATTCCCAGTGAGTTATGGCAGACATGGTGGGACTGAGGTGCAGATACTCCCAGGTGCACAGCCTCTGTGGTATGGGGTGACTTAACCAATTAGGTTGACCACAAGCTACTTTACCATTCTGTCACCAAAGATATTTTTAAAAAGAAGAGTGGAAAAGGAGAAACAAGAAAGGCAGTAAACACACACAGTCTATGGAAAAGCCAATTTGTGTTCAATTCTTGGTGCCCACCACTCTCTGACTTAGGGAATGCTCTTTTCTGTTCTGGATCCTGGTTTCCTCCTATACAATGACAATGACATGACTTTCTCCCATAATTGCTATGTGGAATATATAAAATTATAACATATAAATTATATAAATATAACATAAATTATAACATATAAACTTACTGCGCAGTGTTTAGCACATGGAAAATGCTGTTTAGATACAAGCTATGGGCACATATAATTAGTCATAATGTTATAGAAGAATGGATAATATTCTGCCAAGCTCAAGAATGGCAGTTGTATGGAGGCCCCACACATACTTACAGCTCCAGTTCCTTAACTCAGTTGGAAGGAAACAGTGTTTTAGTACTTCTGAAAGTACTGTCTGACTCTGCTTTCAGAGCTTGCAAGGTTAGTAGGTTGTCTCCTAAGAACCTATGATGAGACACAGGTTATTCAAGGAATTTTCTATAATTCTGAGTCCAGGCCACCTCTCATAGGCACCACAACCCAATTTTTAAAAGTGCTCTGCTGATGTAACCTCTCCTCCTTAAACAAGCTGACAAGATTACATATGTAACACAATGCCAGCCTATCAATTCCATGAAAGAAATTGTCACAAAAGGAGGTATGCTTGTAATCTATTTGACTCTATGTGCATATTGCACATCTCACTGTAATAAAATGACAATGTGAAGAGAGTGTCAACATACTGATTTACAGTGCAAATGACCTTACAAACATTTCCAGGTTCAAAGTCTATAAGGTCAATGCATAGTCACTCCCTAGTCTGAATTTCCCAGGGAGGAAGGGAATAATCAGAGAGAGATTGTGGATGAACTTGGCAACAAACAGAATCATCTGAATGGAATGTTTGAAAGGATCAGGCAAATCCAAAGGCACAGCAAAATCCATAAACTCCATTGGTTACAATACCTGCAACCTTTCCAACATGAAGGCCAGTCTTGACATCAGGACTGGAATTGTTGAAGTCCTTTGGTTCCTACTGCCTCTCAGCAATCCTCCCTCCAGTGTGTACTGATTATGTTTTCTGGTAGCTCTTTCTTTCTTTGCTGATCAATCATGCTCTTTACCAGCCTTACATTGCCTTGTTCTCTTTACTTCCTAAAATCAATGTAATTAATGCACTCAACACTTTATCTAGTTATGTTTTGCATGGATATGTTTCAAGAATACTTAAAAATCTACCATTTTATCACATTTCTAGCACATAATATATCATTATTACATATAATTACCACACTGAACGATAGATTGCCAGAATTTGTTTACCTTATAACGGCAAATTTAAACCCTTTGACCAATATCTCTCCTCATTTCCTACACACCTTCCCTGAATCCCTGGTAACCAGTCTTCTGGAGTTTCTATGATTTTTGACTTTTTAAATTCCACATATAATGACTCTGGTCATATTTATTTCATGAGTCAGGTAAAGAGTTAATAAGGACAAGGTAACATCTTTCTCTTTAACGTATTTACAGGAGCTCTGAACCATTCAGTGTTTCTTTTGCTGATGGTAGTTTCATTCCACTTAACTCCAATTCATCTCAAGAAGATCTGTACATCTGCACTAAAAAAACCTATCTGGAGTTCTTCCTACATTTTTTCTCTCTTTTATTCTCTTCTCATATCCTCTTGACACGCTCCTTGTTATTCTTCTAAATCTCTTGTTCCCTTGGGGCATTGTTCCCTGCAGGAGAATCTGTAGCTTTGGGCTACAGATCTCTTCGCCTTCTTAAGCCCTTCCATGTCTACAGGTGCAGCAATAACCCTCAATAAAGTCTGGAGTGGAGAAGAGTAGATTAAGTCACTTAAACCAGCACATGCCATTTGGAGATTCGTTTTGAACAAGTTGTTAATTCAGGACTGAGGCTCACGTCTTATGCAATCAAACTTTGCATTTTATCAAGTTAAAAATGAATTATTTATGCAAGGGTAAAGGAGACAACAAAAATATCTGTAGGTGCCAGCAGGGGTTCTGCTGATACCAGAGAGAATGAGGTCCATGGCAGAGGACATGCAAAGTCATCACAAATAAAATTCACATTTGTCTTTGCAGCTTAATTGCTCATGGTTAAAAGGAAAATAATAGAAGCAAGGGTTTGTTAACATAAACCATGAAATTTTGTCCTGGGAACTTTTGTCCTCTTAATAATTCCCAGCAATGTGGACCTTGAACAGTGACTGACTGTGTGGAGTTTTAAGAGAAACAGCACAGAGATCCAATTTAGAAGTGAAGAGGCCGGGGATTTAGCTCAGTGGTTTCACTGCCTGTTGCGCAAGCACAAGAACCTGAGTTTGATCCCTGGTACCCCCCCCCCAAAAAAGACTAGAAGTGAAGAAAATTTCCCAGTGCCAGTGTTAGTAATAATTTCCTCTTTGCAATATCAAAAGGAGAAGAGCTATAACCATGTGGATGACAAAAGGGATGGGCTTTTTATGTTGTGAATGTTACTCTGCTTGAAGTTAGCCACAATTTGTTATCCGGGTAAACCCTGGGAAAATAGCCCACTCAACTACACTGCCCTACTGGACATTAAGGTGGTCTAGAAAACTCCCGTCCACACCACTGCGCTCATTGTACTACTGATTCTGGAAAATGATATGATAAATTTACTGAAATTACAACCCTGTCCATGAAACAACCCAGCCTCTCTCTTCTTTTTGGGCTATGCTCAGGAAGGGCAAGTTCAGCAGGTGGCTTTTCAGAGATGCCCCCAAGTCACAGATAGCTAAGGCTCCCTGTTTTCCTTGTCTTACTCTCCCACCATACCCTTCACTTTATTGCCTTTTGGGCAATAAAGTGCTTCCTACTTTTCAAAACTTCTATAAATTTTTCATTTTCTCTCTTTCTGTAGTAAATTTCTTAAGATAAATCTCAAAATTCCCTAATGCACCATTGCTTCTTTCTTTTAACCCTTTGCCCACTTTCCTCTTCCATTTATTGTCACAGGCATTCTTGTCCTCCAAGGAATCCAATTTCATATTTACTAATCACTGGGGCACAAGAGGGCTTTCTCTCTACTCTTGCCAAGGCATTAGCTGTTTTTCTACTTCATATATTATCTACAGCCCCACAACTCAAGTTCTGCAGAAAGATTTCAAAATGAAGCGTATAGAAAAGAGAATGTTTGGATCAGTCAGAGTTCAGTTTGTTTGTTCATTTAAACAAAAACAAAAGCAGCCAAACAAAAATAATGAGTTTGACAATAGTGACCTCATAATTGTCCCAAGGGTTAAATTTCACTTCAACTTTTAAGAACTTGCCTAGGGTGTACCTGGCACACAGCAAATGCTTAGAAAACAATTGTCTCTTCCTTAATTTAATGTCAATCACTGAATTTTGAAGCTTGGCTTTGTTGCCTATCATTTCCTACAATCTTTCCTTCTCCTATGTGTCCACATAGCCGATTTTTTTCTTTTAATATGACTTGTGTACATCACAACCTCTGCTTTGGCCAGTCCTCAAATAGTCAGTTATTGTGCATCCAATGTATACCTTACATTTTCAAGTGGTACTATATGACTCACTAGTCCTGTTTTGTTTTTCTTGGTTCCATACATGCACTAAATGAGATACAATGATCCAAGGAAAGGTGTAGCTTTCTAGCACAAAGCTGCAAGGGCTATTACACCTGGGCTGGGGGAGGATACCTGGTTACGCTGCTCATTGTGCACATCTTCACCCCCACCCAGGGCCACTGCATCTTGCTTTATTTGGGACCAGGAGGAAGATGAGGAGTTTCTGGGAATAACCACAAATAAGTTTCAGTCAGTTACTGTCACTCTTAGTCATTTCCGGCTGGCCCTCTTCTGATCCTCTAATGACCTAGCCTACCAAACATGAGGCAGGTGCCCAGTACCCCTGGGTTAGGCTGGGGAGGAGACTGAGGCAAACTAGACCATCTGCTCAAAGGCACATGATGAGACTAGAGCTCAATCAGTTGGCCTTGAACTTGCCACAAGAGTTTTAGAGATGGGGTCGTAGATGCTAGATTGTAATGGGATCCTGAAGGAATCTTGACAGAAATTCTACAGTGGGAGGAGGAAGGCAGGGTGTCTGCTCTGGCAAGCACAGGCCCCAGGATTGGCTGGAGAAGAGTGCTGTTGGTATTTGGTATTTGGTATTTGGTATTTGCCTCCATGCTGATGTAAGTAAGCACGCTGCTTCTGTACTTCACCACAGTGCAAAGCCTGCTCTGGGAAGGGCACAATTCCAAGGTCCAGGACATGTAGATAGGGAATCTGCTGTGGTGGCAGGGAGCCTGCTGGGCCAGTGGGGCTCCAGTTTTAAAATGTGGCAGGCTGTTGAATGGTGCTCCCACCAGCAAAACCCGTTTCCTCATACACCTGTCTACCTTGGTATTCCTGACAATTTTAATTTCTGTGAATTAATGAATGAAAAATAATCTCTTACTATTTGTATTTCCTATTTGTTAGAAAGTTACTTTTTTTCTATAAAGTATGGACAATCTTCTCTGAACTACCTGTTTACACCCTCTGTCCATTTTTTTCTGATTCTTTGTGCCACTTACATTTTGATTTTTAGGAGTTCTTTAAATGGTTCTGGATTATAATTCAGAACTGACATACAGTAAAAGACACACTCCAAGAATGATGAGAAAAGTGTGTTCAAAGCATGGTGGGGGTGTCCTTTAAGGGGGATTCATGGCAATGTATTTTTAATGAATTTTTTAAAAAATATTTAAATATTCACCATATTTTTTACCACTCCTTATACATATATACATACAATGTTTTCTCTCTGTTACTCATGTGTATTTCAATTTAGTTCAAAATATCCTGCGACGTATGGCAGTTTCTTAAAGATGCATTTATTCATGTGGGCAAGGATATGTATTGGCAATGTAACCTATAATCAACAAAATGTTAAAGTAACTGAAAGCTCTTTCAGTAGTAGAATGTCTAGTTAGATTGTATTCTTTTTAGGCTAGTGATGTAGTTCAATGGCAGACCATTTGGCTAGCATGCACAAGGACATGGGTTCAATCCCCAGCACTGTAAGAAAACACTGTAGAAATTACATTCTGTGCATTCTGTGTCTTGCTCAACAGCAATTTAAAGGAAATTGTTCATATAATAACGTCCAAAAATTTTATTATTGGATGAAAAGGCAGGTTACAAAATGAGAGCTCAATATTCAAGATTTATTATGATACCTACAGAAGTAGCAATACTATATATTCCCTATATAGTCCCCATGTATCTCAATGAATCATCACAAAAGCATTATGATTCCAATACAGATAGGCCCAAATACTACCGAACTGTGTGAACTCTTCCCCATGAAATTTTCTAGTTTGTGTCTCTAGAGGAAGACACAAATATTCCTCTAGAGGGACAACTGACAACTGAAACATTTTCCATCACAGAGGACTAGCTCTTGCCTAGACCTGCTGGGAGGCTTAAGGCCTAAAGGGGTTACACAGTCTCCTTTCCTCTGCATGAGGCCCTGTAACACCCACTTAAGGACTGCAGAACTCAGGATTTCCCCAATGTTCACACATGAATGTGCATGAGCTCACACACACACACACACACACACACTCTTCCACAGGGAAGTTGCCTCCAAGATGAGTTCATCTTTACTCTTTCAGGGGTTTGAAGAGAGCCTAGAAGGGCCTTGGGGTGTATATTTGCCATGAGAGTCCAAGGGCAATGTTCTTTAAATTTAAAAAATAAATCCTTCTAACTTTGTTTGCAAAAGTCAGAAATTTTTTCTGTTTTGCAAAACTTCTTCAACCCAATGAAAAAACAGAAGCAGACATTTAGAGGGGGAAGGAGAAAAGCAGTGACCATCCCATGAGCTATTGTTCTGTTTCAGACTCAGTGTCAAGCACTAAGTTACAGCTCTATCAGTAAATGAAAATGCCACTCCTGACTCACAGATGAGGAAGTTAGGGGGAAATGACTGAAGTTACTTGCTTACTATTTATTTATTTTATTTTATTTTATTTTATTTTTATTTATTTATTTTTTTGGTACCGGGGATCGAACTCGGGTCCTTGCACTTCTAAGGCAGGCGGCAGAACCACTGAGCTAAATCCCCGGCCCCTCTTGCTTACTATTTAATATTTGCCTCACCTGTTACAGGTCCTTTCCCATCACTGTTGCAAATTACCGCTGTTGAAGCTGCTGAGGGCCTGGTTTCAAAATTCCCTTTGTAGGCTTTGCTTGGTGAGGTGCTGATGAGCAAAGAGCTGAGTTGAGTGTAGGCAACCTCATTTCCTGCTAGGATTTCCCTGTGCTCATTTTCCAGATCTCTTCAGCCAGAACTCATTCTATGTATACATCACTGAATGCTGCACGTCATATGGGACAGAAATGAATCCCAGCAAAGGAAGACCTCAGTGATCATCTTCAGATGCTAAAGCAGCAGTGCTCAACCTTTTTTGGCACCAGAGACCTGTATCCCAGAAAACCATTTTTTTCACTGACCTGGGTGGGGGAAGATTTTTTTTTTAGTTTCCTTTCATTGTTGTTGTTGGTAGTGATTATAATACATAATAATTACATTCCCCAGGACTAGCATCACTGCCTCAGCTCCACCTCAGATCATCAGGCATTAGATTTCATAAGGAGTATACAACCTAGATCCTTTACATATGCAGTTCACATTAGCATTCACACTCCTATGAAAATCTAATGCCTCCAATAATCTGACAGGAGGCAGAGCTCAGGTGGTGATGAGAGCATGGAGAGAGGCTGTAAATACAGATAAAGCTTCTATTGTTCTCCCACTGCTCACTTCCTGCTGTGCAGCCCTGTCCTAACAGGCCTGTATGAGTCTGTAGCCCGGGACCGGGGACCCCTGTACTGGAGGAGAATCAGAAGTGAGAGTAGCACAATGAAAAAATACGATTGCCCCAAAAAAGAAAAATCTGGCTTGGGGTCAAGTCAGCTAGTATGGTGATAAATCCTGTAAAGGTATAGAGGAGGAATCTAGGAAGCAAGGAAGGCTTGATTCCTGTAAACCATCCATATGGCCTCATTGGGAAAGACACATGCCCTCTCTGAGCCTTCCACTACTCACTAGAAAAAATAGATGATATTACCCTCAAAGTGTGGACTGGTAACTTTGCTGCAGTTGTTGTTCATCCTTCTATTCTGCAAGGAAATAGAATCTCATTAAGTATCTCACACCTTTCTCTCCGCATCAGTGCTTGAAATCTAATAAGAAAGGAGCTTTCTAAATAAAGTAACATAATTTATTGTGCAAGCCAAAATATTTTTGAGATTGAGAAAGACTGCTGTTGACAATAATCCCACAAGGGCAATACACATAAAATGGAATTTCCTGTGATAGTGAACCTTTTAGAGCTTTCAATGATAACAGCCCACAGTGGCATGTGGCCATAGGTTCACCACCACTGCCTCAGGAGAACAAATCACCCTATTTATAAAGGTAATTAGGGTAATTTCTAATGCAGGAAAACAGAAAGACCTTGCTGTCAAAGATGTCTAGAAGTTTCTAAGAGTTGCTTTGGATGGGAAATGAAGACCACAGAGAAAGAAAAACAGACAGCTTTCCTTCCAGGTAAGCAGAGACTGAGAAAACTAAATGCTTAGATTGGGCCTAGGAAATAATTATATTAGCATTAGGAAGAGAAACTGGAGACAAGAAGAAGGAAAAAAAGCTTAACAGGTCCAACTCTCAAAAGGAAACTACACACCTACAATTTGTCTCTTTGTGTTTTGAAGTTTGTTATAATATCATAACCCATGTTCTTAAATCCTCAGCAGCTGGTTATGTTTTATACTCTTGATGATTCATTTCAAAAAGGGAGGACAAAGCAAAAATATTAAGAAAACAAGTTTACAAAACCAGGATAGCAAGTTCCAGAAGCCCTACTTACTTACAGCAGTAGGTGATAGAGTCTGCTAGGATTCTCTAGGATTTTCTCCTAGAGATTCTTAACATATAGCATAAAACAGCAATTTCTTTTGAAACTGTAATATGGCAAGCATCCACCACCACTGGTTTTCCTAGGCATTCTGCCTTTCACCAGCTTTGCATTTGAAAGTTCTGTGTATGATAGAGTCCAGTGCTCATAATCAAAGAAAGCTTTTGGTCTACACCCTCTGAGTGCATGCAGAGAAGAGTAGACACAACAAAGTGGGTCCCAAAATATGGAGATAAGTTTTGCAAAACCCAGAGGTACATCACTCATATGCTTACATTTTCCCAAGACAAACAGAAATGAAAATAATGGAAAATAAAGTCTAAAACACATTACAGGGGCTGGGGATGTAGCTTGGTGGTAGAGCATGAGTTTAGCAATGCACAAGGCCCCGTGTTCAATTGCCAGCATTAAACAAACAAAATAACAATAACAAAATATAACACAAATAAAAGCAGTTAGAGCTAGTTAAAAAACTTAAAATGAAATACAATCTAAATCACTAAAATCAGTGGAAGAGAATTTTTCCCAGTCAACTTTGGTGTCATTACTATAGGCTTTTCTAAAATGAAGAGCTGATTTGGGAGAAATATTTATTGGGGATTTTCCCTTTTTGCAGTATTGGGGATTGAACCCAGGGTATTGTTTATGCTAGGCAAGTGCTTTAGCAGTGAGCTACAGCCTCAGCCCCTTGGAGAAACATTTTAACATAATCATTTCTTGTTTGTTTTTAGAATCAAAGCCTTCTAAAATTCCTCTGTAATGTGATTTAAAAATGTGTGCACATATACATATATTTGGTGTGGATATATGTATATATGTGTGTCCATAGAGGCTAAAAATATAGACTTTTTACAAATTGAATGTTTTCAATAGCATTATGCATGTACATGTATATTTCCAGACATCATATACACATTGTAGACCCAATGGCATTTTTATTATTTTTATTCCAACTTACTATTCCCTATTAGACCTTAATCTTTGGATTTGTGACTTTGTCAACAAAGCACTTTTCTGGAAAGAAATTCCTTTTATGTATTCAAGGGATTACATCAGTTTTTTTAAGTAAATCTGTATAATTTTAATGTTTACTCCTTTACTTTTGCTTGTTTTTGCTTAAGATGTGCCTGCGTGTGCATATGCAAGTTCTGTACATTATTTTTTTTCACTGTTTGGTTTCTTTCCTTATATTTATTTATAGCTATCATTGATTGTGTCCCTACCATGCTAAGCTGTGTGCTAGGTATCTCACACATTTTGTCTCTAATTTTTTCAGAACACTGAAACGTAATTTCTAATTGAGGAAACCAGATTTTCACCTTGTTCATGCAGCTGGTAAATTTTTCTCTTCCATATCCCTGGGGGGCCCAGTCACTGAGTTCTGTTAGCTCTCCTCCTCATCAGTTTCCCTTCCATCACACTGCCTCCATCATGGCAAGCTCTGCTCCTGCCAGAAGCACCCCCTCATTCTTATCAGGGCCAGGTCTTTCCCACTAGTCTGGGTTCCAGCCTTACCTTCCTTGAAGCTTTCTTCCGCCACAGCCAGAGGCAATATCTTAGAACATTAGAGGTATGTCTTAGGACATAAATGCAGCAATCACTAGCTTACTTAAGACCCTCAAGCCTCTTTTTGGTTGCAACATAACTTCCTATAGTGTGACATGCAAAAGCTTTCATGATTTGGCCCTGGACTGCCACTTTGCCAATGTTTCTCTGTCTTCTCCAATGCTGGTGCTACCACAGGCATGGATTCTTTCTTTGTCCTGAAATTTTACATTCCATCCACTCGTCCATCTCATCAACCATCCATGCTTTCTAAGCCTACTGAGACTCAGTTCAGTTTTCTTCCTTCCTTAACTTTGTCAGTCTGGAAAAGAGGAGGTGTATGGGAAAGAATAAAGAGACTTACTTTGGTAAATTACATCTTCTCACCTTACCAGGATAAAATTGACTCCAAATACGACATGTACCCTAAGGTATCATAATAATTTCTAGGAAAATATATGGTTATAAAGGCTAATTACCTGCCACTCACAGTAGATGAGTAGTCCTACAAGGATGAAAGAGTGGCTTAACAGCCAGCTTTTAAGATGGTCCCCAGTAATCCTCACCTCCTGTGCAGTCTTCTGCCCCTCCCCTCACATAATGCCACAGTTATTCTGTAGGACCAATAGAATACAGCAGAGGGAATAGTATGTGACATTGTGGCTTATGTGCTGCTCTCTCTTTTTCTCTTTTGGTCACTTGCTCTGTGTTACAGTTTGGATGTAGAACTTTTCCTCAAAGTTTCACGTGTTCAGAGGTGAAGCTTTTGGAAGGTGATTTGATCATGAGGGTGCTCAACCCTTCAGTGGATTGACCTTTGGTGAGTTTGTAGCTAAATGTGTCCTTAGAAGGTGGGGCCTGGTTGGAACAGGGGTCACTGAGGGTGTACTTGTGGAAGGGCTATCTCCCTCCCCGGGTCCTCAACAGCTCCTCCTTGGCTCTGCTTCCTGGTTGCCATGGTATAAGCAGCTGTTCTCTGACAGATCCTCCCACTAAGCCATTTCTGCTTTGGAGCTAGCTGACTGTAGACTGAAACCCCAACACATGAGCCAAATTAAACCTCTCCTCCTTCAAACTGTGGATGTCAGATGTTGCATCCCAGGAATGGGAGAGAGACTGGTACACACCATAGGCACTGGAAAAAGCAATCCATATAAAAATGTAAATCGATGCCTGGGACATAACAATCATGCAACCAATGTTAGCACTTTCGCAATTTATTTTACCCTATATCTAATTTCCATCCCTATTCATTCTTCTTAGATAGCTCCTAGGGTTTGCCTGAGGTATGCTGGCATTGTTCAGAAATGACAAGGGCAAAATACAATTGGGGCCTGGATAGAGGCAAGGGTCTGGTTTCCTCTCTACACTTTCTCTCCCCTTTAAAAGTTCAAGTTCTCTGCCTCTGGAAATGTCTTTGAGGCCCGACTACCTAAGAATACATTCTACCAAGCCATGTCCTCCCTCTCTCCCACCTAGGGGGGCAACCAGGGCTGGATCCCCAAGAAAGAAGCACAAAGATGGAAGGAGAGAATTGATTTCATGAAATTCAAAGCTAGAAAGCAGAGGACAGGGTCAACAAGCCACAAACACACAAAAGAGGAAACAGTAATATTTTATACAAGTACAGTTTGGCTTTAGTTAAGTTACTCAAGACGTGCAGGCTTCTGTTGATAACCGACCAAGCAAAAAATGTTTCAACATAACTTCAGAAACTTTTTCAATATTTTTACCCCCAACATTTGTTTTTCACTGATTTTATGCCTTCTGATTTATTGTAATGTTATGGTGAGAAGTTCTAGATTTGACATGCTGAAAACTAGATGTGCATTCTAAATGTTCACATTATGTTGCTTGTTATAGATAAAATCACTAAGTACCTTCTGCTTCAATTGGGTTAGTTCCTGTATTGGCAGAAAGGGGAGAGATGGAGGGTGGATGTCTGGGATCAACAAGAAGACGCTGGCATTGGCAGAGGTTGCAGAGGGGCATTCCTTCTTGGATTTCATGATGTGGGGACATCTCATCCAGCTCTCCCACTCACATTGATTTATAATTATGACAATGATTTGAGGAGTGGAAGGTGTTAGCAATGACTTAGAGGGATTACAGAAGGATGCAAGAGGTAGCAGCAATTCCCATTCAGAGGGGTTAGGATTGCCACATAGTGTGATCCCGGAAATGAGAGAGAATTACAAAAGTGAGATGGTTTAACTGCCATTTCATTCACCACAATTTCTTAGCTAACCACCTCAATTGTCACCATAGAGGCAAAGATGGTTCCAGAATCGCCAGCTTTTGACTTGCTGTAGAATTGGTTTACTTGTCTTCTTTACTTGTGTCTCAAAACTTCCGAACTCCATGGAGGCCAGGAAAGAAGGCTTCAAATGAGAGTAAATATTTTTACACATGTGGGTCTCTGGAAAACACAAAAGCAACAATACCCTGCTCAGCTGCTACTATAATCACAGATTCTTCTAAACTGTTTAAAGTGATGTTTAAAGTTTTATTAGTTCAAAATATCCCCACCCAGGTTTCTGAAAGGGCACTGAATGATTATATTGTAAAAGGCAAATATCCCTAGTTTGAAAATTTTAAAACATACTGGTTTATTTCTTTTTGATAGACTGCATAGCTGTGAAGGTAAAATTTCATTAAACAGGGTAAGACTTTTCTACAATTCTACCTTGATGTGCAAGTCCCAGGCTGGGCTCATTGGTTAGTGAAAGTTTTAGCTAGGAAGTCAAATTTCTATCTGTGTATCACACAGTGAAGATTGTTAAGATCTACTGAGGCTGTTGGGTCACCTTGATCATCCTTACAGAAGCAGACAGACAGTTCAATAGAAATTAAAAATAATAAGAAATATTTAAAAGGGTAGGGAAAATCCAGTGATACAGAAAAGCAAAGTAGACAGTTGAGAAATTTTATAGCATCATCCTCTTGTAGCAGACCCTGAATTGTTACGGTCAAAGACACACTGGCATGAATTCCCTTCAAAATCTGCCCCCCCACTGTGAACACAATTATCCCTTCCTTCTTGCCACTAACTAAAGCAGTTATGGAAGTCCTCTTTCATGGGTGTCTTTATGAGATGTGATAAAAAAAAATACAGAGAATGTTGCTGCTGTGTGCCATCTAACTGAAAACCAGGCTCACCAAAATATGGTGATAAGTCCTCATCCACCTTATTCACCAGATCTGGCACCACGCAACTTCTGGCTCTTCTCTAAGGTCAAAATGACCGTAAAATGGAAATATGTGAATCGATTTAGGTCACCAAGACAGCCAGGACAGATTAACTAAAGACACTCACAAAAGAGGACTTCCAGAGCTGCTTCAGAAAATGGCAAGAATGATGAGAAAATATATTCAAAGTGAGAAAGATGATTTCAAGGGAGATTCATGACAATGTGTCTTTTACTGTAATACTTTTTAAAATTTAAGCACACAATATATTTTCCAATCACACTGTTTCTTGTCCAGTTTGTGGGTAGCTTCTACAGAACATGTGTCTAGGGGACCAGGTCTCCAGAGCTGAGTTCAAGTTTGAGGCAAATATTAATCGAATATTGACAAATAACTGTTGACCCTATGGAAGTTACCTAAAATAACTGAAATTTTATTAATCCATTTTCTGTTGCTAAAATAAAATATCACAGCCTGGTTAAATTATAAACAGTAAGAGTTGATTTGGCTCACCATTCTGGAGGCCCGGAAATCTGAGAACATGGTCAGGGCCTCTGTGCTGTGTCTTACCTGGTAAAAGAGTAAATGTTTGGGTGAGACAGAGAGAGGAAATGGGGTGAATTCACCCCTCTTATCGGGAGCCTACTCCTGAGATATGGACAGCATCATTAACATGAGGACAGTGCCTACATGGCCTAATCATCTCTTATACTACTAAAATGGCAATTCATTTCCAATGAGAGTTTTGAGGGGAATATTCAAAGCATAGAAAAGTGGTTGTAAAAGATCAAGGCAATTAGAAATGCTCATACTGGAGGGAAGATGGAGAGGAGCCATGATGGCTATCCACAAATAGAAAGAATGTCCATTGGACCTGGGAACAAATTTTGCCCAATAATGCACTTGGCACTGTGTTTCCACACCACAAGCTCTGCACACTGAGCAGCTAGCACTGCTGCAGTGAGAAGGGACAGCAGAGGACAGAGCCTCAAAGATGCAATTCTTGGATTGGATATAAGCGTGAATGAGATCAATGGTTTCCAAACTGTGCCTTATAGAGTTCCTCTTCTTAATGCCACCAAAAGGCAGGGAAATGGGCTTTAGGACCCCAAAATGCCTCCATACTTCAAAATGCCTTCACTTTGAGCATGGCCCCTTGTGTGTGTTTTTGACATTATTCTTCTGTGTTAAAGCATACTTTGAACAAGGAGCTCATGCCCAAAATTGGCCCTCTCTCTCTCCCTCTCTCTCTCTCTCTCTCCCTCTCTTTCTTTTTCTTTTTTTCCGTCTTCAGAATTGAATCCAGGATTTTGCACTAAGCTTTATCCCCAGTCCTTTTTAAATTTTGTCTTGTTTTGTTTTGATAGAGGGTCTCAGTCACTCCATTGCCCTGGCTGACCTGAAACTTGTGATCCTCCTGCCTCAGTCTCCCTCCCAGAATGCTGAGTTTACAAATCTGTGCCACCTCCTCTGGCTAAATAAAATGTATTGAAGGAGATTGATGGCTTCCAAATGGAGCCCTTTCACAGAGCCCAGAAAAACAGGGAGGGTGGCTCTGGGCCTATTTCTTGGGCAGAGAAAAGCTGGTGTTTTTTATTTCACATAGTAGGCCTCTGTGTGAATTTTATTTGAATAAACTTTTATTGAGTTAAAAATATTTAAACTGCTGGCCTAGATCATTTCCAAAATTCGTTTAGTTCTTAGATTTCTATAACTTTGTATTCTAATACTAACTCTAATATTATTTCCTATCCTCCCTTATGAATTTTTACTTTATAGTTTTCTGTTCATTAGATGAAAGCAAATTCTTTGGCTGTAATCTACCATTCAAGAAACTGCAGAATTGAGTTTAGTCCCAAAAGCTGAAATCTGTTCTAAGTCATGGAATGAAGCTTACTAACAGCCAAAGACAATTATAGAAGCAAAGTAAGACTATTCACTTGGGCAGTTGTTGTTTTTTTTTAATTTACAAAAAATCTTCACTTCCATGATTATATCTGATGAGGAAAACAATCCTGTGGATAAGACAGAATAGATAAAGTTATTTTATTATTCAGATTAGTAAATTGAGGCATAGATTGTATATTTTATAAATTTAGCTAACTAGCACTTCATGAATGAGTCTCATAACCAAGTTTTTAGATCCTTGGTGTGATGAATTTTCTATAATCATGATACTTTAATGAGTTAATGCTACAGTAACATCTGAAAACTCTAGAAATTTCTTTTGCATACTCCTCTTGAAAGAGAAACTGGAACTTAATTTTTTTTCCTTAGAAGGTGGGAGGCAGTGAGGGGCAGGAGGGAAAGGGGATGAAAAAGGAAATTAAGATGTGTTATGTACACGTACCAACTCCACACAAGGAGTGCAAACATTACATACAGCAAACATATTAATACAAACGATTTTAAAAACTGAAAGAAAATCATATTTAGAAAATATTCTCTTTTTTGAAGTTCATATGTTTATCTGGATTTTCACAAGAATGCATAATCTTTAAGAGTTTTGCTGTCCTGGTGGACTTTTCCTATCAGAATTTGATCTTTTGGTCTCCATGTCAAATCCTACGTTAAATTTCTAACAATGTCCCATTAGCCACAAAAGCGTTGCTTAAAAAATAGCAAAACTTTTCAGAGCTTTTAAAAGAAGATCATATATATTGTATAAACATGAAACTGCCATTGATACCTTGGAAATTTTAAAAATGTTTAAAATCTTCCATACTGAGTGGATAGAGGTAAAGCAAGAGTCCTTATTTAGAAGCCCCAGGCTCACAATGAGGAAGCTGCACCCAGAGAACCAGTGACCAGTGTTTATTTTTCATGGGATATCAAGGAGGAATTCCTTACAAGTAGGCCATTATCTGTGCCAATTCATTTTGAGAAAGATATTACAAGAAGAGCAAACTTCACGTTAATCTATTATTAGATGTCTTGGCAGTGCCATTTCCTTCATATTATTAGAGCAATTTAAAGGAAATATAGTCCAAAGATTAAATAGATTCCTGCAAAATTTGATGATTTCAGAGAAGATCTTTGACCCTTCCCTTTCCGATTCCAAAGCAAAATTTATCAAAGGACTTCTACAATGAGGGAAAAGTAAAGTCATCCTCATAATCATCAAACATGCCCAAATGTCATAAATTAGGAAAAAGTTTCCTTGCAAATGATGGAAAATTCCAAAAATTTCTAGCAGATGTTTTACAGATGGGATAATGTTTGTGAAGGACAGGCTGATGTGAGACACCTCCTCAGAAAGCCAAGAAAGCAATATGGCTCCCTAAAAAGACAACAGAGGAGATAATGGACCCCCACAATTTTCCTAGTTTCAAGGCCAAAGGATGGTCCTGAGATGAGGTAGAGACATGTACATTCAGAAGTATACTTATCTAGTTCTTCTTAGTAATAGTCACAGTAGGTGTAATAGTAGTAATAGTTGAAAAACTTGGATTTCTAAGCACTGGTTTATATGTACTATATCTAGTTGGTTAATACCCAAACTTGGGTCTTTCTGTTGGTCAGAAAAGTGTTCTTCTATCTCTCTGTATTATTTCTGTTTCATTTCATATGATCTTTTTTTCCCTACAGGATCTCTACTGCCTGCCCTTTCAAGTAGTTAACTTTATCTGATTATGCATTCCCTCTACATTCTGTTTCTTAACTTGGGTGTCCACAGCATACATTGCATTTTTCAATTCCATTGACTCTCCAAGTGCATTCATTCCATATACCCCTGGTGAAGCCTCAAGCATCCCAGAATAGTTGGTCCTAAAATCAAGTTGGCTCTTTTCCAAGTCATACTTCCCAATAATTAATGCTGCCAAAACTTAATGCTTCCAAAGTTTTTCTGTTCCATGCAAAGGATGGATGTCTAAATCCTGGCACTACTGATTTAAAATGTGTGTGTGTGCGCGTGTGTGTGTGCGCACGTGCACTCACATATGCACATGGATGCATACTTTTCCCAGCTTTGTCCAACAATTAAGTTTGGGAGCAGCAATATTCCAATAGTGATTAGCACACTGCATATCCGTATCTTGGTTTATAAATACTATTCTCCACCGAAAGAACTCTTTCCCTGCTCAATTCAGAAGTAGATCAAGGAAGGTAGGAGGTAAGTCTGGAACTTCTAAAGGAGCCAGAAACTACAGAGACAGATCAAAAGGATACCTGCGCCTTTCTAAGAGAACTCCCACATCAAAGTGAGGGGAAAATTAGAGCATTAACATAAATGAAAATAATAATAGATTATAATCCACTGAAGAAAATGAGAAACTGTGAGTCCATGGAAATATTAAAAATAATTGATGTTTGATGAAGAATACATAATTTCATCTTCCTATAAAGTACATGTTTTGTGCCTTGCTCATGCTCAGCAAATACTCTCTCACTGATCTATACCTCTAGTCCTTATATAAAATACTTCCTAAATATAAATAGGAAAAGTGTGACTTTATAATGGAAAAGATTACAAGATGTTGACTTAATAAAATGACCAAAATCAAGTTCTCAGCAATAGGAAAAAATCAAAACTAATCACCTGATAGGAAGCAATGAGATATGTGATACTTCTGCCATCCTACTGTTACCATATACAGATTTCACAGGAAACAGTGAGAAAAAAATCAAATCCAAGACATAAAACAGGTGACAAATGATCATGTTGATTAGACATGGAAATAAATGTAAATAGGCTAAACTTCCTTATTAAAAGGTATAGACTCATATTAGAGGAAAGAGAGTGAAAAGGAGAGAATCAGCAATGGATGCTCTACAATGTATTCAAGAGTAATCCATACATAAAGAAACTCAGGAAGTTTAAAACTAAGACTGAACAGTGCTCTGCAACCTAGAAAATATAAACAAAACCAAAGCAGGAACAAGTTGCTAAACAGCATTTCTTTTTAAAGTAGATTTCCATTGGGGGAAAAAATATCAAAAAAGCAAAGACATTAGATGTACCACTTCCTTCAAATGGTGTGCATAGGCACATTCATAGCACCTCTCCTGAGAGAAATAGATCAAAAATGACAGGAAAAAATACCAGTATTGAATATTACTATTGAGGAAAGTTGTTGTCAGTAAAATTTGGACTCAAACTTTGGCTTTACCACACTGCAAAACTGTGACCTTCATGTGCTAGGAGGAAGACATGAGGCAGAAAGACAGATGAATACACATTGGTTGAAAAGAAGTTGAAAAACAGATGGCCTCTCAGTCATGACCCACTTAACCATAAAAAACAAGGAAGTGGTAAAAGTAAGCTTGCAATGGCTTTTTGCTGCACAGCGACCACATAGCCATTGACTAGCCTTGGCTGTCCAGCACTAGGCCTCTGCACACACCACACACATATTACTTCCTCCACCTAATAAGTGTGCACAACTACAGGTTTTGTTCTCTGTCTGATCAGATGATCAACTGTAGATAGAAGAAGAAGATAGGTCTAAGGAAGGTAAATTCAGAAGTTTGAAATAACAGCAGAACTCCAACAAATCCTCCTCCCTTAGTGGACCCTCATTTTGCTGCCCCTAATGTCTGTCATTGTCCACATCCCTGCTAAGCTGGCATGAAGGGCCAGTTTTTCGGAGGTTGTTTCGAGTCTTTAACTGATTATCTTCTAGATATAAGAGGATCTGACTCATAGAGTGTGTGAAATACCCATTAAGAAGCCATATTCTAGTACTGTTGCAAAATATCTTGGAGACATGATTTAAAAAGACTGCATTTGCTCCCAATGCCTTAAACTGAGAGACCTCAGCCACATGGCTTGGGGCTAAATCACTGAGTTAGGCCAAAGAAGAGAGACAAAAAAGAGGGACAACAGGCCTCTCAGAGTGTGAGATAACAATTGTAATTATCACTACCATTAATGTGTTTTCCAAGATATTTGATGTAATTCAGCTTCCACTATTGGTTAAAAAGAAAGAACAAAGTGAAACCCCTGAAAAATCCTTCGTGAAGAGAATATTTCCCAAACATAACAAATAATACTCATCTCAAACAAACCCAGGAGCAGACATTATATGAGACAGTAAAAAAGAAATATTCTCACTAAAAGTATAATATAAAAAGCATGCCCTTTACTAACACTTCTGCTTTCAAATTCTTTAAGAGTTCAGGCAAATTTAATGAGTTAAAAAATAAGAATTAGGTTCATGAATAAAATAAATAAAAATGAAATATATTGTTATATATTATTTTTCTAATATATGCATATATTATTCTAAAACTCTATTAAAGTGAATAAGAACTTATTATAGCTTCTCATTACAAATAAACATGTGAAAATTAAAAGCTTATTCATATCCCAACACAATAATGTACTTATATGTGTGAATGTGTGTTTGTGCGTCTGTGTATATCTGTGTACACAGACCCTCTTGGCAATTGTAAAAATAAAAAAGTATATAATAACTAGGAGTTTATCAAGCACTGTGCCTGACCTGTGGCACCTTTACAGAAATTTAAAGAGAAAATAAAATATATATTTAAAGCACTAGAAATACATACTATATCCCTTAAAGGGAAGACTTAGTATTGTAAAGATGTCAATTCTTCCCAAGTTACTTCATAAATTTAAATAAAAATTGAAATAAAATTCCCAAAGAGATGTTTTGAGGCAGAGTGGGTCTTGACAAAAGGACTAGAAAAATAAATATGATAAGGTAGCCAAGAAACCTTTAAAAAGAAACAAACTTTCAGTAGCTTAGCACATCAGATGTGAAGTATAATAAAACATACTATACCTCTAAAATTATAATCCAGGAGTATTGGTTCTATCTGGAACTCTATATCTCTCCTCTCCTCTCCTCTCCTCTCCTCTCCTGTCTTCTTCTACCTCTTGCTCTTGCCCTTTCTTCGTTTCCCCTTCCCCTTCTTCCTGTCCTCCTCCACCTCCTCTTCCTCCTCCTCCTTCTTCCTCTCTCACCCTCCCTCCCTCTCTCTCTCTGGCACAGTCATTTTGGAAGACAGTATGACAGTTTCTTCCAACTAAACATATCTCTTCCATAGAATCCAGCAATTGTGATCCTTGACATTTACCTAATGAGTTGAAAGTGTATGCCCTCACAAAAGCCTGTACATTAGATGTTTATAATTCATAACAACTTTATTTATAATTTCCAAACTTGGAAGCAACCGAGACATCCTTTAGTATGTGCATGGCTATATTGTATAATGTACTATGGTACATTCTGACAGTGGAATGTTATTCAGTGCTAAAGAGAAATTAGCTATCAAGCCAGGAGAAATGAGGAAAAACTTTAAATGCATATTGCTTAGTGAAAGAAGATAATCTGAACAGGCTATGTACTGTGATTCCAACTATGTGACATTCTGACAAATGCAAAACTATGAAGATTGTGTAAAGAAAAGCGGTTGCCAGAGTTAGCAGAGGCAGGGATGAATATGAGTAAGTGGATCAAAGAGGATTTCTTTGGAAAGTAAAACTTCTGTATTACACTACAATGACAGATACATGTCTTTACACATTTGTCCAAACCCTTATAATGTACAACACCAAGAGTGAACTGTAATGTAAACTATGGACTTTGGGTGATAATGATATGTCAGTTCAGATTCATTCTGTTGTACCACATGTACCACTCTGATGAAGAATGTCATCAGTGTGAGAGGCTGAGCCTGTGTGGAGACAAGGTTGAGTGGGGAATCTCCGTACCTTCTCTTCAATTTTGATGTGAACCTAAATCGTCTTACAAATAAAGTTTATTAAAATGATTCTTTTAAATTGGCCTGAGGGTATAGGATTTGCCAAGTATGAATGAGGCTCCGGGTTCAATATTCAGAACCACAAATAATAAGATAATACAAGCTCTATCATTTACATATAACTTTTCATTTACTCAGAAGTACTTCTAAAAGGAAGTGACCCGACTCTTTTGAGGAGAAACTAGTAACAAAAAGTAGCAATTAGGCTGGAGTGTCAACTTGATTGGCTTTGTAATCTGCCCAGGGGATTGGTGGGAGAAACTTCTGGGAGTATGAGCATGAGGCATGGGGCCCTGGCCTTGGGAGTCTATCTCTAGACTCTTATCTTTTCCTCCCTGGCTGTTTCCTTTCTCTACTTCCCCACTACCATGAACTAAACATCTTTGCTCTATTATGCCTTTCTTCCATGGTGTTTCTGCTGTGGAGTTCACAGACTACGGACTAAATCCTCAGAAAACATAAGCTACATTAAAACTCTCTTTCTTTCTGTGGTTGTTGGATATTTGGTTCCAGAATTGAGAAAGCTGAATAATACAAAATGCTTGATCTATTTATATTTCTTCTTCAACTTCTTTGTTTTTAACTGGGCATTTGGAATATCTCAATCTGTACTCAAAAATCGTTACCATTAAATTTGTGAGTTTTTTTTAAGCTTGAAAGAAACTAAGTTTTGAAGGAAGTTTTCTTAGGACCAGCACCTGTTGTTTATGTTTGCCATTTGGCCATAGTGGCAGCAACAATTTTACCTTTTTTATTTCAGTGGAGAGCATCAGCACACCATACACAATGTGTCTATGAATGTTCTTCAAGATTAAAGTGGAATGCTTTACTGTGCAATTATTAAACAATCACTTTAGGACTATTTGGTTATTTGAATATCTCTGGGGTTTAGTGACTTGGAAAAATTATTTTCCAATTTATGAATTCCAGAAAGAAAGAACAGAGTTTTTAAAAATAATACCTGGTTTATTCATTATTTATAACTACGTAACAACTTGCCGCACACTTCACAACTTCAAACAACACACATTTCTTACCTCATAGATTCACCGGGTCAAAAGTCTGGTCACAGTTTAGCTGGATGCTCTGTGAAAGTCTCACAAAGTTTCAAATAAGATTATCATTGGACTTTGTTCTTACTTGGAGGCTCAACTGGAGATGAATCCTCTTCCAACCTCTTGAAAGTTGGCAGATTCACTTTCTTGGAGTGGAGGACTGAAGACCAGCTCCTTGCTGTTATCCACTGGAGGCTTTCCCCAGCAAAAAAGACTTCCTTCAATCCCCTGCCAAGGGACTTTCTGGTATAGTGGCTGGCTTCCTAGAGCCAGGAAGAGTCTATCTCACATGACACAATCTGACATAACATCACACAATATAATGTGGGAGTGATTACTCATCACCTTTGTCGTAGTCTATGAGTTAGAGGCAAATCATGTGTCTCACCACACTTAATGGAATGAAATTACAAACATATATGAACTCCAGAGGCTACAGCATGGGGCCCATGTTAGAATCTGTCCACCACAGCTCCTGAGCTTCAGGACTTATCACTGTAGACCCACTATCTTCATAAATATCAAAAACATTAGCAAGTATTTGCTGAATTAACTAATTAGTTAACATGCATCTTTAATATACTATTTTCCACAATAAGTGAATGACTTTTTTAAAAGTTCAGCATACAAAGCATTAAAGAACCAATAAGTATATGAGACAATATTTATATAATTTAGAGCTTGGAAAGGTCATTAAAAATCAACAGCAAAATTAGGACATGTAATGAAAAGACCAAGGGAAGTATTACAATGAAAATTTTAGAAGTCTGTAAGTGTCACAAACAACATTGCAACCTTTGTGACCAAGTATCAATACATTAGAATGTAGAGGAGACCTACAAATCAAAGTGAAGTACACACAATAGTTAAAAGAAAACACAGTATGTGCACAAATAAGAGATGATAGTGCCAAATAAACAGGATTCACGTTCAAATTCACTAGTGTCGATGAGGGGCAAATTAAATAAAGGAGCTGCCTTTTTCCCCTTTAGATGGTACAAAGACAAGTGCTGCTTGACTAGGGGTAGAGGAGTCACTTATATGTAACTACTCTCAAAGGAGATCTCACCGTGACTGCTCTTCTGGATGTGATTTGACCAACTGAAAAAATAGTTATCATCTTCATGCAGGGCAGCTCATTAAGGAAAATTTACTAATGCATATTAAGAAATTTTACATTGTAAAAATATTTTTACCCATAAATTCCACTCCTGGGAATTTAAGGCAAACATTACAACTAACCATGAAGTATATTCATATCAGTTTGGTTTAGGGTAGCCAAATTACCTAACAAATAGCTGGTTAAATAAGCTGGAATAGATTGACGGAAGTTCACGGTATCTTCAGCGATAAGGTAGCAATATGTTTAGTAATTCAAAATTATGTTTGTATGTGCTATTTGCACAAAATACTACAGTCATCCCTCAGTACTAATGGGGAATTCATTCCAAGACCCCTATGAATATCAAAATCCATAGGTTCTCAAGACCTTCACATAAAATGGCATATGGTTGGCTGATAACTTTTGGACATCTTCCTGAACACTTTAGTCATGGCCAAATCACTTATAATGCCTAATACAATGTAAATGCTATGTAAATGGTTGCTTAGTGTGTTATTTAGGGAATAGTGATAAAGACAAAAGCTTTGGGCATGTTCAGTAAGATGCAGTTATTTTTCCAAATATTTTCTATCTCCACCTGGCTGTATCTGAGGATATGGAATCTAGAAATACAGAGGACAGACTGTATTTACAATATTTCCATTTTGTTTATAGACAAAAACACCTTAGCATTAGAAGTTGTTATTTTTTGATGATATAATTACTGCTTTTTCTTCCAATATTTTGCTTTCTCTGTATTTTCTAAATTTTCTCTAAAGATGTATTATTTATAGTAAAAGATTATACATTTAAGATGAACTATGCACACAATAATATAAATTGAGTTTATATCTCCCAAGTAGATGTGTAAATCAATATTAGTTTGCCTATATTTGGATTTAGTTACATGGCTGGTCAACATGAGGTTGGTAAATTTTCGAAGTAGTTAACTCTAAGATTTAATTATTTATCAAAAGTGATAAAAGTAGGCTAATTATAAAAGCTTCCTAAATTAAAATTAGACAACATTTATGTGTTTAACTGATCAAATCTATTCAGAGCTTGTGTCTCCTGTGATGAGATTCAAATGTAAGTTTCCCACTTTTCCAATTTACTGATTAACTAATTAGAAGTTCTTAAAATCCACTATCTATAGCAAATAAGAGGAGTGATTAGAAATGCTGATTAATGTATGACATCTTCAGAAATAATTATTCTTTATTCCCATACATCCTTTCTGGCAATATTGTGGAAAACTTCTCAAGTGCAAATCTCAAGTCTACCACTGTTTAACAGACTTTGGTGCCAGCCCAATGGCCCATTTTGTTGCATTGTCAGACAGTAACACAGCAACTCTGTCTGAGAACATTTTGAACTCAATCATTTAGTCTCTGGAGAGTTTTCTGTGCTACAGACACCATTTATAGGGTTTTCTCTTGTAGGTCTTGGTTTTGTTAATTTTCAAACCACAAGGAAGAAGGAATTTTTAGTAATAATGCAGAATAAATGCCATTACTTATGTTCTCCATTTCAATACGGTAGGAACAAGGCATGGGTCAGGCCAGCCCTGTCCTTGGATCCCTCAAATATCTTGAACTGCTGCTCAGATGTGTTGGGTTTGGCACAACCTATGAGACCCGGGCCAGGCACTGCTTCCTCTTTGATTTTTAAGCCCCTGTGTATTTCAAGAGGAACTTAATCCATATGTTTCTGATTCATTTACACTTAACTCATCAAAATGTTGTCTTGAAGGAGCTATTTGATATCCAACAAATCTTTGGAGCCCTTTTGCAGAGGACTTTGAAAATCTTTATTTTGATCCCCATAGAAAGGAAAGTTACTCTTTCAGTGTGTGTGTGTGTGTGTGTGTGTGTGTGTGTATACTTGCACATGTGTGTGTATGTGTGCATTTCAACAAGCAAATTCAGTCACCGCAAGGCACGAGTTCAATCTAAAACTAACAAATAAGATGTCAGCCCAGCTTTTTAACTTGATCTAATGTCCTGTGTACTAATTAGAGCCTCTTGGGGGGAGAGAGAGCAGAGGATTTTCACTCTGATCTAAACTAGTCCCAAGCCCATGAAAATGTTCACCATCTGTTAGCAATATAGGACCTAGATGCGGCTGACAGTCACTCCCCTACCTCTTTGGTTCCAATCCACGCTGAACTATTTAGCATTATTTTGTTGTTACCATGCTTTTTTTTAACCTCTGATGTTTTGGGTTAAAATTTTATGCCCCAACCTTAGAGAAGAATGAAAAAATGTAACTGCTAGAGTCTGATAGTTGTCTTGCCAATACCCTGGATTAAGGCTGCTTAAACTAGCTTAATTTATACCCTCAGAATCGACCAGATTGTTGGTTTTAAATTCTCTTTCACTAAACTCTTTCACTGTTCATGGAAGTGGTTCATTTTTCCTTTCTCCAAAAATATACAGTATGACAAGTTGAGAGGGTATTTTCTGCCATTCAAATCAGTGAAAGGGAAGCTGATGTCAGAAAGGAGAAAGCACTTATGTTACTATCTCCTAAGCGACAAGCACTTTATGTATTTATTCACTCAATCTCCAACAAGATTTTATTAAGCACTCATTAAATCCCAGCATGGCATGGACTGATTGGTAGAGAGAGATGGATTAGATAAAAAGCTCCAGTGTGCCCTGGCCACATGGACCAGGTAGTTACAGCTATTTATGGCATAAAGGGGGATGGTAGAGGGTGGTGTTGTGTCCCGTGCTGATAGTGACAGCTAATACTTATAGCCATGTATCAGAGATTGTGTCAAGTATTCTACAAGCACAACCATATCATATCCTTATACAAACTCTATTTTCCTCCATATTTAAGATTAGAAAGCAGCCAAAACTGCCCTTTGTGGACAGAGCATGCACTCACCTCCCACAATAGATGTGACTACAATTGTCATGTACTTTGTTGAGTTGATCAAATGAAGCTAGCCATCTTATTAGTCTATTTTTACTTAGGAGAATTTTCTTAATCCTCAAAACCACCTGTGAATTGGGGAAGCTAGTTTCTTATGGTTTAGATGACGAGCCTGAGACTCAAAGGTTATGAAGCTTTTTGAAGGTCATATAAATAGTTGGTGACAGATCCAAGATTTTAACTGGAGTCTGTTGGCTGCAAAGGTGAGACTCTACACACTGCATCATTAGATTATGCATCTGTACTTATATTAACTTTGCCCTCTAATGACATGAATTCAAGTGGTTTGGGAAACCCACCCTCTCTTTTGCCGACTTGAGGTCTCACAACTCACAAAAGATGAGCTGTCACAGACATTTTCATCATTTGTTCTCATTAACACATTCCCCAAAACCTCAAGACGGACACACCCCGCCCCTTTAAAGATTTGTCCTTCCTAGAGCTGTTTGTCATCTGTCCGGGTACCTGGTCACACGTGTTTTGGTTGGGAGGAGTCTTTTTCAGTTCATTTCACTTTGCATTCCTATCACCTGAACACAGCATTTTCCCGAGCTCCTTGCAAAATGCACAGGGGTGAGTCTGGAGAACTCACAGTGGTTATTAAATAGCATGGGTAGAATTCTGCCTTTTTGGTATGAGGTATATAAAAGGAAGTCTGCAGGGAGAAAATACGAAGCCTAGATACCTGAGCAAGGGTGATGACAAGCTCTGGGGAAAAGCCAGACACTTCATCCCATCCTGTCTTGAGTAACACTGGAGTGCCTTGACATATTCCTGGCACAGCGCAAGGAACCTTCCCCCCTACCTTGACATGCTTATGTGCAAATAAATGCAAGCATTGCCCAAGTATAATAATCACAGAGAGTTCTGTGTAATGAGGAAAATTGCCTGTAAATATCTGACAGCTGATTTAGGCTCCATTTGAAGTGGTATGAAAATCAACATGTTCCATGAACCTAGCCTTGCGTCAGAGTCTCCTGGCAGAAAAGCCATTCCCCATTTAGAAGAAAGGAACTTTTGGAAGCTATTAACCACTTCAGGGCCCAGGGGTGAATGGAAGAATTAGCTACACCCATGGCCTTGTTGTGGCTGTCACCAGTGTGCCCTGATAGCACAAGGTTTGATTGTCTCCCCTTTTACTCTGGGCCAAAAGCAGAGTTAGTGTAAAAAAAAAAAAAAACAAGGTGAATTCTCAATAAAACACAACTTACTTCAGGAATGGGTCAAGTTCAGCCTTTTCATTTCCTCCACAGGCCTTCTAGCTCAGGTCCAGGAGCAACAGGGATCTGCTTTAAATCACAATAATATAGCAAAAAATAGCAATCATCGCTGCCACATCTTCACTTTTCTGTCTCATTTAAAACTCTGATACTAAATCCTTTCCATCAACATTTCAGAAGACAACAGGAAGTTTCTTGTCGTGGTATCCAATCCTCTCTCTCCATCATCCCGCACATTCTCATCACTTCCTCTTTCCTTCCATTTTTCAGAAAATTCTTGTCTTTTTGTGAAACAAAATCCTCCATCACTGTGCTACCCACCATTGACTGTCCACCTGCTTGAGTACCTTACATCCTTCATTCCTTGCCTCCTTTCTTTTTTTTTTTGGTACTGGGGATCGAACTCGGGACCTTGCTCTTGCAAGGCAGGCGCAGGAACCACTGAGCTAAATCCCCAGCCCTCCTTGCCTTCTTTCATTAAAAAAAAAAACAAAACCATGCATCTCATTTCCTCTAGCTATTCTTCCTCTTTATATTTCATCACTCTCACTTTTTAAATTTTGTGGTGCTAGAGACTGAACCCAGAGCCTTTGGTCTGAGATACATCCCTGGTTCTGTCTTTCATTTTTATCATTATTTTTTATATTTTGGACAAGGTTTTGCTAAGTTGCCCAGGCCTGGCTTAAATTTGTGATCCTCTTGCCTTGGCTTCCAGAGCGTTGGCATTGCAGGCATGTATCATGTACTTTGGTAGCCATTGTGCTTCTTGAGGTGCTCATGTCTTCACTAAATGCCTTCTTTGCTCCCTCACCACTGAGCCCCCTCCACCCAGCCAAATCTACATTGCCAAAATCTCTGTGAAGCCTCTTCTTGCAGAATATAAGAAAAGACTTTCATGTCTCATGTTGGTTGACATCCATACCTGTGCCACACCATCCTTCTAACTACTGCCTTTGAAAAAGGTCTGACTCTGACCTTGGCCATACCCTCTTTCCTAGTTTCCCTCCTGCTTTCTAGCCACCCTTTTCTGGTGCCTTTCATAGATCTGAATCCCTTACCCAGAGCTCTCAACCATGACTGTATCTCAAAATCACCCAGGAGCCTCTAAACCTTGCTGGTCTCTTCCTCACTCTTACTGGGTAGATTTAGACCCAAGCATTCTGTATACGATCAGATGTGTACTTGGAAGGAACAAATATACCTATACCATTTTGGAGGGTGGCCCAGGATCATGTCTTTAAAAAAGTAATCCAGTTGTTTTTGATGCTGGTGACCTGAGCGCCACATTCTTCCTGAAAATCAATATCCTCAGGTTTCATTGGTTATCTTCAGCCCTCCTGAGAGCAAACCTTTCAGACCACTTGTCTTCAACCCTCACTGATCCACAGGTGTCACTGCAATCTTTATTTTCAACCCAGGTCTCCACTCCTCCTTTTCTATTGCTTTACCTCTATCTCTTCTCCTGCCTTGGATTTATAGTTCTCATCTTCCTGTTCTCATAATTTTAAATGAATGTCACACAAGACAATGAAATTTCACATAACCAAAACTGATCTCATTGCCTTTCAAACCAGACAACCTAATCTAAAAACACACATATGCACACAAACACAGACTCAGCTCAGTCCCCTAATATCCCTTACTTACAAGATCTTGGCCATAGTCAGCAACCATCACCCTTTAAGGTTATGACCCAACCTGGAACCTTTCACTGCTACATCCAAGCATCCAAAGACCTCTGGACCCTATTTCTGTACCAACTGTTCAGTCACCCTCCTTTGCTGATGCACTAAAACCTCATCACCACACAGTTATGTGTTCATAGCAACCTCTCAGTTATTATCCCTACTTTTGTTCTCACTTCCACAATCTATCCTTTACATTTTCATCAAAATGATCATTCTAAATGGAAACCTGGCCACATCACACCCTTGTTAAAACAGAGGGTCTTGCAGGCTGATGTTTCAAAGCTCCAAGCTTCCAGCATCCTTTTAGATGCAGCTTTTCATCCAAACTCAATACACACACCTGCAGCTCTTTCAGGGCTCATGTGTTTCTCTCTGCTTTCTCCTGTGCTATTTCTTTAAGTTGCAATGACCACTTCTGTTTTTCCCCAGGTGCTTGCCTATTTTTCAACATCAATATGTAGCATTTGATGAACTTATACTAGGTGCAAATCATTGAGCCACATATATCGCATTTAACCAGAAGTAACAATATTTAAATTAAATAATAATATCCCAATTTTGCAGAAAGAAAAAAGATCAGAGAAGTTAATTAATTTGCCTAAGGTCATACAATTAGCAAATTGTAGAATTGTAATTCTAACCCCAGGGGATGAACTCCAGAAACCTTGGAAAGCAGCAGTTCCCAAACTTTAAGGCACCAGGGACCAGTTTCCTACAAGATAGTTTCTCCTCAAACTATAGGAAATAATTGTTTGAAAACATTGCATTACGTTAAAGCATGTACTATATTAACAGTTTCTGGGTTATTCAAACTCATTATATTTACTGTGCACCTTATTTCTATTATTATTACACTAGTGTCGCATACAGAGCTCATAACCTAGGTTCCTGTCATGCACGGTTCACAGTAAGGTTCCAGCTCCTATGAGAATCTAATGCTCAGTGATCTGACAGGAGGTGGAGCTTGGGCAGTGATGCACATGATGGGGTCAGTTGGAAATGCAGATGAAGCCTTGCTGCCCTCCTGCCTCACTGCTCATTTTCACTGCCCAGCCTAGTTCCAGGGTTGGGAAAAGCCCTGATCTAAAGAGTTGTTTCCTATTTCCTCCCTTGTCTCTGTGACTTTCTGCTTACATGGCATCCTTCTCTGGGATCCACCTTTGAATTTATCTCAGTCTGCAGTCAGCTCATTGATGAATCCTCCTTCACCCAACCAGGACCCCGTATGGGCATCAGAGTGATGAGATTTCTTTGACATTCCCAGAAGCTAGCAGAGTCTATGATATACAACAGAGTAGTTAAATGCCTATGGCTGAACAAAAATATGTATGTTCTTTAAGCCAAAATTCTATTCTGTCATAATTTTTCCCTTGATACCTCTCTCCTTTTTGAACATCTTTTCCATTAATTTTTAAAAGTTGTTTTATTTTATTTACTTACCCATTTATTCATTAGTTTGTTGACCTTATAATGTTGCCCAGAGATCTCACAATGTAGCTGGGATTACAGGTACAAGCCACAGCATCTGGCTACTTTTCCATTATGCAATGAAAGAGTTCATTCGTTTCTTCCACAAATATATTTCAAATTCTAATTCTGTACCAGGCACAAAGAATACATTGTTGAGAAAAGAATACTTGATTTATGTTCAAGCAGTACTCACCATACTATGATCATCTGGGGGAAGATCGAAAAGTAAACAATAAATAATGCCTAAGTGTACATCATTTAAAACCAAGAATTCGTGTGAGGAGACATCAGACTTGATACCTGAACTGATATCTGGGCCATCATTTGTACTGATGAGCAAGTATTGCCTTCAAATATGATGTGAGCTGATTTGTGTGGACCTGTTTCTCTCAACCTTTCACATCTTCAGGACAGATGGGAGCTTTGATGTCCCCGTAACCGGTGGTAAGGATGTCATCGAGACTTTATGATGAAACTGGTTGTTTAATTGTTTCTGGAAAGCAAGTAGATTTGGCAATGAATTGAGGCTAAAGATATTGTGCACTGAAAGAATAATGCAAACAAAGACAGACGTAAATATTTTCAATTGTGTCTTGATAATGTGGCAAAGTCAATGCTACTTTTGCCAATGATTTCAATTTCCTCCTGATGTCACAGGCAAGGTTCATTCACCAGCCCACTTTACATTGGACAAGGCCAATATGGGTAAATTAAGTTCAGAGAAACACAGACAGGGGTGATGAAAAACACTTCCAAGCTCCCTCAAGGGCCATTTCTCACACTGAGCTCCCACATCATTTACCAGTCAGGTCCAGAGGATCCACTGGGAGATTCCAGGTGGCCCTGGAGTCACTACATGGTGCAATGAGAGATCCTGGATTACCATGTGTGAAGTCACTCTGAACACAACACTGGATTGTGTCAGGAGCACAAGCTAAGATATTTTATTGGGTTAAAACTGCACTCTAAAGTTTTTAACCCATAGCATAAATGAGCTATCAGCCACCCCATCAGGAGACTAACATAGATAACTACTTGTAAAGAGAGCTAGAAACATCTGAAAGACAGAAGAAGGATCCTCACAATGACAACTGTGACTGCTTGAAATTTGGTGACACTGAGTTAGCACTCAGGAAATATCCAAGGAGAAAATGAATGTGGGAGATCAACCAAATAGAGACTTTAATGGAAGCAGTTAGTGAAGTCATCATTACAGGGACAGGAATTGAAGCTCCAGTCAGTGACTCCAGCTCCTCGGGTGTCACCATGGCATCAGCAGCACAGGTCACCCAGGAGCCAGGCCAGGGTTCACCCTGGCTCAACCATCCGCCTTTACCAGAATTTATTCTTCGTCTTTAGTCAACTCCCTCTCCATTTAGGTCCTTTCTCTGTAATTATTTTCAAAGCAGTATAATACTAAGTACACAGGAAAATCTTCATAAATGAAGACTGAGTTATGAAAGACTAGGGCTGTCCTGCCTCTCAGTCACAGCTCAGTGGCCTGGGATCCATCTATGGCAGAAAAACTTGATAAGAGTGATTTCATCACTCACAAGGTATGATAAAAAATAAGGTAAAAATTCATAATATTGAAAGACACATTGCCATTAATCTCCCTCACTTTGAACACACTTATCATTTTTGCCACCTTCTGAAGTAGTTCTGGAAGCCTTCTTTTGTGTCTTTTCATGGCTACATCAATGCCCTGAATCAAGTCAAAATGTTTACAGCAATTTCTGTCAAATAAAAAAATATTTTCATGTGTCTTTAACCACTTTATTCACTGGATTTGGCACTGTGTGATTTCTGGCTGTTCCCCAAAGTCAAAGTGACCATGAAATGTCAACGTTTTGAATTGAATCGGGTTATCAAGGCAGCCATGACAGCAAACTAAAGATGTTCAGAAAAGAAGACTTTCAGAACTGCTTCAGAAAGTGACAAGAATGATGGAATAAGTGTGTTCAAAGTGGGAGGAGAGGATTATGAGGTGATAAATGGCAATGTGTCTTTTGCTATAGTACTCATTTTAGAAGAATTAAATATTTACTGTATTTGCTGATCACACTGTGTAGATGACTACAGATCAAAGGAGCAGATAACAGTGGTATAAAAAGGAAAGCATTCCAAAGCCATATAGGAGAAGCCAAGAATTGATATCATACTTGCATTGGGAAAATGTTCTGCTACAGGTGAAGCTCAGTGAGATGTACTGATAAGGACATTATGGTAGACTAAATGTTTGTATTCTCCTCAAAATTCTTGAGGAAACTTCCTCCCCAGTGTGTCAATCTGTGCACATATGTTTGGAGAGGTGATTAAGCCAAGAGAGTGGAGCCCTTACAATGGGATTAGTTCCCTTAAAAATAGACCCAGACAGCTCCTTGCCCTTTCCACCATGTAGCACTCAGCCAGAAGTACTCAGAAGGTGGTATCCATGAAAAAGTAAGTAGGCCTTTGTCAAATATACAGAATCTTCTATTATTGTGATCTAGGATTTCCTAGCCTGCAGATCTGTGAGAAATAATTTTCCTTTCTGTATGTCACTCAGTCTATGGTATTTTATTAAGGTTTCTTGATTGGACTTTGACAGGAGTAGATAATTATAGCGGGTCCAGGAAAGCCGAAATGGTGACTTGGACTAGGGTACAGGAGACAAAGGGATGAAAATTGTTGATAAATTACAAAATAAAACTTCAAAAGACATGAATCAGTATCATACAATATATTAAATCTGTGGAACAATATTGAATTTTCTGTGTGTGTGTGTAGTACTGAGGATTGAAGCAGAACCTTTGCAGCTTTAAATTATTTTCAGCCCTGCTTATATTTTTTATTTTTAGACAGAATCCTGCTAAGTTGCTAAGTTGCCCAGAGTGAGCTTTAACTTATGATCCCCCTGCCTCAGCCTCCCACAGCGCTGGAATAACAACCACGAGCCACCCCACTCAGCTCAGAATTTGGCTTTTAAAAGAAAGAGAAAAGATTCAGAAAAAAGAGGAAAGTGTTCTTGGAACATAAAAGTGTTGTGGATGGCCTTAAAGAACATTGAAAGGAAGTATAGAGAATAAAGTTTAATATATCTTGGAGAAATTAAAACAAAAAGATAGAAATTAGAAAATAAAAAGAAACAAACAATTAGGGTCTAGCTAAAGAACCTGACCAATGGGCATTCTAAAAAGAGAATATTGTAAGAAAAAAAAAGATGAAAGTAACCAAACATATAAGTAAAAAGACTAGAAATCAAACATGCATTTTCATACTAAAAAAAAAAATAGAAAGTAACCAGTAAAATGAAAAAGAAAAAGAAACTACTCTAAGACCTCGGAAAATTTTAAACATCAAGAATTCAGAGAAGATCTTAAAGGTTCCTAGAAATGAGATAGAGCAAAGTGAGAAATAAAAGGGAAAACAGGTTCCATACAAGGGTTTGGGAATCAAAAGGAAGCCAGATTTGCCAGCGATCCCGGCAGAAGCTAATGACACTGGATGCATTCCTTAGAGACTCTAAAGAAGTAGGTGGTGCTTTGTAGAACCATGACATTTTTAACCAGATATAAGAATTGTTTTTAAAATAAATAAAATGAAACAATTATATTGGAATTTATATTGAAGAATTATGCTTAAGTGTATTGGAATTAGGAACATGGGTTCTACAGATGTCTTTAGCGAGAGTTCCCATCACAGTGTTGGGGCTAATGCCAGAATAGAATGAGTTGAGGAATGACTGGAAAATAAGAAAATATAGCTTATAATTATAGCCAAAGCAGAGGTAACATTAAGCAATTTGTATGAGAAAATTCTGAGTATATTTAGTATCAATAAAAATAATCCAATTGAAAGAAGTAGTTGGGTATAAGGACAGAGTAGAGGCTACTGAGAGCATCCAGGTAGAGTAATTGACCCTAAATGAGCAAAGGGATGGGTGAAACTCATCACGGACCAAAGACCTTAATGTAAACCTGAAATTCTGAAACTACAGGTGAAGCACTTCATGTTATTGATATAGGCCATTTCCTCAACAGGACTCCAATACCTCAGGCAATAAAAGCAGGAATTGACAAGTGAAATTATTTTCAACTAAAAACTTCTGTACCACAAAGAAAACTATCAACAAGATGGAGAGCCTAAGTAATGAAAGAAAAATTTTTCAGCTCTTCTTCTAACAGTGGTTTAATATAAAGAATATATATCAAACTCAAGAAATTTAACACCAAAAAATAAGCCAACTAAGACATGGGCAAATGAGCTAAAGAGACATTTCTAAAAAAGAAAAAGAAGTATAAATAGTCAATACATACACAAAAACTGCTTAATATTTTTAGCCATTTGGGAATGCAAATCAAATTGAGACTCGATCTCACCCTGGTTTGAAGAGCTATTATAAAGAAAACTAAAAATAGCAAATACTGATGAGGATGTGGGAGCAAAGGAAACCTTGTCCACTATTGGTAGGAATGTAAACTCTACATCCACTGTGGGAAACAGCATGGGAGTGTGTCAAGAACTAAAAATAGAACTACAGTACGATCCAGCTATAACCTCTCTGGATATATACCTGAAGGAGTTAGACGACATACTCTAGAGAGACCTGCATACCCATGTTTATTGTGGCACTATTCACAACAGCCAAGATAGGGAATCAGCCTAGATGTCTGTCCGTGGATGAATGGATAAAAAAGTGTGATATAGATACAAAATTTAGCCATAAAGAAGAATGAAATTTTGTCATTTGCAAGAAAATGGATGGAAATGGAGATCATCACATTAAGCAAATTAAGTCAGTCTCAGAAAGAGGAGCACCACATATTTTCTCTCATATATGAAATTGGGGAGGTGACATGAAAGTAGAAGAGGACCTGTAGGAGAGATGCAGGGGACTACAGAGGGTGATGAAAGGTAAGAGAGAGCATTAAGGAGGGTGGATGTGACCAAAGAATATGTGTATAGAAATATCACAATGAAAGGGTTTAATTTGTGCAGCGAATATGCACTAAGTATAACTGTAATAGTAATAAAAGTTGGATGACATGGAGACTGGAAATGACCTTGGTAGGTTTTAGTTTGGATAAACTGCTAAATAAGATCTATCAGCACTTGGAAGATTTGCAATACTCATGTAGAAAATAGAACAGCAACAGGTCTGAGAAACCTTAGATTCAGAGGGCAGACTAGTGTTTTCCCACTGAATTTCCTTTACTCTTGAACCTAGCCTATTACCATGAAGTTGTCCTTTCCCCACATTGACTTTTAATGAACTAGGTCTGAAGCTAGAGCTTCCTTTTAGTAGAGGTAAACAAGGAAAGAACTACATTTAGAGGTGGACGTTTCTCTATCTGGATTCCTTAAAACAAAGAGCATATATAGCATTTTTAATGATGATGAGTTTTTCAAGGGAGGAACTATGTCTTGTAGTTCTGTATCTTGAGCACCTCACATTCTGAAAGCTACCAACAGCAAGATAAACTTATGTAGAATAAATAAGAAAATAAGAAAGTAAATGAATAGTTTATTTGGGGGTGGGGGTTGTTTTTGTTGTTTTGGTTTTTTTAGTAAAGTTCCAGGATCTAACTATCTTTGGACAACTAGAAGTTTAGCCAGGTATTGCTAAAGGCAATAGCAAATGGAGGAGAGAAAAATATCTCTAAGACTATAAGACAAAGATGCCCAGTATATAGATTCTGTAGAGAGGTTCTTTGCATATATTAAGCACATATCAGACACCTTGACCACTTTGTTAAATGTCCCAGAGACATGACTGCTTGTATTTAGTCCAGTTCATTTGGTTTCCAGTCAAAAAGGGAAAAATATTTATCAACCAGAGTCAATTCTGTGTTTTTAGGCAACAGAAAGGATTAGTGGTACAAATATTTAAATAGAAAATTTATTTTTTAAAGCTTACTTCTATTTTAATTTAGAATGCATTACTGATTGTTCTGTTTATTTGCTCCTGTGTTGAAATTAGCCTGCATTTCTACATTCACTAAAACTCTATTGGGTGTCAAGAAGCAATGCTGGTAATAGAGACAACTTTCAAAATATATATTGAAGAAAGTTACAGTTTAGATCTAAAATGTCCCCTTAAAGCTTCATGTGTTTGGAAGGTGATTGAATAATTGTAGGGGTGCTCTACTGATTAGTGGGCTGTTTTTTTCCCTTGGAGCCAGCTACCATGGACTGAACCCACTGAAACTGTAAGCCAAATAAACCTCTTCTTTAAGTTATAGGTGTCAGATACTTTGTCCCAGCCCAGCAACGGGAAAGTAGCTAGTACAAAGGATCCCAAAGTCTTGTCCTTGATTCGATCTTCCAAAAGAAACAAGAGTTCAGTTCACATTTTCTTTCATACTCCAATTTTCTACAACAAATTGTGCCAAACATCTGAATTGAAACAAGTCAGAGTTCAGATTCCTTAAGCATGAAAAGAAATTGTGAGTAAAATTAAAAAGTAATATGTAGGGAGAGGGATGGGGAGAAGGAGTGATGCACAGAAAAGGCAATGCTCAGAGCTACTCAAATTCCATCACTCAAATGGGAGAAAATGCCGGAGAACAAGGAAGAATGAGAAGTAAGGTTCAGCATGGTGACTATATGATACAAGAGTGCTGCTTTTACCTGATATTAAATTCTTTAAGGGTATCTCAGTGGGGAATGTCATGACAGGGCTGGAATACTGTACTTCCAAGGCCAGCAGCTGACAGAAGATGATGTGAGTGGGTGAGCCCGAAATGGAAGGGATCAGTATGTTGGAACATGGTAATTTAATTACTGCGTGTGGGGAATGCAAGATGGGTGGTCACCATAAAACCAAACTAAAGACATCCAGGACTTGAAAAGGAAGGAGAAGACCAAGCAGCCCCAACCTCTACACTGTCACATCAGCCCCCTGGCATCAATTACTCGCAGGGAAGCATGTCAGCCAGAGGCACACTGCCTTCACACTTGCCTCTCTCCACAAGGGTTGAGCCAAGACTTCAAACCTGATTCTTCTCCAGGCCTCTGAACTTTCATGTTCTTTGCTTTATTTCTTGCCAATGTAGGAGTGAAGATGTGTTGAAGATGACTGTCTCACTATGGAAAAGTGACTCTGAAAAGAGGAATTCAGCATTCTTGGCCAAACCAAGAAGACCATTAATTTATACCATAAAACGGACAGCCAAAGAACGCAAGAAGTGGCACTGCTGAGCTCAGAAGCTTCTTGCAAGTGTAAACAAAACCCTTGGTTGTTGCTGGTGACTGGCTGTTTTTCAGAATCTGATCAACTTTTAGAATGGAAGCAATCAAGCACTGATGTCAATGTCCCCGTGGGATCTAGACATCTTTTCTAACCTTTTTTTTCACCCATCTCTGGGCTCCATCTATATAATGGGGCATAGCTAGAGTTCTAAAAAAAACAAATGAGAGTTCAAAGCCATTTGCACCCTAATTGACAAAGAATGGATTAAATGTTTGAGGTGGGGGGTGTATGTGGGTGTATCGCAGTGCCTGACTATGGTACAAAGCCCACACTTCAGTGGAGACTTTTCATAAATAGTTCTTACTTTGTGTTCCATGGTCTCACAAAGGTCCTCCAGAGCTGCCAATATACTCATAAAGCTTAAAGGCCCATAAACATGTGGTTAACTTCCCACAGTTCTCTGCTCTGTACTTATTATCACTGACAATGTACCCTGTGTTGCAGTTTTGAGGTTGTGGCTAGTGCTCATATGTCATTAAAATGAAGATGGAAAAATTCCCCATGACCTTTAAATAGAAAGTTATGCATACAAACATAAAAAGATGGTAATAATGGAAATATTCTTTAAAGTGGTTGTGTCCTAGAGACTAATAACCAGTTAAAGAGCCACCAAGTAGGGCAATTTCTTGCAACTTAATTTACTTAATATTCAAAGATTGGCCAATTTCTCAATCTTTGATTGCTGTGTTCTTTAGTGTGATGGTTTTTGTTGATATGCCATGCAGCTCGTTGTAGCAGAGACATGCTAAACACACAAGCAGTTTTCCACCTGTATACTTTGTATAGAGCAAATTTGACTTGTGAGGGTGTGGCCAGACATTTTAGTTTGCCTGGTGATCCAGGGTTGCATCCAACCAGAGCCCCTTTCATTCCTAAATATGCTTCCATTCAGATGATAAACAATACTTTGACCCTCATTAGTGACCTCTACACATGATTTGTCCTTCAGATCCTCAAGTTTCCTTGTTCTAAAGAAAGTTGTTATAAGAAGAGGACAGGGCTGGGGATTTAGCTCAGTGGTTCTGCCACCTGCCACACAAGTGCAAAGACCCAAGTTCAATCCCCAGTACCAAAAAAAAAAAAAGAAGAGGACAAAATGGGCTGCCAATGATAGCTGGCCTCAAATAACTGAAGGCTACTGTATCATTTCAGAAGCCATGAGAAACAGATCTCCGTTCATTATCAGGAAGAAAAACCAGTTCCATCAATGGAAGCTGACCCAAAAGAAAAGAACTTCCTTGATTGGTAGTGAGCATCCCACCTTTGAAAGCATACAAGCAGGAAAGGTAGGATAGCCTCTCTCGGGGATGCCCTTGAGGGCTGTCTGCAAGATGAATCATTGGCTCTGATAGTTGTAAAAATAAAACATTGGAAATATGAAAAATATAAGGAAATTAAAAGCTGAAACCTCACCAACAATAAACATTCAGTGGTCACTGTTTCATACATTGCTACATGAATATTTCACATATAAACACCTTGACGTAAACTGAATTATACTGCGGAAGTGATTTTACTATCATTGAAAGTAAGATTTGTGGGCTTTATTTACTTATTTCTCCTCATTCTGATTGAATGTAATCAGTACTATCAACGTGATATATACTATTTTATTAATCTTTCACCATGTTAATGTAATTACATACAAAAGTATATATATTATATGCACATGTGTAAATAGTAATTTCGTCATTTTTTCAGAATATATTATGCACACTTTCCAACATCTTGCTTTTTTTTCCCACTTAATGTATGGAAAGCTGCCAAATCAACTGATATTGATCTCATTCATTTCATTTAATGTCTTGAAAATGTCCTGTAGTACGAAGTCCCAATATTATTTATTTATTTTCCTATTTTTAGCCTTCACTCTACAGTTTTTTGACACTACTTATAGGGCTACAATTAAGATCTTTTTGCTAATATTCTTAATATCAGTGTTAGTCTTTGTGGACTAGTTTTCTAGTTCTGAGATTATTGGGTCAGAGAATGTATGTACTTTTAATTTTAATACACATTTCCAAAGTGATGCAATTTCTCCACGTCCCAGCCAGTTGGTTCTCATTCTTTCTTATGTTTGCCAGTTTGGTTTGTTCTACATTTTACTATTACTTTACATTTTTATTATCTGCAATGAAGTTGATAGTTTTTTGACATTTACTGGCTTTTGGATTTGCTATTTGTAGAGAGTTTATTCATAGCTTTTTACCACTTTTGAGCTGTTTCTAAAAGTTCCTCACATATTGTAGGAATAAATTTACCTGCCCTTTGTATTGAAAATCTTTTTTAGAGTTTATAGTTTATATTTTGATTATATTTATGGTTTATTTTATGCCATTTATATTATTTATTTATATATTAGTTATTTAATTATTTATTTATATATTAATTTATTTATATAATATTTATTTATATACAACTATGTTTATCTTTTACACTTGACCTTAGTCAAAAGATAGAGAAGTGATTATGTTTATCTTCTCTTCCATGGAGCCTTGGTTTGGTATTTCAGTCATGACTTAACCTTGAGTCCTGCCTGAAGATACAAAAACACTAGACTAGTAGATCTCAAACTTCCCCTCATACTCTTAAATCTATGATTGCAAATCTGAGTCTTTACAAAGAGTTTTCTCACCTTTCAAACTGAAATGCTCTGGAGTGATATTTTGCTGTCATATTTTAAGGTAGGTCACAAAAGAGGCAAATGAGAATTTGGGTCACTTGGGAACAAGCAAGATAGCTGTAAAAATTTTCATACAACCTCAAGAAACCTAATTACATACCATATTATCAAAATTCTATGGGAGATTGTCCTCAAGGGAGAAAAGTATCCACCATAGGCTGTAGAATTAGCCCCACATTTTAGGGGGACACCAATGAGCAAGAACTCCCTCATTTCTGTGCCTTTTCCAAGCTTGCTTGGGCCGTGCTGTCAACTAAAGACATGTTTTCTTTTTTCTGTTTGGTTCATAATAGCCCATACACAGGATAGAGAACATTTACTGCAACAGAAAAGTCTGATATGAATAAAATTCAGTAAATGGAAACTTAGCTCTGGAAATTTTTTTCTTAAAGAAGTCTAGAAGGTATCACTTGCAAGATTTTCATCTCTGGCGAAAAACACGCAGGGCTTAATTGGTTCTTGCAGAATCCCTTAAGCCGATGAAAGGGATAAGTCTCAGAGAAACTTACTTGTTGGCTGTTTTACATGCATGTTCATGCACACATACAGAGACACATCCCTGCCCTGAGACTTTATAGCCAGACTCCTGGGGTTGCCGACTTACCAAACCAAGTGTGAGTCATCAGTTGTCCAGACTCCTGTCCCTCAGGATAGCTGAGACACCAGTTGGCCACCCCCTTAACTATCTCTCTAACTCATCCTTAAAGTGATCTGTTTACTTTAACAAGTGCAATCAAATGGAAAAGCAAGATCCTTCTGCTAAAGTTATTTTGTGGTTTGACTTAGGAACCTGATTTTTCTGTTTTGTAAAAAAAGTGCTAATTTGGGGTAAAGGCATTCTAAGCATGACATCAATGTCGAGTTCTAGTGTATGCACATCTACCTAATGTTTCTAGGTATTTCAACCTATGTTCCATACACATGAAGAAGCAAAGCTCACAATGGTTGTTTAACTAACAGTCCAGGTGTTCCAACTTCAGAGATCGTGGATACAGAGGGATTCTCACCCAACCTGTAATAGTTCAGATTTCTCCCTTCACTGTTGTCATAGTGAAGAAGCAAAATGTCAAAGGAATTCATAGTTCTCCCCAGACAAATGTCATTACAGCTTCAGGGCTCCCAGCCTCAACTGGTCCTGCAGTCCTTCTCAGCAATGCCTCTTCAAGGCCAGCTTCCCTTTCCATGCCAATGTCACTTTTCCCAAAGATGCCACACTGTTTTCAGCAATCCAACATTCTTCTCAGACCTGTATGCCCTCAGCATTGTGACCGTCACAAATTATAAGGAAATCTATATTTGTACTTGGCACTTTCCTTACAGTCTCCGAAAAGGAAATATTCTTGCTCCCTATACCTATCCTGAGCCTTCCAATTTTCTCTACTACTGCAACCTATTAATGATGCTAACCCATCTCCCTCTCCTATGTCTTCTATCTATCCAGTTCTCCATCAGTTCTTTCCCTCAGCTGATAAACATAGGTGGGTTTCTCACAAGTGTGCAAAGCTCATGTTCACCGTTTCCAAAGGCATTCATTCTGTTCCTTGGAAAAATAGTGTTCCCTTGCTATCTCCCTTTTATTCCCCCAATACAAGTCTCCAACCCTCATTCATTTCTATCCTTACCAGAGTAATTTTACTAAAGAACTTCCATCCTGCCTGAGGATTTTCTTCATCTTACTAGACTACAAAAACATCCCCTTTCGTTCCTTTCATTCATGAGAAGATTTCCCATTTTGTGTCCAGGAAATCTTGTTCCCTCCTCCAGTTCCACTCCTACCGCTTGTGACTTCTCCTTTTAGGGTCTTGCATAAACTCTTTTTTCTTTAGTGGTCCTAAAACATAGCACCTCATAAAATTGTCTTTGGACTTAAATCTTCATAGATTCCCTCTTGGTGACTTAACTCGATATGCAAGATTTCATCTGTTGTCTAGATATGCCTGCTCTCCAAATGTATGATACTTAAGAGACACAGAATACTTAAAAGTTTTTGCCCATAAAGAAAGTAACTGCCCCCCACCACCAAAATCTATACTTCCCTAGATGCTTCACATGTTAAGGACTGGGGGAATAGTTGGCCTAGTTCTCCTGAGGAGCATCCTGTAAACCTCTTACTTCCTCAGCCACCTCCACCCTTATTCTCCCCACCTGACCTACACAGTATTTGGTCATCACATTTCAATCTGCTCCACTGTTGCTGCCTTGCTTAAGGGTGAGTTCTCCATTACTAACTCTTGCAAAAACCTTGTCAATGTTCTCAATACCTCCTTGATCAACTTCATCTATCCATGCTTAATTCTGTCAGTGAGAGGCCTGATTATGTGACTATACTGCTTAAATCCCTTCTGGAGGACCCAGGGTCTTTCTTCTGTGGAGCACCAGACTTCATAATACACTGCCACTACATACCACTCTCTGAACTGCACCCTGTGCTTTAGCCTTGAAAAGCTGCTAAGAGTTCTCAATATTTCATGGTCTTCCCTTCTTTCCTCCCTTTATGATTTTGAATGTGATATCTTAGAATATGCTCTTACATTTTTGGTACAGAGATTGAATAAATGCATATATATTTGTGTAAATATGTATTTATGTATGCAGAGCTTTTGTATTTTTGAAAGCTTTGTTGTTTGTATTTTCATAAGTAGAAATAAGTTTTTTTGAAACTCCATGCTCTCTGAAATCTGGTCATGCTCAGGGATAATTGTCACTGTCATCTAAGATATTTTTAAAGTAAGATTGAAGGAGTTAGCAATGGTGACTTACAGTGAGTGATTCAAGGAAGTCTTAGACATGTTAATCATCCAGCAAACTCAAACCTTGTCTCCTGCTCCTTGCATCATCCTATCTTTCCCCCTTCACTTCCTCACCTCTCTACATTTATTACTACCACTGCCCAGACAGTCTTACCAAACATATTGGAAGAGGTAATGGCTTTGTAAGTAAATTTAGCTATTTCACATTTTCCAACTAAACTTTAGAGAACGTTTCCTGTATTGTCATAAAGAGATGCCCTTTAAAAATAAACTTTGTTCACTTGCACAATACCCCTATCTTTAGCAAATGACTGTGTATCTTCCCCTGCCTCTGCTGAATTTTGCATCTCCTTTTTCCCACTCATCCACCCCAACCACATAGCTCTTTACCCATCCACAGAAAATACGAAAAGAAAGTTCTCAGCCTCTGCCAGCCAGCAACAACCCAGAAAGCCAATATTCTCGTTCACTTCCCCATGAAGTGGAAGCCAAGGGAATTCCTGCAAGACAGATACCATCAAGCATATTAGCAACCCAGAAACCACACTGGGAAGAAGCACAAAGCCTCTACCTTTCTAAAAAGGAGAATTCCTTACAAGAAAAACCTAGAACACATCAGTAACCTGTGTGCCCTTATTATAAATAGTAACAGACCTTTTAATATGGTATGCTCCATGCCAGGAATTTAGGTCAGTGGTTTCGCCACCTGCTGCACAAGTGCAAGGACCCAAGTTCGATCCCGGTATCAATAATTTATTAATATATATATATATATATATATATATGGTATGCTCCTTAGGGGCTAGGCAGTGTTCAACATATTGCATATAATATAGAATCTAATACTTCAGCTCTTTTGCAAGGAAAAAAAGATGAAATATTTCAGTAAAGATGGAGTTGAGGTTGACTACTAAATTCTTCTGTGGGTCTCCATTGTCTATTTTATAAGAGCCAAATTCTGGTCTCCTACTTCCCCTCCCTAGAGGCTCTGCATTCTGACAATATGTGTTTGGTTCATGGCTCTGGGTCTTTGTACATACCTTTTCCTCTGTCTGAAATGTTCTGCCAGTTCCTGCCCATCATGCAAGACTAAGAAGCAGGCCCTTATGTTGAAACATTGATTCCCTCCCTGGTAAACTTAGGTGCTACTTCCCTTTGAACTTCACTTGGTTCATAGCAACATCATATCAGTGACCATACTGTATAGTACACACTTGATTTCCTTGAAGCATGTGGCCAGACCACATGCTTATGTGGTCCAGGAATGTATCCTTTCACCTACTAGGCAAGTTTCCAATAAATATTTATTAAAAGAATGAACAAACAAGGGAATAAACAGATGTTTCTTGAGGGCAGAGGAAAGTCTTCCTCCCTTCTCGCACACAGTCATCATTTACAAGTCAGCGAATGGGTGTTCCATTGTGGCTATCCTGGTGAGGAAGATTCAGGTGAACGTGCCCTGACCAAGCCTAGGGTGTCATGACCAGCTTGGTATTAAGCTTGTTGTTGATACACAGAGCTGTGGCAGCGAGCTCTGTCCTCAGAGGGACATGATAACAGGAGTGATTTATGTCCTGTTGGAGGGAAGCTGCTCCAGGTCAAAAATGTGGCCAGCATGAGCTCCTCCCAAAATCACTAATTCAGCTATTTAAAATACTATAGAAGGTAAATATAGATGAACAATCCCCAACTCCCCCTTAACTCTATGGAGAAACTGGTTCTTGATAATTTCAGAGAAAACTTTGGTGGAAAAATATTAACCAATGGAAAAACAGAAAAATGGATCACAAAATTGGACACTAAGAGAAGACAGCTAGGCCCTGTGATGGGAGCCAGCCAGACCCCGGGCCAGTCTAGGTCTCCTATTGCGGCTTCTTCTAAACATGAAACACTTCTGCTGGAAATGTCTCCAGTCTGGACAGCTGAGCCCAGACCACTTCCGCTCCTGGAAATTGCAACTGGTTGCTGCCATCAAAATATTTTATGCATTGCTGCTGTCTCATTGCATCTGTCACTTCAGATCCACACACTACAGAAATGTCTCATGTATACCCACATCCAGACTGCAGGATGGGGATGATAGAGGATGCGCAGTCTTTGAGGCTTCCACATTGGAAGCTGAGCTCAGCTTCATGAAACAGGGACTCTGGCAAAAGTAAGATAGAGCTCTAGAAAGATGACAAATGTCTACTACACACCCCAATCTGGCCATCACATGCTAATAGCTACGTGAAGAAAGGAGACTTAGTTCCTATTTACATTTTTGAATGTCACCTCACATCATAAAAAATAAGAAAACCAGACCATTAAAAAATCAAGAAGTATTTTATTGAGCATGCAAGGGACACACTGACGCGACAGGCTTACTCTCATCTACTAAAACCTTGTAATCTAAAAATGGAAACTCAAATGTTTATGCAAATAGGAAATAAGTTGTAAGTGACATTTCAACTGTCAGGCTTGGAGCAGTGAGCTCTCTTCCTGGACTCAAATGGTCAGGGAAGACTTGACAAGCAGCAGTAAACCCCTGGGGCGGATTTCTAGCCTGGCTTTTACTCTTTTCTAATTGGTCCTCCTGATTTTGCAACTTTCACATCTGTGTTAAAGTCAATCACTATGCCGAGGGTACTCTTCTTTGTCTTCTCTGTTCATTTGAATTTGAATATATTTTTTAAAACTCAATTTCAGAAGAAAAGCTAGAAACTTCAGGAAAAAAATTCAGAGAAAAATGTGTGTACACGTTTGTGTATGTGAGTTATAACATAGGCATGGAAGGGACTTTAAGTAAAAAGTGACTTCAACTCCAAGGGAAGAGGTCTATTTTTTTCTGTCTATAGCTGTTAGCAGGAATGAGAACTTGGACCTGTCTGAATCATTACTCAAACTGTAATTCCACACAGCCAGTGACTTATTGTATCTATTAATTTGGATTTCCTTAAACTCATGACACCGCAGTCATCTCCCTCCCTGCCTTTTAATTTCTTGTTAACAGAAGCTGTGGTCCTCAGTCCTACACACTAAGTTTCCCTTGACTTACTGACCAACTATCCCATTACCAGTCAGTAATCATCAGATCCTATCATTCAGTTTCCTTCACCATTTCTTCCCCCACCCCCACCCCATAGATAGAGTTGAACCCAGAGCCTTCACACTGAGCTACATCCTCAGTCTTCTTTGTTATTTTTTTGTTTTGTTTTGTTTTTATTTTGAGACAAGGTCTCCTTAAATTGCCCAGCCTGGGCTCAAATTTGCAATCTTCCTGCCTCAGCTTCCCAGAGTGCTGTGCTTACCATCATGTACCATCACACATGGTTTTCAGTTCTTCTTTCTTTTCCTCTCCTAAGGACATTCATGACATGCATTGGCCTACTTATCCTGACCTTTGGTGGCTTTCTTGATGCCACCATTGCTTCTGTAGTGCTGAAATCACACAGTTTCCCATGTCAACCTTCTTAAATGATTTATTGCAAAACTTTGATCTTCTGATCAAGGGGAGTCCTTGTTGTACTTAATTGAGATGGATTCCCTTGCTGGGATTCTAGAGACTATCTATGACTCTTCAATGTCATACCATAAAACTCCCCAAAGGCAGACTCCTGTAGACTTCCAGCTTCACCATGCTTTTATATTTATTTTAGAATTGTCAATATTAAAAAATAAAAATTCAGCCCATATCACGTTTATACTCTACAATTTAACATTTAAATATTTAGTGGAGTTCCATTCTATCCATCTGGTCACTGGTCCAAATGTGTTCATCTTGGGTCATTACCTAGAGTTTATGCTACTTGAGTTTACAGATTATGTCTTTTGTTTGGATTTTCATTCAAATGTCCAATTTACTACTGGCCAAAAACATGTAGGATGGGGCCAGGGATTTAGCTCAGAGGTTGCACTGCCTGCCTTATATGTGCAAGGTCCTGAGTTCCATCCCCAGTACCAAAAAAAAAAAAAAAAGCAGGAAGATTCATAAATATTAATTTATTAATTGGAGCCAGATCCTATATGTAGCTCATTTTTTTTCTCATGGGAATCTTGGCTGTTAGATTTCAAATCAATTAAGCTTTATAGTGATCATACCATGACAGCATGATTAAGTAAGTTTCTTCTACATTCTTCTCTATTGCATTTAATTTTTTAAAAAGACATCTTTCAGATTGGAGAAAGGAAAAGGAGCAACCTCCTGATCTCAGTGACTCAAGCCCTGAATCCTACAATTTAAGGAATGCTAATTCCTGGCTCTCAAACAATTCCATCAACTTGGCAATTATTCAAAATATCTTTAGTCACAAACTCATTCCTGATACACAGTCAGTCACATCACAGAATGTTTAAAGCACCCAGATGCCCCCTGCATTCTGAATGTCTGTTCCGGAATGTCTTTCAGAGGTTCCATCTTATAATTGCTCTGGCCCTTTCCTTGGAGCAGGCCTGTCAACAAATATGGACTTGATTCAGACAGCCAAATTTCATGCAGCTTATGTCACTCACACACTCAACTTGGTCTTCCTCTCTTGGAAATCATCTGTCTCTGAGAAAATGCACATCCTTCCTCAATTGCTCTTTTTTTATCTCCTAGAAAATTAGATGGTTTTTTTTTTACTCAATATGGCTCTTCTGGCCTCTGACTTTTGCAGAGAAGAAAGCCAGGAAGCTGGAAACTTCAGAACAATAGATTGTGGTTTTCGCATACCTCTTCTTCTAAATGACTACAGAGCAGATGGAGTGAAAACAAATGATCAAATGAATAACCAATCACTGACATTTGTACGGTACTCTTTTCAAAATGAATTGCAATAGAGTTGTGTCATGTCAGAAAAACCTATGCAGAACCTCAAAATCACATTGAACATATTCATTTCTACACTAATTTATACAGAATTTTAAAAGTTGATTCTAAGTTTTTGCTGTTATATTGTATTAGTTTTTGTCATTTGAGGAGTCATCAGTGTAGTTTTCACAGGGAAAACTTGGCACTTCTAATTATTTAGTGACAGCCATTTAAACTGCTTGAATAGTGTCTAGGATATAGTTAACAGACTCATGATAGCTACTGAGAGAAAAAGAAATACATGGTTTTATACAAGACTGATTGAAATATATTAGACATAAGGTGAGACCATGGTTCTATTGGACTCAGCAAGAGTCAGATCTGTAATTCTAATTCACAAATCCTAGAAACAGTCACAAAGTAGAAGAGGGGGAGAGGCAGCATGGTGGAAATGTTAAACCACTGGTCAAAGCCACAAGAAGGGACCATTTGAGGAAAGAGATGGAAAATGGCCAAATGTAATTTCCTGACAAAATTGACTTTAAATCTTCCATAGGAAGAGATTTGAGACATTCCCAATGTTGGTCCAAATGGCAGCGCTAAGGCCAAATAAGCAGCCTATAGGAAGTTAGATAACTACTGAGAGTAACATAAAGAAGACTCTTTTTAAAGTAAAATTTGGAGTTAGCCAATATTTCAATGGACTAATTGAGCCAAAAAACTTCCCATTACCAACAACATTTCAGGAAGGATTTCTGCACTGGGTAACAGGACACCAGTCTGCCATCATTCAAATTCTCCTTCAGAGGGAAGCTTTGGCAGAGTTGTGAGAAGCTCATCACCAAAGTTACTTCCTATCCTAATAAGCAGCCTTTACCACTGCTGCCTTGACTTTTACACTCGGAGCTGCAGGCTCTCTGGGCCATCCTCTTCATCTTTAGAGAAAAGCAGAGCAGCACAGTAAACCAAGGAGGGCTGGGCATGGTGGCACATTCCTGTAATCCCAGCACTTAGGAAGGCAGCAGGAGGATCACAAGTTCCAGCCCAGCTTAGGTGAGAAAATTAAAAAGAAAAGAAAAGAAAAGAAAAAAGCCAAGGAGAGCCATTGAAGCCAAGACGTACTTGAGCGTGGATGGATGAAAAAGAGAAAACAAATTTTTCATCATGTTGGTGATGCATCCATGTTCCGTACATACTGGAATAATGATGATTTCATTTCTTAGCCAGTTACATGTTTTCCTGAGCCTGCAGAAAAGCACAATGGTTCTATTTCTACCTAAAAATTCTCTTCTACTGATTACCAGGTAAACAAGAGCATACTAGACCAATGTTTACCATAGTAATAGAAATACATTCTTCTGGATATGTTACATGCATTCTAAAACTTAATTAGAAATGGTCACATTTTTTAAAGACTGGAAAACCAAGATAGGATAATTATTGATAGAGATAATTGGTGTAACCATATTAATATGGCTATATTTAAATATAAAGCCCTTATATTTCTTTTGCATTACATTTCTTTAATATTGGTATATTTTCACCATTGCATAATGTAAAACAGACACCCCAATTCTTCCCTTGTTGTTTATGCTCTTTGTTAATACAAATGAGGCAACATTTTAATGACTTGGCCTTTTAAGTGTGGTCATTGTGATATACATCTGAGGAATTAGGGTCAAAGAGATCAGAATTCAAGCAAGGTCACAAAAGTCTGAGTAGCATTGTCCACTGATCTCTAATCCTTGCCTCACCCACCATTACTGCTTTTGAGAGCAGCTCAGAATTTAGGGCTTTATGTAGCATGGTGACACACGGAGGGATTCCTTGGCATTGCTGAATATGCTGCTGTTTGCCACAGAATAAGATGGCTTCCAGCCACACCAACAAACTGTCCCTGCAAGCTGCTAGGTGCCCAAGGTCTCTGCTGAAAATGAAGCTACATCCTTCATTCCCTCACAGAGGAAGCTACCCGAGCTCTTCCCATTCAATTAGTAAAGTGATCATAGGCTTTACTGTCCAAACCAGGATATTTTTGAGAATGAAAGAGAGGATTGTGGATAACTATGTCACAGTAACAAGTACAAACACAGAGCTGTTTCAGGTAGATTACAAAATACAGCCATCATATCCACTAGCCTTGTTCTTGTTCCCATATGAACAGGGTCCTTTTTTCTTCCGAACTTTGATTAAATATAAGCACAGAAAGTCACTTGATAGCACAGCAATCATCTTTAATTATACATTTGTATTTATTTATTTTGTGAAAGATTTCTTTTATCCATCTCCATGCAATTTCCTTTAAAATGCTGTTTGTTCAATAATCATTCACATTTTCCCCCTGAGTTTAATAGACGTTATTGATACATAATTTCTTCAGGGATTTAAGCATTACGACTCTCCATCATTTTTTGATTACAGATGACCTTTTATATTAGGGGGAATCTGTGTTGCTGAAAAAATAATTTTATATCTGCTTTTAGCATGCAGGAAGTTTCTGAATTCACAACTTGATCCAATTCTTATGCCTTGATTTTCTTAAAGAGTTGTCGTTCTCCTCTTGCTCTGATCACATCATCAGTTACTGAGTTTCACATTGGATGTCATGATATGGTGATGTAGTGAATGTGAAAATAGTATAAAGAGCGAAATAATTGTGAGAGACACCAGTAGTGATGGAATCTATGCTAGAGAACTCGGCTAAAGTAAATGCAGTAAGGTGAATACTTGGTTTATCTCCTGTCACTCTTATTCCCCTCCACCTTTCTAAGTCCTAAAGCTATTTAAATTTTAATTAATTTAATTTAATTTTTAAAATATTTGCGTTGGGCATGGTGGCACATGTTTGTAATCCCAGCACTTAGAGGCTGAGGCAGGAGGATCCCCGCAATTTGGAGGCCAGACTGGGCAACATAATGAGTTCAAAGCTAGCCTAAACTACATAGCAAGATCCTGTCTCAAAAAAAAATGAAAGAAAGAAAGAAAGAAAGAAAGAAAGAAAGAAAGAAAGAAAGAAAGAAAGAAAATCTCCAAGAAGCTGGTGTATTGAACTGGGAAGGTATAGAATATTTCCTTTATTCCCCAAAATTATACTGGACAGTGCTAACTACCTGTCAAATAGAATCAGTAGCAAACCTGATTTGCTTCAGTAGCTTTTCTCTCTTGAAAACAGGTTGTAAGAAAAGATTTAAAATTTCCTCACCAAAATGGAAATGATAAATATTTGAGGTGATCACTGAGCATATTAGGCTGATTTGATTATTCCACAATGTATATTGATTATTCCACAATGTGTACCTGTATCCAAAATCTCAGTATGTACCATAAATACATGAATAATTAAAAATAAAATTCTAAAAAAGAAGCTCCTTTCTCCTTCATTGTCTCCATTTTTCAGTGAAAGCTGGCCCCGGGAGTATTTCCTAATTAGATAGACAAGGGCAGTAATCCCATTCCTTCTTGTCAGGGTATAGCTGAGCAATTCACCTGGCAAGTAACCCAGGTGTACCAGCCTATGGTCTACACTTGTTTGTCTAGAACAGTGATGGTGAACATTTTTAGAGGCGGAGAACCCAAACTGCAACCCCAAAGCCACTTATTTGTCACAAAGTGCAGTATTTCACCTGAATACTGAGGTTTTAGTTAAAAAAAAAAACTCGAACAATTACATCTTCTGTCTTAACAGTAAAACACAATAATGGAGCTTTTGATGATACAAACAGCTTTTTTTTGAAAGGTCAACTTTGCATTTAGCACGCTTTTGCACAATTAATGTGATCTTTGCTATTGTATGCATGCTGATAATTTGTCATTCCTTGGCTGGGGCAACTTGACTCATGTGACACAGAGAGGGCTCTGCATGCCTACTGCAGCACACCTGCTGTATGTTCGCCATCACTGGTCTAGAGGTACCGAGAAATATATGTTAAACCAACAGACTGAAGGAACTGACCTTTTCTCCTGATTGGAGTAAATATTTTTTCTCCCCTGATGGATAGCAATAAGAAAAAAATGTGCTCCTCTTCCTGCTGGCAATGGACTTGTGACTATGAGGGAAGCTGGCCTGAGAATAAAGGTGACTTGTGGAGGAGGGGTGACCAAGAAAGAGGTAGAAAAAGGAAGGAGGATTGCTGATAGCTTCACACAAGACCCAGCCCTACTTCTGGATTTTTTTCTTAAGTGAGATGATAAATGTGTTTGTTTATGCCCACTTGAAACAGGATCTTTTTCACTTGCAACTCAAAGCCCTTTAACCCGTCTGAAATTTTGTCCTGTCTATGCCACAAAACCATCCTTGAATGACCTTGAATGACTCCTGCAACCTTGCTGGGTCTTGATTTCTTAATGTGTAAAGAAACAACTAGTGATCTGAGAGACTGTTAAAACCCCAAGATTTGCTGGAAGTTAAGAATCAGCAATGAGAAGTTGTGACAGCAGTAATCCTCACTGGAAGTTCTTGGTGACCCCAATGAAGGCATTGGTATTGGTAGAGTCCTGGTCACAGAGCCATAACTAACCCATCCCACTTGTCACTGAGCTCTGGAGGCTCTCAGGTAGAGCTACTCTCTCATTCCTCACATAAATACTGAATACATCATGCTTTAGGGAGTGTTGATTTAAGTGCTGGTGATTCATGGGCTCCTGCTGTCTTTCTGAGATGTAGGCTTGATATTAACACATTTCAATGCAGTGCTTTTAATGTGCCCCATCCAATGCCCTCGCTCCCTGTTTTGGGGTGTTGCTAGTGAAATTATGTATTTGCAACTGATTTATGAAAATTTTAAGCCCTTATACTTCCTTCTAAGCAGTGGAATTGACTCCGATGTGGTACTTTAAAGATTCATTACCTTCCTACCTTCCCACCTTACTCGTAAAATGTTTGTTCTGGGGAGCACATATTCTAATTTATTGGCCATTTGTTCATCAAAGCCAAGTGTCTGGCTAGCATCCTAATTTCTCTGTCCCGATAGTCTCTGTATTCACTTGATGACTAATACTGTCAAGTTTATTCTCTAAAGATCTCCTGAAACCATTGCTTCTCTGTGGGCCTTTCCACTCTTGATGTAGTTCATCTGGATTACTACATTAGCTCCTAAAATATCTCGCTACTAATACGTAGATTCCTCAGGCTACCACATGTCTTCTAGAACTGAATCGGATTATATTATTTCCCAGCTCAAACTCTTCAATAACTCCTTGTTTTGTTGCCTTAAGGGCTCACTCGACTTTTAATCTCACCCAAGAAGTCCCTGTCACCCGACAACTGTTGCATGTCAGTTCTGTCCTCCCACCACCCTGGCTGCTTGCCACAGGTATCGCTATCATGACTCTGTGCATGCTCTTCATTCTGCTTGCCATTCCCTTCCTGCCCTCCATTCCCACAGTGCTTCCCATCTATTCACCAGGTGCCTCCACCTTTCCCAGGCAGGCGCATTACACCCTCACTATGATCCCAGTGCAATTCGAGTCAGTCTTGTCCAACTCTCTACTAGCCTAAGACCTTGGTGAAAGCAAAGATCATGTTTAGAGTCTTACAGCTGCCACCTACACCCACTCTTCTTTACCTTCTTTTGCAATACTTAAGACTTTCTTACTTCCTATATAATTTTCTTATGTACCATGACTGGTGTTTGGAGTCTCTGTACTCTCCGCAAAACAGATATTTGTCAATTTCATTCTCTCATGTATCCCAAGTGCCTAGATCACCAATATCTCACACACAGGACACTCTACAAAAATCTTTCATGGGTAAATAGACATATCCTTGTATCTTTGGAAACTGGCACAGTTCCCAGAAAAATCTTAAATACGCAAATAAATATTTTCTACTGTCCGGTTTTTATATCACTCAAAACCATACCAGCTAACATTTTCTGAGCTCTCACCACGCTCTAAATGATTTACAGGCTACTAGCCTGAGTTGCAGGATATTTGAAGCTTTGAGAAATCAAGCAACTTGCCCAGGGTAAATAAGCAGTAGAGCTGAGATTTAAAGATGAAGTTTGACTCCAAAGCCCACAATCTTCAAAAGTGTATTGTTCCACCTCAAATAATCAGTCACAATTATGTGTTTATTTTTCTTGTCATTATATACTCTTTCAGGCTGGTATATTTTTAACCTCAAATACAAGGCAGCAAGAGCAGCTGACCTTGGGGAGTAAGACGGAGGAAAAGGACAATCTGTGTTAGAATTGTGTGTTAGATACATTGTGCAGTTACGTTTTTAGGAAGAAAGTTAAAAAAAAAAAAGCTTGTGGATGGTTTGCTGACTCATCTAGGAAAAGCAAAACCGAGGAAAGTACTGGTTTTCCTAGGGTTGCAGGTACTCTGAAGATGCTTTTCCACACAGTTGCTGAGTGACTAATTTCTCCTTCTCTTCCAAAGCATAATAATGGGAATGTAGAGAGAAGGGACTCCTTTCGTTCTACTGCTCTTTTTAGCTTCACCAGGAGTGAGTGTCATTACCTTAGCAATGCAGTGACCTGTCAGCAGTTCACAAAGTCACCTATAACTCTGCTCTGCCCCCCCCACCACACAACACACACTGCGTAACCAGGAATGTAAGGGGATCCAGGTTTCAACTCTGAAAGTGCTGTCAGAGCAACTTCTATCTTCCAACATTATTATTATTATTATTATTATTATTATTATTATTAATTATTTTCACTATCAATGAAATCCCTTCGTGTAATGATTTAAATTCTTCCTGAGTCTGTGGCTTTACTACAGAACCTAGGTTACCAAATCCAGAGTAATACAGCTAATATATACTGCACAGAATGTTTTTAAAAACAACAGTAAGACTGCTATACAGCTTAATAGAAAATAAGTTGCCTTATATATAGTATTTATGTTATCACATTATATTTTCTATTAACATATTTGAGATTTCTACTCATCTTAGTCAATGTTCTCCAAACAGTCAATCTTTAGTAGGTGCTCTATGTGTCAACATGATTGCTTTGCTTTCACCAGTTTTTTTTTTCATATTGGACTTTGAAGTTGTTTCAAATTGCAAATAATTTTTCAATGAATATCTTTGCATATAAATTTTACTTTACTTCTGAGAAGTCATTTCCAGAAAGAAAATTACTAGGTCTAAGGAGAACATTTTTACAGCTTATATTACATGTTGCCAAAATGCTTTCAATAAAATTTATGCCAATCTTAACTCCCAACTGGGTATGAAGATGACCACTGCAAAACCCTCTTGCCAGCACTGAGTAATTAATAATCCTTTTGAAAATTTTAGATAGGGATGTGGTTTTAGCTTAATGGTAGGGAATTTGTCTAGCCTGGGCAAGGCTCTGGGTTTAACCCCCAACACTGCCAAATGAACAAATAAATTCCAGATAATGATATGGTGGAAACTTCTTGGAAGTTTCATTTTCTTTTTTGATTAATCATGGGCTACAAGTTAGTGCCTGTTTGTAAACACTTTGTCATTTTATGTATTAGAACTTTAGTTCTTGCCATATTTACTAATATTTTTAGTCAATCCCCCCTTGGACATATGGGTTGTTTGCAGCTTGTTGCTGTTACTGAGACATGCTCATGTACACGGCACTTTCTCTTCCTTGTATCAGTTCCCAGCTTGAGGTGCACTGGGTCAAAGGTTTATACATTTTCATGGTCTGACACTTCTACATTTTTTGGTATAAATGCTGTGAGTTTATACTGTCTTCATTAATTAAATGTAGCCAATTCACTGAAAAAAATATATATTTTTTTTAGTCAATTTAAATTCAATTTTTAGTTGTATTTGTAGGTATTTTTGTCATTCAAAAAGAACTTAATCATGTGCAGTTAGGTATGCTACCTTCTAATTTTTGTTATCTAGCTTGGTATTTGGACTTTCACAGATTTGGGTTTTTTTTGTTTTTTTGTTTGTTTTTGTTTTTGGTACCAGGGATCGAATGTGGGACCTTGCACTTTACAGGTAGGCGGTAGAACCACTGAGCTAAATCCTTGGCCCTTGTATTTGGATTTTCAAGACTAGTGAGTAGTAATATAATCTGGTGAATTTTAGTGAATCATTTTGGAGCAGTTTCCAAATAAGTGATCATGTGAAAGTCAGATTTATATTTTTCTAACATTGTATTTTTAATTTAATTATTTTGCAGACATTAGAAACACAACATCTACATCTTTTGAGCTGTTAAGTGATACTACTCTTGCTTGGGAGCAGAAACAAGGGAATGATGGACTCGAGTCCAAGCTCCTCACCCAGTGAGTCCCCTCCAGCTGCTGAAGACCCTGCCACCTCTCTCCTGTCCTCCCCACCAGCACCTTCCCCCTCTGAAGACACTGGGTGTGAAGTGACGTCAAGGCTCTGGCTTCCACCCTCATCAAAATGCTGAAGCCCTTTTTAATAGCAGACACACAGGTATCATGGGCTGCTAGGCTCTGAACCCTTGTGATTGGATTGTATCCTTGTGTTATCAGAAAGCAAAGGTCTCATTAGATGGCAGAGCCTGAGGAGAGGCTCTCCTTATCAGCTGTTAAATTCTGTACAGGGTGTGTCAGAGCCTCAACACTGGAGCTGACCTCCCCTGAGGGATGTGAGATCCCTGAAGAATGAGGGTGCTCCCCAGAGGAGGGGCCACCAACACAGTGCAAGGTCAGGCAAGTCCTCAGGTTCAGGACAGTGGGCTTTTACTGGAAGTTTTGGATAAAATACTTGATAGATTCCTATTGGGAGTGTGATTGCATAAAGCTATGTATATGCACAGTGCTGCATACAAGTGCATACACACACACACACACACACACACAAATACAGACAAACTGGGGAGCTGTGGAGGAATCCACAAAGAAAATTTATGCACTCAAAGGAAAACCTCAGTCCCGTGGCCACAGTTAAAGAATATAAAACCAGTGTTTATTTGAAACATCTATAGTCACTGCTTCTTTCAGAGAGGAACCAATGGGGTTCAGCTTTCCTAAGCAGGGTTACTAAAGAGCCCAGAAATTAGGTAGTTTTTCACTGTGCTGTCTATGGCTTTGAGATCATGAGTATTTCTTTGCACCTGTGTAAAGTCTTAAACAAAATACTGCCCGACATTGGGAGGAGGCAGAGCAGTGCTGCCGATACACATTCAAATCTGCCGGTGACTTTCTAGTGCATTGTCCTGGCCAAGCATTTGGTTGCTCCTGCCAGAAGCTTCCCTGTATGCTTAGAACAGGATGATAAAACACACATCTGTATCTTTTGAAGATGACTTTGGGTAAATTAAGTATCTATTGCTCAGTACGCCTGATTTATTAAATGAATTTATTAGTACTTAATAAATATAATTTCTGTAATATTCCTATGCTTTATTAAAGACCTAGGCTTCTTCCTTAAGTGTTTTTCTCCTACCCTGTGAGTGAGTGTTTCTTGCCTGGGGAGAGGTGCGGAGTTTGGAGATATTGCCAATTGGGTACTTCTAGGGAGTTGGGTTTGAACCCTGAAGTGGCATCTGGCTGATTTCACTTCTGATCAAGGATATAGCTGCTGTTACCAGTCAGTATTTGGGCTTTTTGAAATCTAAATTTGGAGTCCCTCACCCCAAAAAAACTCCTTACAATTTCTTAAACAGATGAATAAAAACCTTCCCTTGACAGCCATGGAAAGTGGTGTGGTTCTTTTGAGATTAACAGGAAAATGTTATTGCCAGATTTCTGGTGACTACTTTCCCTCCAGAAATCTTCTTTCCAAAAGAAGGTCCCTGCCTTAGTTACCTCCTCTTTGCTGGAACAAAATGCTCAACATCCATAAGTTAAAGAAGGAAATATTTATTTTACTTCACAGTTCATAGAGATTTCAGTCCATAGTCAGCTGGCTCCATGGAAGGGTGACATAGCTAAAGGGCATGGCAGAGGAGAAACAATCCATGGTAAGGCAGGCAGAAAGCAGCAGCAAGCCTCCCTTTCCCTTTTTATTCCATTCAGGCTACAAGCCTAATGATTGGTGCCACCCACACCCAGGCTGGGCCTTCTGTCTTCAGTAAATCTATTCAGCCATACCTGTGTACACCTGACAACTAATTCAGTTAGTGGACTAATTCCGTTATCCAATACCTATGATCTAGTCATTCCCAAAAGTCCTACCTGGAAACACATGAGGCTTTAGGGGACATTTTAGATATGAACTATAAAAGTTTTTTAACTTTGCAATGAAGAAATCCAAGGAGCCTTACCCGAGTACATCCTACTTGAGTACTTATTCTTGAAGTTCTGAGCTACTGAAGGCTTTTTTGTGTGTGTTTCAGTTGGCTCAGTGCATAGCAGAGGGCCTGGTTATGGTATCAGCTCAAAGAAATGTGATGGAGGAGTGCAGGAAGAGAAGAATCTTGGTGAAAGTGAAGAGATAGAAGGACATATGGAGAAGGAAAAGGAAAAAGAGGAGACAAGGAAACATCAAAGAAGAGAAAGAAAAAGGAGAAGAAAAGAGGAAAGGAGGGAAGAAAAGGAAAAGAAGAGGAGGGACATGAAACAAGGGAAGGGAGAGAACAGAAGAAAAGAGAGGGAGGGAAATGGAATCTCCTTTCTGAAAAGTGAGTTCATAATCTCAAGAACAGACTTATACTGGAATGAAGTGACAGTAACAGCAAAATGTAGGGAATACTATAATAAAGCCCTTTGAACTTCTCATAAAAACAAAATGTGCCCCAGGGTCCCCAGTCTGAGTTTCTCCATTTCAAAAGAAGGATGTCAGAAAAGAAAAAGTCCTATAGCTTAATCTTAGGAGGAAAGAGATTTCTCACCAGCAACTTGAACTCAGCAAATTCCAAACCAGATTCTTTCCCCTAAGAAAACTTGAATTCTTATTAGATTTCCCATCTCAGCAAGTGATCATTTCAGAACCTCCATTATCCTTCTCTGATTACTTTCGTTAGTTTGTTTACACCCCTTAAATGTCTTTACAAAATAGTCCTTCCTCTCTATAGCTGGGGTAGGCATCCGCAGGGGTGGTGGGTGGGGAGTTGTGAAGACAGAGCCCCAGAAGCCAAGGACGCTTGAATGAGAAGGCAGAATGCAGCTTGGGATGGTGTCAAGTTCCTCGTAATGCTCAATAAGCAGTTATGATGTGATTATTCTTTAAGTCATCCTTCCCAACTACCTCCACCTCTGCTATCCAAAGGCCATCTCTCCAAGAGGGATGTATAGGTGATAGCTTAGACCGGTGGTGGTGAACCCATGGCATGCGTGCCTCAGTGGGCATGCAGAGCCCTCTCCGACAGCATGCGAGTGAAGTTTTGCCAGCAGCCAAGCATCAGATATTCAGATTTGATTGCAATGTTGGCACTTTGGAATAAATAAGTGGGTTTTGGTTTGCAGTTTGGTCTCTAAAATGTTCACCATCTCTGGCTTAGACCATGGGGTTGTCAGAATTCTGCCTTTCCAATCTACTGGCTTCACAATCTCTGGAAAGTTCTTTCTTGCAACTTTCTGCTTTCATCTATAAACTGAGGATGCTGGAGTGCTAAGTGTCCTCACTCCCATGGGGCTTAACTTGAGGGTTCTATGAGGCCAGACAGGCAAGGCTTCAGCACTGAAGTGGCACACAGTGGTTGCTCATTTACTATTTATAGCATTGGAACCTCAAATATCTCCTTACCAGAAAATATCCCACTACCCTAATTCCTGGATATCATAGGTTTACCCACAGCTCCACTTTCATTTAATTTTTCCTGATTTTGTAGCCTAGGGATTGGCCACAATCTTTTTAGAGATCTATTCATACTTACTGTTGCACCCGTGGTAGCAGCTCACCAACATTTTTGGAATTGACTTGAACAGCTTGTGCCCTCCAAATGAAACCTTCACACAGTCTCTACCATCCTACAGCAGCTCATGACCCAGAAATGAAAATTTCATCTCGGTTCTGCCTTCCTGTGCAGGCCTGTGTTTCAGCTTCATGACTACCTTACTTCATAGATGCCACATTATCCAAAGCCCAGCTGTTTCCCATGAGGAATGTGGGACAATTTTAGCTTTTGCTCCTACCTTTTTTTCAGCTATTGTCACAATTGTGCAGGATAGAATGGTCCAGCCTGCTGTCTCTGTTGTATGGTTTTAGCTATGGCACTGTTTGAGGGTGGATCAATTTAAGAAAATTATTTCTTTTTCTACCCCCAAAACCTATGACACAGTATTGTAAACAAGAAGTTTTATTTATATACAAACTGAACCACAACAGAAGAACAAAGGACAATACAGGAAATCTAGGAACACCATATACTGGGCAATTTATATACAGGAAACATGACACAAATATCATTTTTATTCTACCAAAAAATTAACTCTACATCTTCCTTTTGATAGTAACACATAATGAAATTTACTTATAAATTAATTTTTCAGTTAATTTTTGCTTTTTCTATTTGTGATTTCTGATACTCTGTCCTTTCCCTAGGCCTGGGATCTGCGCTTAATTCTTCTCTTTACATGCTGCACATACAGAAACAACACAAACAAGAAAGACCATTTAGCTTGACATCTTCTCTTATTTAGTATCTCAGGAAATACTAGGCTGAGATTTTATTTTAGTACTGAGGAAAGAAATCAAATTTTAGTAGCATATCTCATTGTAATTGGCTTTGCGTTACATCCCTGTAGTTGGTAAAAGTACAACTTTAAAGCAGAAAGAGCTAAGCTGAAACCCAAAACTTTTGCACTCTCTAAAACACTGAAAGTCCCTTGGAAGGATGTTTATTTACCTAAATTTTCATTTTCTCATTGAAACAAGGAAATTAATAATACTGTCTTAGTTACTTTCTTATTGCTGGGACAAAATACCCAACAGTCACAAGTTTAAGAAGAAAGAATTTATTTTAGCTTACAGTTTGTTGAGGTTTCAGTCCATAGTCAGCTGGGTCAATGGCAGAAAAGCATGGTAGAGGGGAATGGCATAGAAGAAACAGTCCATGGCATGGGAGGTAGAAAGGAGCCAGACTTCCTTCTTTCCCTTTTTATTCCATCCAGTTGCCATTCACACCTAGGGTGGGTCTTTCCTCTTCAGTAAATCTCTCATCTACACTCAGAACTATGTTAAACCAATCAGTGGAATAATCCAGTATTACACACCCATGGTCAGTCACCTCACTTATGAGTGCATGAGGTTTAGGGAGGCATCTAGATATAAGCCATAACAAATACGTGCCTTGAAAAATTTTACAGAAATTAATCACTTATCTTAGGTTCTGGCATATCATAAGCATAAAATTACTACTAGTTTTTATTTTTAAGTCTAACCAATTTCACCTAGTGACTTTTCAGTAAATATCTTGCTAAATAAGAATAAGAAATTGGTATAATTTTTTGTAAGTTGATGAGCATCCTTCAGATGGTATACACATATTCAATGGATTTACAGCCTTTGAAGAATAATACACATTCCACAGAAAACAAAGAGGCTTTTTATTTTTTTGTACACATGTGCTCATGAAACTTTGGGTTGTGCTAACCTAGAGTGTGCCTTAATAGCTCCTTCCTGTTGGAGCAATTTTTTTTCTCCCTATCAGTCCTGGGGAGGCATATGGTGGAGAAAGCAGGCTGTTTCATACCAGCCTCTCATTCTCATTTATGCCTAAAACATCTTTGATGTCATCCTACTGCAGTTAAACAATGAAGTTCTTTTCCAGTGAATGCAATCCTATACTCCATCTCAGACCTTATCCTGGCCAACTGCAGTAGATGAGGCAGACCAAGAAGGGCCAGGACACAGTCACCATGGTTAGTTGCTCCTGAAGCTGTTGATGAAGCCCAAATGCTGGGCAGATTTGAGTCTAGCAAGTAGAAGAGAATAGATTAAGGGCATGACTAGCACAAACCTATTAGATGAAAAGGCTATCCCTGCAAGTGGAATGGAGAGAAGATCAGAAATTTAAGCATAAGTAATAATCAAAATAGGCAGCTTCAGGAAGTTCTATGATTGGGGAGTATGGAATGGATAATCAGAGAACTCCACTTGTAAGGAGAGGTAGGAGCTGGGTCTGGGGGTGAACACCTATAATCCCAGCACTATGGAACCCTGAGGCAGGAGAATTGCACATTTGAACCCTGCCTAGGCAATGTAGCAATTTAGCAAGGCTCTGTCTCACAATTTTAAAAAGGCTGGGGATGTAGCTTAGTGCAAAAAGCCCAGGCTCAATCCCTAGTACAAACAAAACAAAACAAACAAAAGCAAAGTATGATATGACCATCTTGTTTCCCACTCTAGAAATTCTAAGATGGTATTGAGAACTCAAGACATAGATAGTCACCGACTGGGAAAACAGGATGATACTTACTGCTAGAACTGGGGAAAAGTTTGTGCCTGAGTCTCAAGACCAACACAAAAGGATAGTTAGCAGAACTATGGATTGGAGGTAGATAGGTTTTTCTAAATTTATTTTGCTGAAGCTAAGGTTTAGGTTTTAAAGTTCTAAAGTTTTGAGTCTTAAAAATATGGATGTGGTCAAACATTTGGGCTGAAGATGCTGACTAGGCAGAGGGAGAAGGACAAGATCTGACAGTTGCCATGGATGCTCAACCATGCTATGTTGGTGTACAACTCATTCAACTAGCAAAATCAAATCACTGTCAGTATAATTATTCAATAATAAATGATTCTATATGTTCTGTAGCCCTGAATATATAAAAAAATGTGTTAGGTTAATTGTACACTAAATTATCTCTCTTCCATCTGGTAAGCTGCAGAGCAATTGAGCTAATGAACCCATTTTAATTGAAAATTTTGTCCTTTGTACTCTGGATCCCAAACATTACTTTCTCCTCCTATACACCAATGGCAAAGTCAAAAGTGGAAATCTTTTCAGACAGAGAAGCTGTTAGGAATCACACTGGAGACTGTTGAGAATTTCATCTTGAAGGAAATCCCCAGAGTAGAGAGGGTAAGGAGGTCCCTGCCATCCATGGGACATAAGGATTCCTGGCCTTCAGAGAGTGCACCAACCCACAGCCTGGCAGGAACCTTGAGGCTCCATACAGGGTTGAAGCTCTCTGTAATGGGTATTCCTGCCTGGCATGAGCTGTTTCATGGGCTGTTAATTGTTATTTATTTTGACCACACTATGGAATTCAGCCCATTTTGCCTGTAGAATCTTTCACAGAATAAGAAAAGACCATGAACTCAACCACCAGCAGTGATAATTAAATTCTTCCTTAAGAAATGTTGTTTCACACATTTTACCAGCCATAAGATCTCTTAGAAGAATTGGTAGAGAAAATTTTTTCTGGGCAACTGCAGTGCTCAGCACAACCAGTTTTCCTAGATGATGGGGCTGTGTGGTCCTCTTTGTGGTGCTGTGGTGATGTTTTTCTTGCTCTGGGGTCAGAGAGGGCAAGAAGCAAAGAAGTAGCCCTTTGAGCCTAATGCCATGCCTCACCCACAGTTCCTTAGGGGTGAATCCAATTACAGAACATATACAGATGGTAGACCTGGGGTCCCACTCTATAAAAAAGGGAATGTCAGAAAAAGAAGAGGGGGAAGCGACAGAAGAAGCCAGGTACTGGTGGGAATGTGGCAACTCTTTCATTTATGATGAGTGAATTGAATAAAATATGAACAATTAGTAGGCTGTGATCAGTAAAAAAGTTTTTAAAAAGTTGTAGCAAAACTATATGTGAAAAAAAGCAACTTAACACTACTCAGCTAAACATGCCCACGTGAACTATAATTCGGCAATAAACAGAGTCACACAACATACTATTATGCTCAGTTTATAAGACACAGTCTCCACAAAAAGTAGCACAAATTACCGTGATTTCTATTCTAGCAGGCCCTTGGGTGGGTGAGTTACAAGGAAAGCTTAATATATAGCACTCTTAGCAAAGCATTGAAAAAGGCTGATTGAATTTTACTCAGGCCTCCTAGGTTTGAGATAATTCTTTCCTTTAAGAGAAAATGAATGGGTATGTTCTCGTTCTTTTGCCTGGAGCTGGAAAAGAGGACATTATTTGGAGATTTTACCAATCCTTCGGTTCCTAGCCCGTATGCATCTGCTTTCTGCCGTCAGTCCCAAACCACAAGCTTTTAATTTTCTCAGAAGATTAAACCAATATTTACCAGTAAGCCTGCATTTATCCTAAAAACCCTTTACTGGAAACTATTGGTTTCAAGTAAATGTTAGATCTTGTTTAAGAACAGTTGCCCCTCCTTTGTAAAGTTAACAACAGGGAAAGAATGCTGCATTTCTGATAGGAAGAGTAAGAGGAAAACTTTCTATCACTTCTACCAGATGGAACACTTTTACAGTTTGTTCATTTGTCATTCATTTTCTAGGAGTTCTAATGAATGACCCAATCTAATAATTCCTAAATGTTAACAAAGAATTATTTCCTGCAATGGTGTTTAGTAGAGTCAGATGTAAAGTTGTGGGGAGTTCAACAAAAAAGTGAAAAGAAATCTAGTCTGATATAAATGGGGTAATAAATATGAAACCACTCACAGTATCAAAAAGCATATTGTTTTCAAAATGACTTACTATAAACCCTGTGTCTGCCTTAATCCAACTTGTCATTGGAGTAGACAAATGTTCTTTATCTACTTGAGGCCAATGAGCTTCAGCTTCCAAAACAGAAATACTATTGAATAGTCTTGCAAATTTCTAATGAGGCTTTATCTCATGTTGGTTTGAAATTTTGGCAATTAGCAGAATCTTCCACTAACATAATCCAAAAAATTTCAATAAAGATCTGGTAAAACAGTATCCAAGATCTAAAGGAAAAGGATGCATTTCATGGGGCATCAACCTGGACTGCTGTAAAAAGTCCTAAGGAACCCATTGAGGTAAAGTTCTCCCAGAAAGTCTCAGAGCAAATGGAACCCCTCAGGCAGAACTGATATGAACAACTTGCATGTGGTCTTTCCAAATAATTCTGATAACTGAGGAAGACAAACTTTGTTCAATGGCATTGTTGGATCTATTTAAATCAAGTGCCATGTATTTCTCCTACCGTAGCTGCAAATTATCCTTTAGAGTAAGAAATTGTGAAAGGGTTCTGTTCTCTTTCCCAGTACCTTGGTCTGGTCTTGAAAACTAACTGGAATTAAAGGTTAATCATAGGCCACAAAAAAATCTCACATTGAAGTGACTTTTGTTGGAAGGTTGCTGAACAGCAAAACAGAATCCACCCACTTCCACAACAGCCTGGTTTAGGGCAGGGAGCAAAAGTCCCACAGATTCCTTCCAGATTTCATTGTCTTCTTTCTAGAAAAGATATAGCTGACCCTGAAATTGCAACCTGGGACAGAAAATGTCAGTGTAAGTGGCCACCATGATATTTTCTTTCTCAGCCAGGCTTACTGCCTCTAGACTATGTGGAAGGTTAACTACAATATCATGATAAGGCCTCTTTCTTTGACCATGTGGGCCCATGCCCTGAAGATGTGAAAGAGAAGAGGTTTGGTGTACCGTTCAGTGAGGGAAGGGACCCCAGAGACTGAGCTCTACCCTGTCTCTGCAGTGATACGGGGCCTTCATCTTAGAAATTAAAGATTGGATAATACAATTTTCAGATTCTGCTTTGTTTTATTTTGTTTGGCTTGGTTTGTTCTTAAGAGCTGAAGCTTTTCCCAAAAGAAGATTTTAGGAGGATTCAATGATAGAAAACAGATGAAATCAATACAATTTTCCATGAAATTGAGAACACCTAGAATCCCATCCATATCCCTGGTTCCAGGATTCCTTGGTAACCATTAGGGATTTTAGGTGAGCTTGTGCCAGATAAACTGATCTTCAGAAACCCTTCATCTTCTAACACTGTTCCCAACTTCATTACACTGTGAAAATCCATGCTATGACTTGTCTGTCTAGGCTTATTTCCTTGGGAGTAAAATGAGATTAGTAGCCTCAGCAGGAATAAATTATTGTTGTAAAAAAAAGAAAAGTAAACCACATGAACATGGCATCAGAAGAATCATTCCAACTCTGAGACTTCCAAATGAATGTCACACCTGGGGGTGGTCATACTCTGTTAGTCTAAATTTATTCCTTTTTGGGATATGAATTTGACAAGGTACAAGTGAAAACTAGATTAGATAACACAGTTATCACTCACTATCCAAAACCTCACTTTCCAAACTCAAGAACCAAATATATTTGGAGAGATATTTGGTCACATAAGTGGTTCTTATAAATTTTGTATGTATAAAAGTATTATTTTTATCTCAAAAATTATTTCATCTGAACAGATTGTTGTAATGGACTAATGAACAAGTATATGTGAAAGTACTGAATAAGTGAAATTCTACTCTAATACTAATTATATTTTATATCAATTATTGAAGGAAACTGATATTAAGTTACAAAATAGCTGACCTCTGTAATATATTCATGCCAGTTTGTTAAATAGTCCTGATTCTATGTGTTAGCATGTTTAGGACCTATTCCATTAGCCATGACTGTCACAGAAGTTGGCTTTGATTTCTGAGAACAGTTCATGATCATTTGTAGACTGTAATCAAGTATTTAATAAATCATCAAGCATTTAAAATTAAAATGAAACTTGTATAAGCCCAAGGAAGTACAGAAAAGAATAAAGCATGACCCTGTATAGTTAAAAAGTTTCAATTACAGCTGAGAAGCAGCATCACTATAGTGTGAACCCAGGAGGTGTCATAATGAAAGATTTACATTTAGAGTATCAGATAAAGACATTCAGAAACATGGGCTAGGAAAACAAGTCATTGGAAATGTTTTCTGAAAAAGGTTGGAATGGAATAGAGACTTACAGGGCAGGTGACTGGGAAAAGTGAGGTAGGCTGGATACAGGCCTGCATACAACAGGAGCATCATGCCAGGTGTTGTTCTACTGATTAATGCTCTTCCTCCAACTCAGTTACTTTTCAGGGGTTCCCCCTCCATCTCACATCACTCTATGATCTTGTAACTAAAAGGATAATGTCCATATGGTAGCATCTGTAGGTTCCGGCTACCCTCTATGACTGTGTTTATTATCTCCTTGGGCTGATATCATGAATACAGTGTCAGTTAAAAATTTTGAATATCTCTACTATTATAAGTGCTATGTACAGACTGATTTTCTAGGCAGAGCACCTAACTAAAAGCTTTGAGCTAAGTTATTGGCTTACTGGAGATTGTGTAGGGCTTTTGAGCTTCAGAAGGAAAGAAGGATCATCTCTGCTTCCATAATTCTTTTTTCAGGATGGCACACCTGATGGCCACCTCTCTAATACATATAGATTTTCCTTGACCTCAGGGAATTAGCCATATTGTTTTTCTGTCAGTTGTAGTTATCTGGCAGGGATAGTAGTGACCAGGCATGGCTTCCGACTCTTGAAGTTTGGGGTTCAGTAGGAAAGATATATTCTTTCTTGTTCTATTAGCTTCCCGGGCCTCTCTGGAAAATAACCACAAACTTGCTGGGTTTTTCTATGATTTTAAAAGAATATATTTTCAATTGCTAATCTATCTCTCAACTCATCTCCTAAGAAAACTATAGCATTCCTGCCTAAAACATTTTAATTATTAACAAAACATCTGACGCTTGGTATTATTTTGAACAATTTCTTCCTATTTCACAATATCTGTTATATATTTTGTTCTTTATTTACACTTCCAGTTTCTCACACCAGAGAGCCAACATGGTATTTACACAAGTATACTGAATTTATTTCACTTGAGTCTGGTCTCAAGGTGCATCCATTTGCCTAGAAATGTCTCAAGTTTACCCTTCTTTATGAATGAATACTACTCAATTATATTAAAACACACACACACACACACACACACACAAACACACACACACACATCTCTTTTATCCATTCCTTGGTTGATGGGCTTTTGTGCTGTTTCCAAGATTGAGCTATTACAAACTGTGTTGCTATAACCATGGGTGCGCCTAAATTGCTGTAGTGTGATGCTTTTAACTTGCTGGTTTAAAATATAAAAATTTATTCTTTCACTATTTGGAAGCAAGAAGTGTGAAATCAGTTTGACTGCAGGGCTGTACACTCTCCTAAGGGGCCAGGGAAGAAGTTTCTTTCCTTTCCCAGGTTCTGGTGTTTCTCGGTTTGGAGCTGGATGACTCTAATCTTTGCTTCTGTCTTCACATGACCTTAATCTCTGTGATGATGGCTCAAATCTCCCTGTTTTTATCTTGTAAAGACACTTGGTGATTGGGGCAAAGTCCACCCTGATTCCAGAATGACTTCATCTGGAGATGTTTAACTTCATTAAATCTGCAAAACTTATTGTTCAAGATAAAATTACTCTCACAAGTCCTAGGGCCTTGGAGATGGAGATATCTTTTAGGCTACTCTTGCCTTCAAGGAAATTATGACAGGCTGAAGTGCCAGAGTGGGTATGAAGTATGGATGTCCCTCAAAAGGTAGCTGGCCTGGAGTTAAGGCTCAAGGAAGGAGTTCCTGAGATTAGGAGCTCAACAAGTCAGGTAGATTTGGGTGGTATGAAGAGCTCTTCAGGCTTAATGAGGATAAGCACCAGCCAGGGGACGGAATGTGGAGGGACAGGAATTTAGAAGACTCTAGAATGGATAGGACAGAGAGAAAGCCAAACAAGTAGGTTCTAAAATGTTCCAAAGAGAAGTGTGAATTCCAGGATACATTTTAATAAGGGAAGTGAAAAGATTAGATTTTTGTCTTCAGAGTATCATTGCAGCTGCCGGGAGGGGAGATTGGTTTAGCAGGAGGCCAGAGAAGATTTGGGGAGATCCACTGAAGATGACTGAAGTGTTCTGAGGGAGAGAGTATAGTGATTTAGGCTACTGTGGAATCTGAGGAAATAGAGATAGGTGGGATTCTTTGATAAATATGTAGGAAATAGAATGGGCAGGATTTAGTCCTATCTGAATGTGGAGGTTGAAGGAATAGTAAAGCCTAGACTGATAACATTTTCCAATCTGAGGAACTGGGTATGTAATATTTCCATTCACTGATATAGGAGACAGTAGAGTGGTGGTCATTTGTGTCTTTGTCTGAGGAGAGATTATTTAGTTTTTTCTTATAATGAGGAACTGGAGCCCCTTGGAGGATGGATCATTTACCCAGATTAAAGAGAAGTGGCCACAGGGCTCAGACAAGAATTGATGGCTCTTCATGCCCAATGGTTTTCTTCTTTTCACCATCCATGGGACTCTCTCCCCTTCCATTTATGTGAACCTACATTTGGTTATTGTTATTGTTTTTATTATTTTGAGATTCAAGAATTATTCTAAATGCATAAATCTCTGCTTATTTAGTAGGAGAGATATCCTCCATTTATTACATTCTCACCTCCTCCTCTCAAGTGCCAAGTCCCCTTGCTTGCTATTCATACTTACAGAGATTCCTTCTTACTGCAATGCTAAGTACAGGGATCAGGCTGAACTATTTTTTTTATTATTATTATCATTTCCAAATAGACCTGGAGTTCAGCATCACTGGTAACTTCTCTTCTTCAGGGATGCCCTTGGTAAGTCATTTCCATATCACACGCCACATGCTGTTTCTCACATCTGCTTTGTTCCTGTTACCCCACTTTTTAACTCTTCAATTCTCAAGGATTGCTATTATGGTCTCTAGTTTATAAAACCTCTCCTACCACATAAAAGCATTTAAAAGCAGAGAATGGAGCATTTACTTACAAAAGGACAACAACAAAATCTGCTTCTTCCATAAGTAATATGGAGCTCTGGTTATGCTTATTGGATGAAAATTGCTCTATTTCTAAGTGGTCCACTTCTAATATTTTCAATCATTATCTCATCTTCAAGTAACAAAACCTCTAAAGAGTGTCATCATGCTTTATTCTGTTCTCCAGGATCTGCAGTATTTAACACTACTTGGTTTTTTGGGGTGTTTTTGTTTTTTGGTTTTTTGGTACCGGAGATCAAACTCAGTAGCAAACCATTTTTAATATTCTAACATTAAGTCATAAGGAATATTCTATTTGCAAATCCTATTGAAATTAGGAAAATAATATGCCAGGAAGGTTGCAAGACAAAATTTGGGGAATTATTACTTTATCTTTAGAAAGAAGTTTGATTATTTAACTAATTATTATCACCACACTTTACAATAATCTCTTGTAATTTGGCTTTCATTGGTATTGTGCTTTAAGAGGGCTCTACTAAGAATCTGGGAGGTAGTAATTCTGATCAGGACACCAAGACTTATAATTTTGTAAATTCCTAAAGCCGCTGCTATATAAAAATACACATCTTCTATTTACATTCATATCTGGAGGGCAGTCTAGCACGTCTGATGCCATTTCTTGGTTTTCATTATGGGAGTCCAAGGATGAACGAGGATAGTTTTTAACCCAAATTGTTTGGATTGCCAGATCATTACCAAGAACACGGGAAGATTTGAACTTGAGAAGCCATGGAGCAGGAGCTCTGCCTTCACTTGCCTTGTAAAGTCAGAGCTCATTACACTAATAAATAAACCAGACTTAGGGTAACCTCAGGCCACAAATTTTCCTTGGTTCCAGTTAGCCAGATCAGTGCGATGAAAGAACAAGAATTTCTGTTCAACAAACTTGTTTTGAAGTGAGCCCATTTGGGCTAACATTATTTCCTCCTACACAACATAAAACAAACAAGAGGTTTTGAGGAGACAATAAAGCAGGATCTTCTGTTTTGATTTTTACATAAAACTTAGAATTGGGGCAACTTACATATGACAAAAGAATAAACATTACCCTTAGAATAGCAGTATAGTGGTCATCTCAAAGATTATCTTACCTGATGCAAATTATATTATCTATGTCTTCACAACTTCCTTATTTCCTGAAGAAGAGTTAGTGGGTACTGTAGATACTTCCAGTGTGAACCAGAAAATGGCCGTCTTTCCTCAGTGGTACCAATTATCTCTTGGCCCCAGACTTTCTTTCATTCTGTGAATTGCCATGGTATTTTGTCAACTTTCCTTTTGTACTTTCATTTATTTTCTGTCATATTGATGTAGTATCTATCATGTGCATCCCCTAGCTGCAAGGAAAACAAAAGTCCTTAACATACCTTCTATGAGAAACTCACCATTCCCGTACATAAATGGAGCACAAAATGATGGTATGAAGCTAAAAAATAATATAACAGCCATGGGGATCAAAGAAAAAAGATAGCTTCATGTCAAGGAAAATTCTTATGGAGAAAATATATAGAATGTGTCTCAAAAGTGGGAAAGGATTTCATAAGTCAATATTGTGAGGCAGCAGTAGGAGTTTCATGTTCAAGAAACACAAGGAGGCAAAGATATGGTTGCAAGATTTAGTGCCTCAATAAGGCATTCTCAGTAGTCAGGTATGGAAGCAGTACAGGGTAAAGTTGAGAGACTTATAGCTTAAACTTTTTAAAAAGGTGCCCTGAGATCATATACTGAGGGAGGACTTTTTAAGCAGAGTCAGCCTGTGACCAGAGAGGTTCTTTTATAGCAGTGTCAAAGGGCTGACTGAAAAGAACTGAAAATCAGATCTAAAATGTTGTGTAGGTATCAAAATAAGGGAAGAGAGCTAGGTCTGTAGCTCTTGACAACTCCATGAGTGCAGAGAAAAAGTAACCAAGTTATTTTTCACTTATGGTTCAGAGCTGGGAAGTGGATAAGTGACTTTGGATGGAGGTCTGAGATTTTGAGCTTCTGCAACTTAGTAAATCTTATTTCCATTAACAGGAAGAGGAGAATTTGAGGCACAGGCTGCTTTGGATCTCTGTAATGATGTGTATTTTTTAAACATTAATTTTAAAGTGCTGGTGATATCCTCAGGTGGGAATGTTCAAGAGGCACTTGGAAATACTGGAAAATTCAGCTGGCTAGAGATCAAGAATAGACATAAATTTGGATAAATATTTATGTAGATTATAGGAAAAGCCAAGAGAGTGGAGGAAGAGAATGAAGACCATGGCAATAATCTTAGGGAATACCTACATTAATGGTGAGTCAAATAAAAGAGGCGAGTGAAGGAAGCCAAAGGAAAGAGAAAAGATAAAGGAGAAGCAGAGCATAAAATAACACAGAGAACAACAGCTGGAAGGAGGGTGAGTCCTCAGAAGTATGAATGCTGCAGACAGAGGAGGAGGAGGGGTGTTTCTTGTTCCACACTCTCCTTGCCAGTCCCAGCCCTCTGCAAAACAGCACTGGAAAGACCTTCTGATTTTTGTTGATTCTGCTCTTTCCATCTCCAAACCACCCTAACTACCACTCCCTAATTACTATCCTAAAGCATTTTTCATCTTGTCATCTCCTGGCTAGAAAAAATCCACAGTAGCTTCCTCTTGCCTATGGAAATTCAAATGTTGAGCTGGGTGTTCAGGCTCAATTATTCAGGCTCCATTAATTAACACCATCTTATCTGCTTGGCTCCCTCTTTTCCTTCATTTCCAATACATTTTGTTCACGCCAGGCCGGGACTCTTGCTGTCACAACACAAGCCACACGCATGTTGACTCCCATGCATACATTTTTTTTTCCAATTTCCCTGCTTTCTATCCCATTCCCCTTATCCCTGCCAAAACCAACACTACACCAACATGGAAATTGAAATAAACCTTCTCTGCTTCATTCTCTTCTGCTATTCTAGACTTAATTCCAATTTTTATATTCTATTATTATTTTTAACTGCATTAGAGTTTTTTGTTAATTGTAAGATTATTAAGGGAAATAGGGCTTTATTTCTCATCAACCCAACAGTGACCACTAAAGCATAAATCTCACAGTGGGCATTTACGTATTGACTGGGAATATTTTGATTTTTCTTCCCCCACGAAGAGGTGGTCTAATGTATTGATAATTGACTACTATTTAATCTGAGATGTTCCCAATTGTGCAATACCAAGCCCACCATTTTTCACATTTGTTAATTAATTCATTGAGATTATGAAGCTTTTTATGTCATGCTACACAATATGGTGGCATAATATGATAGCCATGACCAAAGAGTTGCATTTTCATAAAATGTTCTGTTGGACAGTATTGTTCTTCTGTGTTTAACAGTTCCCTGAAGGTGGGGCCAGGGATTTAGCTCAGTGGCACTGCGCCTGCCTCACAAGCACAAGGTCCTGAGTTCAACCCCTGGTACCACCAAAAACGTTCCCTGAAGCCAAGCTTGGTGGTGCATGCTTGCAATCCTCAGCACTTGGGAGGCTGAGGCAGGAGGATCACCATGTGTTTGAGGCCACCCTGGGCTACCTAGTGAGATGTTGTCTCAAAAACATTTTTTTAAAGTTCTCTGTGGAATACAAAAGTCTTTGTAAGGAGTTAAACCCTAACCTACCCCTTGAATGGAATCAGCCATAAAGAAGAAACCCCCAAATAAGGGTGAAAGAAGGAGACACAGAATATTAAAAAGGGAGTATAAGAAGAAATGGCAAAAGATACCAGAAAATCAACCTTACATGCTTTATAATTGGGTCTCCTATTATCCTAAAAAACTGAACTATTCAAGTTTGTCTTCCATTTCTCATCACCACCACCATTCTTGGTGAGCAGGATTATCCCCAATTTTTCTCTGCAAAAGTGGCTTGTACACCTAATCTGTCACCTTCTGATAAGCCTATGGGTCTATTCCTAGAAAAAAGCAGGACCAAGATGGGGCTAGAGTGAGACAGTGTTTCCTGAACAAGGTAGAATACAAGCTGTGATCATCATGTAGTTTCCACACCTGACCCCAGAGGACAGCAGTGAATCCCTGTGTGGGACATTTTCAAAAGACACAGCTTTCCCTATAAGGACCCTAATGTGCAGAATTCAATGTGGTGAAAATCAGAAATGAACTAGCCAGGACACTCTGACTTTGAGTAGAAAGGGTCCTTAGCAGGGGCATGAGATAAGGAAAGAGCACGCTGGAGATTTAATCTTTGAACAACTCTTTGAGTAGCTTTGTTCTCCCTTCTAATTTTTCCTTCTATGTTAGTTTGCATTGAAGTCATGGAAAAGAGATAAAGTTGAAAAGATTTTTGTCATATTTGGGGGAAACTGAAACCTCCTATTTAGTGCCAAGATAAATAGGACCAAGGAGCAGAGTTGCAAGATTCTCTCACTTGGAAAAAACTGGGAATCATGCAAGTGGGTTTAGAACTCAGTTCAAAATCTGAAGAAAAAAGAATTGGAAATCCCAGAAAATAAAAGACGTCACAGAGATCTTATGAGAACAATCAGACCCATCCTGGCCTTCACGAGAAAATTCAGATACACAAAAGACACAATTCAGAGCAAATTGTTGAAGTGGGACTTAGAGGGGTCCCAGGACTGTCAATCATTCCTAAGACTCATCTTTCCCAGAGATCTCCTATTTGCATTTGAACAAGAAGCAAAGCTTTTTGAATATAGACTTCAGAGGCAGGATGAGAAACAGTGGCTGCTGGAAGGGCCTAGACATTTTATTTCCTACAACTGCTTGGTCTAGGTTTAAGCAATGTCTTAGGTCACTGGTTCTCAGGGCGGTGACCCTCAGCCAACAGTGTCAGTGTCATCTGAAACTTATTAGATATGTAAGTTCTTGGATGCCACTGCAGACCTACTAAGGCACAGCTCAGACATGGGTCAACAAACTATGTTGTAACAAGCCTTCTGGGCCATTCTGATACCTTCACAAGTGGGGGGGCTCTGACCTAGACAATCCCATTAGGGCTCCTCGGTTTGACCTTCTCCCTTGCTTTCTGTCTTCCATTCATCCTGTACTCACCACCTCCTAAATTCCAATGACTTCATCTTATACAGTTTAAATGGTGTGTAGCATGGGCAGAAAAGGAAAATGGTCTTCACATTCATCAGATAATCGGTAACTAATGAAAAGGAGAAGGCAACAGAAAAGCCTTCCTCCTAATCAAGCCATGGGTTATGGCTGTGTAGGTTTCCATGACAGTGGAGTATGACAGAGATTGACTCCGGGGCCAAAAGGCTTGTGTTTAAATCTCCCACTGTGCCACCTACAATTTTCGTGATACGCAGCAAAGTATTTTAAGAGGAAATCCTTATTAGTGAAATAAGGAGAAAGACACACCACTCAACAGAAGGATTAAATGTGAAAATAGATATAAAGTCTTTAGAATAGGGCCTGACATGTGGTTTGTGCAATGGAATTGCTAACCACTAGAAACTAAGAGCCTCATCATTTAGTTAGGCAACACTATTAACTTTACTTGAATTTGTCCACTTAACATGTTTTTGCTTAGAAATGTAAGATTGTGCAGTAGCTGCATTGTATTGGTAGACAATAAAGAACCCTAATATTACTAGGTTACTCAATACACTTCTCAAAACTGAAAGCCATCCCCTGGGTCCTGTCTACCCTGGGTTGTTTCCAGGGAGCAGGGCTATATCTTCTCAGGAGATGGAAATAGCTAAGCAGCTTGTAGAGGTGGGTGGGGGGAGCTGGGAAGGAGAACTGGATGATCCAACTGTGCAGGGTACCAGGGAGTCCACTGCAGTCGACTGGGTTCTAAGTTTTTATCAACGAAGCTACATAGGGAGGGCTGAAGGAGAAAAGGGAGGAGGATGGAAGGCAAGATCTGCAGCAGGATGGTGGCTGTGCTCCAGGCACAGGAGGAGGAGCCACTGAGTTTTTATCTGCACAAGGCACACTAAGGGCTGGAACCTGAGTGGGGATCACACTGGGGAATGACTGGACAATGCAATCAAAGGCTCAGGCTTCAAGGTCAGTTCTCTATCACCTCATTTTTCTATGCCACTCACTTGGACCCCACCGAAGGAATCAGGTGGAAGTGAAAGAAGGCATAATGGAAGCAGATTTTGGAAGACTTCATCTCTAAGCAATCATTCTGAAAACTACTTCATCGTAACTCTGAAGATGCTCCTGCCATCCTAAATTTTCTTAAAAACACAAGGTTATATTCTCAGTGGGGGTTTTTTGCTCAGGCTCTGCTTTCTCCTGTTCTTTCTAGTTGCATTATGTACTCAGCCTGGGACTTTGGATTCAAAACATTGTCCTATTTTGGATAAAATTACCAGCAAACATTCTTGGTTATTTCTCTATGAAGATATATGTTGCAGAAGTATTTTATTCTGCTCTTACTTGGACTTTATGCTGCTTTTGAAAGACATTTTAATTAGATGAGGTCAATTTGTTGAGCTTGGAATAAAGATCCATGTGGAAAGGTTAGGGACATGTACTCTAGCTTTAACAGGTGAGTTTGGGGCAATCCATACACACTTTATCACTTCATTACTATTTCAATCTAGATTCTTCTGTATCAGGTTTTCTTATGTATGTACCAATGGACATCTTTTCCAACTAAACCATTTTGATAAATAGAAAGGAAGTTAGCCCTTCTCCAATCCCCTACAAAATATACACTTTTATAGCCTGTCTAACCCCATCCATTTTGTTATGGTTCTGGCAGAAATGTTAGTGTCTGGAAAAACAAATTAGTTAAAACCCAGTCTAAGACTAAGTGAATGCAACATCAAAACCACCTATAAATATGTCACTATATTGCAAGTTTAAACCATCTGCTTAGAATTTTATAAGCCAAATAACTTCATTTTCCCCTCACTTCTATTCATGGATGGGTAGTAGATCAATTACCTTCATATTACCTCATTTATGAAAATTAATGTCATGAGAACTCTTGAGCCAAGCTAAAGTCTCTAAGATACCATTGATTTGGTACAGTAATTCCCCCCCCCCAAATGGAAACATCTCAGACATATGTGGCTATCCCATCTATACTATACTCAAGCTGAAAATGCTCTTTCATTGAATTTTTTTATCTGCATTATCCCCCCAAGGCCATTTAACTGGCAAGGCAAATGGATTTGACTGCCTAAGTTTTTCCACAGTCCATCAACTGGTTTCTGACCTTACCTAGCAGACCACCACCTCCTCTCTTGGGAATTATTGTTTACCTTACACTCACTCTCCATATCCACAGTTCAGCCTGTAATCCTGGTGAAAGGGAAATTTGACTATGTTCTTCCTTTCTTAAATGTCTTCCATTATCCCTCTGATGGAGTCCCAACTTCTAAATCCATGTTAGATGTTTCTCCATCTTTCCTCACTTGCTAGTCTTATCTCTTGCCACTTTGTGGCATGTGTATGTTAAAAATCAATTAAACCTCCTTCAGGATTTTTTTTCTGTATATCTTTTTATTGGTACATTTTAGGTGTACAATATAATGACATTCATCATTGGAGATATGCACCTTTACATACTCTCCTGGTTCTTATTTTTTCCCCCTTCCCCTGCCTTCCCTTCAACCCCTCCATCCCTCCCTATCTACAAAGACTTTGTTTCTATTTTTCCATTTTCTGATATTCATTCCATTCCCTTCTTTCCTTTGCCCTACCCCTCCCACTTCCCCTTCCCCTTTACCCCTTTTCTTCCTATCTCCTTCAGGCTTTTAACTGGACCATTCTTCCTCTTCACTAAATATTGTTGTTTACTTACTCTGGTTTTTACCTTCCCCTTCAAGTGACTAACTCTTAATTACCTTTCCCCCAAACACCATGACTCCAAGAAGGCATGCTTCAATGGATTACAGACCCCAGCTGTGGCCAACCTTCTGCCTTTTCTCTCCTATCACTTTTCATATGCTACTGTGTGTTTTCTCAGCTTAGTGACCTGTGTCTCCACCTGGTCCAGATAGGAGGGAGTAAAGCAAAATTACAAAATACAATACTGTGCCAGAATTTTCTTCATCAGATAATAAAGACTTTCTTAACCTTATTTTAAAAAATAATATAGCTATGACAAATTGGAGTAGAGACCTTAATTGTCTTATTTACTATTGTATCCTTACTCCTGATTTTACCTTTTAGAACTTTCTACATGTCAAGAGAACTACTCAAATGTACATTTCATCAATAGTATTGCTGTTGACTTTTTCATTCCAGCTTTTCATGGGATTGTCTTTGAAGATAGACATGTCACCTTCTGTCCCCAACACAGCTAAATTTCACCAGGCTTTCCCTGTGCTCAAGCAGAAAGAGACTCCCAGTTAGAACAGCCAAATATTTCCATTTTCCTGTGCTAGTGACCCCTTGAATTCTTAAAAGGAACCCTGATTGGATCATAAATTTTAAGGCCACCATACTCTTAGCTCAGGTCCATTCCATGCACAGTCAGGAAAATTTCAAACTTCTCGTAGAAGACAAGTATTCAAGAATTAATATCTGTGGAGTCATTTCATTTTCTAGACCCCAGAGTAGCCTTCTGGAGGGCATTAGCTTATGTATTGATGTAATTAATATATTTACCTCATCTTTACTATCAATGCACATTTCAAGCTCTGTTTTTCAAATGCATTAGGTCTTTCAGCAAACAGAAAACAGAGCAACAGGGCTGTGGATTTTGCTCAGTGGTTCTACCACCTGCCTTGCAAGCTCAAGGTCCTGAGTTCAATCCCCAGTACAAAAAAGGAAGAAAGAAAACAGAGTAACAGGTACAGAATCAGAATATATGGAGCAAATCAGCAAATCTGTATATGAAAGAGGTGACTCCAGAATTTTCTTAATACTTGAGTCATTTGCTTTTTTGTTTGTTTCGCGTGTATGAATTTTGTTATTGTTTGGGTTCTTTTTTTTTTTCTCACTCGTTTCTCCAACCCTGACTCCACCATCTCAGTCCTACTCTTTTCACCCCAGCCTCTACTCCACCCCTACATACACTGCAATTGAGTAAAAGTCCTTTAAAACAATTATCAAGATGGGCAGCCTACTGTGATGAAATTCATTAGATAATAGCTAAATTCTACATTTCACTTGCTGCACAATGTTGTACTTTTTTTTTTCTCTCCCTTTCTCTTTCTACTATTCACGTGGAAATAATGCCATAGTTGTTTAGGGCTAAATTTGAGGTGCTCTCTGAGGACCTGGCATATTTCAATGAGCACAGGCAAAAGATGGATAGGTATCTTTAGCAGCAAGAGAGATAGGGAAAGAGAGGACAGTCAGTTTTTTTAAAAATACTTAAAAAAAAATAAAAACAGTTAGTGATTACCCCTAAGGAAGTTTGACAAAGAAAAGTTGAAAATAGAAAAAAAAACTATTAGAAAGAACATTCCTTTTCCTTTTCTTTTTTAGAAATAAATATCATAGGCAAGGTTGTAGCATAAAAACTTTAAAGCTGAGATCATAACAAATAAATGTATCTGTGGTTTAAATTTCACATTGTGCTAAGAGTCCCCCCCGCCCAATGGTGTTGAATATTGTTTTAGAACAGTGGCTTGCAGTAGAAAAATTTCATCTGGGTCCATTAGAGCTTTATGTAAACACCAGACTCCCAAGTCCTGCATTATTATCAGAAAATTAGGCAGAGGATATTGGAGAGGGAATGGCAGGTTCAAGAGGTCTGCGTTTTCAAAGATTGCCCTGGGTGATTTTTGACATACGACATAACGTTCTCATTTTAAAAGCAACTGTTAGCAGTCATGTATAATAATGCTGTAGAAGAAGACAAGTCTAACCATGAATAGATGTAGAGAAATTAACAGGGTCCCCATTGCTAGACTTTTCGGTTGATGAGTTTACTAGGCCTCAGGATATAAGCATTTATTTGTTTTGTTTTGCTTTATCAGTTTTTCCTTTGTTTTTTATTTTGTTTTGTTTTGTTTTTGGTACCAGGATCGAACTCGGGACCTTGCGATTGCAAGGCAGGCAGCAGAATCACTAAGCTAAATCCCTGGCAGGACAAAAGCATTTTTAAGGCTCCCAATTTACCATATTCCAGAAAATTGCAACAACTTAAACTTTAAAGGTATGTGAAAAAATGTATGTCATTAACTTTTTCGTACTTGTATAATATGAAAAAACTTTGTCACTCCAATAAATGAAAAATTGTTTCTCATTATCTGTTAAATAATATGACTTTATTTTCTAGTAGGTTGTACAAATTTCATGTGCTTAATGACCACTTATCGTTTTTAATCCTTTGGTGTTACAGAGGAATTCATTTTTCCTGTTAATTAATATGATATCTGTATTTGTTAGGTATGTTAATATTTATTTTTCTCTAATATTTATTGCTTTTGTTTTTTAATTTTAATTTGATTTGCTTATTTGGATTAGGAAATATAGATTATAGTAGTATAGATGTAAGAAGTGCAGATAATGCTACTGTTCTTTATAATTTTTTCTTATGAATATCCTCCTTCAGTTGCACCATTTTAAAGAAATTAGGCACTTTTTTTCTTTTCTTTTTCTCAGTTCTACTACAGATTAATTCTATAATTTATCTAGAATCTATTTTCATATACTATTTGAAGGGATTTTGTTTATTTCCTTCCAAATAGTTTATCATTTCCTTCCAAATAGTTTATCATTTCCAAGAAATCTTTAATGAATAATTCATTTTAAAACCTCTAATTTAAAATGCTAAAATTATCATAATGGGATGTTTAGTTATTAAAGAATCTATTTCATTGTTTTCTGTTCCACTCATTTTCTTCTGACATTAATAGCACACTTTTCAATAATGATACCTTCATATTACATTTTAGGATAAAAAGTGCAATTCTCTAGTCAACTTGTTTCTTAAAAATTTTCTCATTCAGAACTTATCAAGTTTTAAATATATTTTTATTCCAATTTCATTTGAAATTACATTGTTTATAAGCAATTTGAAGATATGTTACATTTTTAATGGTTGTTTTCCCGTAGGAGAAGAATATAATTCTTTAATCAAATATTAATTCATGCTACTGAGTACAGTTTTTAGTTTTCTTCACATAGACACTAAGCAACTTTATTAATTGTGCTGACATCTGGTTTATATTTTGTTTGGTATAACTGAATTTATTTTATTCAGTATAAATTTGAACTAAAAATTGAAAATCCATTGGTTGTTATATAATGTTGTGTAACTCACCACCTTCCTAAATTATCACTAATTCCAGTGTTGTATAAGTTATAAGCTATATCATCTAAAATTAACAACAATTTATCTTCTCCATAAATCTTAAATTTCTTATGATTTTCTGTTGTTTTTAAAATGACTAATTCTTTATAAAAATCACGAAGAATAGTAGAAATAAGAGGTATAATTTTTTGAATTTTGATAACAAAATCTTTGGTTCTTACAGTAAGTATGAAATTTGCTTTTGATTTGTGATAGCTATAATATTTTAAAAATCAGTTAAAGTCTTTATTATCAGGTGAAAATGCTGGCACTGTATTTTATTTTGTAACTTTGCCTTGAACTATATCTAGACTTACAGGAAAGTTGAAAAGTATGTTAAGAGAAAAAACTACAATAAATACAATTTTTCAGATCTGAATTGGCTTTATTGGCCCATCTAGAATGGACCAGCAATCTGTAGCAAAAATGGTTTAAAATGCCTACTTTCACCACAGACCCATGCATATTATATTTATAGCCAAAGAGAAGGAAATGACTTGCAGAAAATTATGATGCAGCAACAATCTGATTGGTTACAGCTCACATCTGTCTCATTTGAACATGATTGGAAGAATTGGCTGTTTGTGATTGGCTGAGACTCATCTACTGATTACCAGAGTAGGTTCCATTAGATTTATGCTTCAAGTTAGGTTAAAGCTCACTATGTTCAAAGAAACCTCTAGGCCAAATTTAAAATATGTAAAGAGCAGCCTTTGACCAAGCTTAAATACAAAGAGTTTTCATATATGCTTTTCCCAACCCTCTCCGGTGTCAATATGTTGCACAACCATGGCATATTTATTAGAACCAGGAAATTAACATTGACCCAATATCTTTATTAAAGACATATTCAAATTTCACCTTTTATCTTTTAATGGTATATTTTGTGATTGTTGTTGATCTACATTCCTATTCAAGATCCCACATTGCCTTAGTTTCTGGCAGACTACATGTGAAATGATTGCTAATTTTGGAGTTACCTGACATTTTCATGATTGAAATTATGCAGTTTTGCTAAAAATACCATAAAAACGGTGGTACATTTATCATATCACACCACAGGGCTCTTGATGGCTAAGGTGCATTCTGCCAGGTTTTTGACACTGTAAATTATCTTTGCTACTGGAGGTTACAAAAAACTTAGGAGAGACATTGTAAGCCCAAAAACCCCATTTTCCCTCACACTTTTATTCACCCAATATTAGCATCCTACAATGGATCTAAAAATATTTTTTACTGAAAATAAATTTTTTTACCAAAAATTCTTTCAAGATTTATCAAGATAATCATAAACTTTGTCAAGTTTAAAATATGGGGCCACTGAGATTTTTTACTGGATTTTCGTTACTTTTATAAAAAAAGTAGGTCTATTGATTTTTGGTTGTATTTGTTCATTTTAAATTATTCCTTGAGTAAAATCTACTGAGGCAGGAGATTAGGATGTGGCCAGCCAGCTGGGCAAGAGGAGAGATGCGTCAATCACAGAGATCAATGACACATGCACAAAAAAAAAAGAGTTCCAAAGGCCCTGCACTTGAGACCAATCTATCTACAATTCTTCTTGCAGAGAATTCAAGCAGGTTTTTAATAGGACAGAATAGATCTGACATCAGCCTGAGGAATGGGAGGCACAAAAGATGGCACCCATTAAGGTTGTGACCACTGAGGCTGTTTCACTGGGCTTGTTTCCACTCAGTAGAGTGTACTTTTTTCCTACTTGTCGTTGGTCTGCACTCACTCTGCAGAGCATATTTGTTTTCCTAACTTGAGTACCTTTAGTAGATGGTACCTAATAGATATAAAACTTCACCACCATTTGAACTTGTCTTAATCACCAGTTCTTTTTCAGGATGACAAGAACCTAGACTGTGTCTCTAAAAGGAGTCTACAGCACCTAGATCCCTGAAAACACTACTGTTTATTTTCCCTTAAGTATACTATTGGACCTAATTTGCTAGCATTCTTTCTAGGACTTCTGCCACTCGTATATTAAGATTGACCTGTGGGATTTTGGTATCTTTATTAGTAGTATATTTTTAACTAGTCATTACTTCACTCTCCATGAGCTAAAATCTGGGAAGATTATGCTAATGCTGGAAATGTGTGTGTGAATATTTTCCAAGCTGTTCCCAGGAATGGATAGTATATAAGGAATCAATTGTCACATTTTCAACTTTTCCATGATGTCCTTCCTAAAACTGATCTGTGTATGGGCCTGGGATCAAGTCCAGCAATCAGGTTGACCCCTTTCATATCATTCTTTCACAATTGCCTTTCTTCTCTTTTGCATAAGAAAGGCAGAGTGCTCATCCGCTGGCACCTTACCAGTTTCACTGCTCCAAGGACTAGAAATCTCTAAAGTGACTCAAATCTCTAAGCTCTAAGCAGGATTCAAAATACTGCTGTAGGTGTTGAGAAGGTGAATGGCCCTGATTCCTGGGTAGCAAATTTCTGTGCTTTTCTTGTGGTTTCCAAGTCTGCTTTCAACAAGATTGAAGGGAGATCTAATGTTATTATCAAGTGTTGGATCACGAAATACATAACTTGGAAGGGATTCAAATAATTAAGTGACATTTCCACAATAAAATTTGTTCCATTCCCAAATTTCTGCCTATGTGGACCCAGTTTCTCATGGACTACAATTTTTGCAAAAGAAAATCAAGAATGGAAATTTTAGAAAACCCTTGTGAAATGCTAATAATAAAGTATTACTCATCCACTGACAGATGAATTATAGATCAATCCACGTCTTAAGGGATGCAGTTTCAATGAGATTTGCTTTTTGTATTTAATAGTTGTCAAGATGTACCATAGTCATCTATATGATCATTTACCTACTATTAATTGTAATCATAACTATAGGAAATTTTGCACTAAAAATAAGATTTTTTAAATTTAAAATAGACATTTTGCAAAGCTGTATGACAGGTATGAATAAAACTTTTCAAACATAAAATTAATATTATAACAAAATCTATGAGGAAAATGGAATAGAAATATATACATTTAAAGAGGAAACAGATGTACAAATGTGAAATTTAAAATAAGAGCTTTTTCATTATTTTTAAATGGATGATAATGCTTATGAATTTTCTGTGATATTTCATTGGATAATTTTAAAGAATGACTTTATTTTAGCATTTCAATACTAAAAGTACTTAAGAAATTATTCTATTTAATTTTTTTAGGAGTAGGAAGAATTTATTGATAGAAAGATAGCTTCTAAGAGAAACAGAAGAGAAAATGGGTTGCCCACTCCCTCTGCTTCTAAAAGGTGTTTTATGGGACAAAGCCACAAGGTGAGGCAGGTTCAAGGTGAGACAAAACTATAGTCAACCAGTAAGATTACAAGTACAGTTGCTTAAATAATATTAGTTAAATGGGTCTATTTAATTGTGTGAAGATTCTACTGCATTTGAATATAAAATATTCTATCAGTTCAATAGAAATACTAATGAAACAGATTGTTTGCAATAATTAACTATTTGAATGAACTAATCTCTGTTTTTGGGAAAAGTTGTTTATCCAAAACCCTCACAACAGTTTAATTCTAATTTGTTTAAACAATTAAAGAGACTGCCTGCTTATAAGTCATGACTCAAATTGTGTAGGCTACACTAAATGTATATATTTATGTAAGTTGTCAACCTGATGTTCATAAAATTCTTTCTCAATTACACAATATTTAGTAACTTTAGGCAATTTGCATAATATAGGATGGTCAGTTAACACATTATAGATGCATGATTTAAAATACTGATTTGTGTTCTGAATTTGAAATTCCTAACAAGAAGTCTTGGATCTGTTTTTTTATTTTTTTATCTTCATTTTTCATTAGTACATATTAGCAGTACATAATGACTTCATTTCTTTGAGTATTTTGTACTTGTATATAACACATCTTAATTCCTTTTTTATCCCCTTTACCTCCCATCTCTCCCTTCCTCCTCCAGCTTTTGGTCCTCTTCCCTTCCACAAAAAGATATATTTCCTATTATCTATATTTTATTTTGCTCTTTATTTATGTTATGAGTTTCTCAGATAAGAGAAACTATGTTATATTTAAGCTTGTGTGTCTGATGTATTTCACTTACCACTGTGGACTCAAGGTGCAATTTCCTATAAATGACTCAAGTTTATCCATCTTTATGGCAGAATAGTATTCCATTTTGTATACATAGCACATTTTCTTTATCCATTCATCTATTGATAGACAAGTAGGCCATTTTCAAGATTGGATCTGTTTTTAACAGAAAAAGAAGAAAATGTTGTCACTTTCAAAAATAGATTTGTAAAAGCAAATTAATAATATGAAAATATATAGGGACTTCAGGTTTCCTGCCCAATACATAAGGAGTTGGAAGTCATCACTCTACAATTACATAATAACAACAGCAGTCCCGCCATTCCCGGCCTAGAGGAAGGGGATTCCGGGCCACCATCCATCCTGCCACTCCCGGACCAGACGTAGGGGCTTCGGAGCCACCATCCCACTGCTCCTGGCACAGAAGAAGGGGCTTCTGGGCCACCATCCAGCCCACTGCCCCAGGCCCAGGGGAAGGGGCTTCTGAGCAGCTGTCCCACCTCTCCCAGCTCAGAGGAGGTGAGCCGCATGGTCACCAACAGCACCACTGCCCCCCCTCCCCGGTTCAAAATGAGAAGACACAAAAATAAGTCTCAAAATCAGACATCCAGATCACCTACAGCAACCCCAAAGGGAAATGAGAAGGAACACTCTGATAATCAACCACCTGGACCCACTGAACTGGCAACACAAGAGGATCTGGAAAAAATGAAATCAGAAATAATTTCTCAGATAACAGCAGAGATTGTGCTTGTAGGGCAAGACCTGATTAATAAATCTAGAGAGGAGCTCAGGAACATGATGGAATCCCAACATAAGAAACAAATGAAATCCATAAAAGAGACACAAATAGACTTCCAGGAGATGAAAAACTCCATTGGAAGTCTACACAGCAGAATAAGCCAATGTGAGGAAAGAATTTCAGATATAGAAGATAAAATTGCA
>NW_004624740.1:19571850-19605234 GCF_000247695.1 Heterocephalus glaber | reverse complement strand
ATGTAAATATATTGTATACCTAAAATGTACCAATAAAAGAATTTAAGTAATAAAATATTAACAACAGCAAAAGGTGAAGAGATGAGAAATCAACAAGTCTTCTTAGGTCCATCAAAAACCTGAGGTTGTAGGGCCAGCTACTGTCCCCAACATTGGCGAGAACCACAGCTCACTTGGGTACAAGAAGCCACAAGATCTGTACACAAGTAAGAAAACCTAAGTCATCGTTGAGAAATTCCTGGGAGCTTAATATGGACAAAAGTTAAGGGTTCTTGAGTGAGGTATTCTTAAAGGAATCTTTCAATATTAGAAGATTTACTTCCAAGAGACCAAATGGGTGAAAATCAGAGAAAAATTCTCTGTGTTTTGGAAGGGAGAGAAGGCAAGTAGCAATTCTGAAATGCAATGTGTGATCAAAGTACATGGTACATATTTAAATTTCTAAAATGTATTACATTAAAAGACACATTGTCATTAATCCCCCTTGAAATACTGCCCTGGATGCCATCATTTATGTCGCTTCCTAAAATATTTCTGCATGCCCTCCTTCTTGAGTCTTAGATGTGCTGTTCTGACAGCCTCAGTGTCCTGAATTGAGTCAAAAATTTACCTTTCATGGTCATTTTAACTTTGAGGAAGAATCAGAAGTCACACAGTGCCAGATCTGATGGATAAGGTGGATGAGAACACACAGCAATGTTTTTATGAGCTGCCATTTCTTTGGATGGTATTTGGCAGAAGCCATCACACCTCATAAAGACACCCACAAACAAGGATTTCCAGAACATCTTCAGGAAGTCACAAGGACTATGGGATAAATGTGCATAAAACCAGGAGAAATATTTTGAAGGGGATTAATAACTATATGTCTTTTACTGTAATTTTTAAAAATTTTGATACATAGTAGTTTTTGATCAGCCCTTGTATACCAGAACGTTCAGTTATCCTTAACTATGGGAAGGATATGAGAAACTATTTTGCAGAGCTTAAACAGAGAAGTTTTACAAGCCAGTGGTTTTACCAGAAATGAAGTAATCTAGGAGAAGGGGATATCTAACTCCAGCTTCCTCTAGCATTCCTGTATCACCTAACAAGGAAAAAATTAGAAACAATTGGGAAGATCACGGTTGAATGGCACAGATTCACTAAATCACTGAGATCTAATTATAAGACTATAGTATCCTTCTCTTCCCCTGAAAATTTACCACCATATTAGTGGAGTGTCTGGAAAATAGCATATCTGGTTGGCAAAGTTTTAGGAAAATTAAAAACAACAGGAAAACAAAATATAGCAGAGAACATTTTAGCTTCTTGCACCTATAGGTTCAGTAAGCATTAAACACAGTTAAATTCATGGATAGGTAAAAATAAAACCCCACACTAATGACCTATCTTCCTCACTACCTTTTACACAGTACAACATTTCCAGCTTTCATCAAAAATTTACAGGGCATATTAAAGCTAAAACACAATTTGCAGACATAGAACAAACATCAGAACTATATTCAGCTATGGCAGATATTTTGGAAATGTCAGATTATTAATTCAAAACAATCACGGTTAGTATACTAAGGAACTGAATGGAAAAAGTGAAGAAAATATACAATAATAGTAGATGAGCACACAGATTGAAACCAAAGCAGAATGAAAAGGCAATTCTGAAAATCAAAAGCATTGTAACAAAAATGCAGAATGTCATTAATGAGCACATCAATAGACTGGACACAGCCAGAATCAGTGAGCTTCAAGAGAGGACACTTTAAAAACAAAAAGAAAGAAAGAACTGTGACAATTATGAAAAGTGTAACATCTATATGATACACTAAGACAAGATGAAGGTCAGAGAGCACCAACAAAGATAAATACCAAAAATTCTACATATAGGGCTAGCACATATAAACTTTAGAAATCAGAAAAGAAAAGAAAATTTTTTTTTTAAAAAGAGCCAGAATAAAAAAGCTTTTACCAAGGATCACAGGATTTCTCTTCAGAAATCACACAAGCAAGAAAAGCATTAAGTAAAATGTGTACTGTTGAATCAAGAAAACCACCAACATGGATTTCTATATCAAGTGAAATTATCCTTCCAAAATGAAGGAGAAATGAGTACTTTCTTATATAAACAAGAATAAAGGGAATTTGTCACTAGAACTGTTGTATAAGAAATCTTTTAAAAAGCTCTTTAGAGAGAAGCAAAACAACCATAAGTAAAACATGTGAATCTACAGACAGCATAGAAAAGAGTTGTACAAAGAAAAGTGAATATAAAATGGAAGTTTTAACTTTATTCTCAATAAATCTAACAGACAACCATTTATTATAAATATTAATAACAATAATACATTCACTGATTATATCTTAGGGCTAAATCAAAAGACAGGAATGTTAAAAGGAATGGGTGGAAGAACTGTGAGTATTCTGTTATAAGGGCCTTGCAGTACTTATGAATCAGAAACCTGAAAATGATCCTGAAGTACTTGTAAATGCACATTGTAAATTCTAAGGCAACCACTAAAAAAGATAAAAAATGATATGCAAAAATGGAAAGTGAGACATATGAAATTCTTAAAAACCAGAGACTATAGAAAATCTGTAGAAGATGAAAAAAAAGAAAGAACAAAGACAACAAAGCATTCACTATTTTTCACTAGCAAATATGATAGTTATTAATCCAACTATACTAATAATTGCTTTAAGTATTGGTTATATAATAAACCATTTGAAGCAAGAATCTACTAAATATAAAGACCCATATCCACTAAGAGTAAATGAGGAAAAACAACACCATGCTAACAATAATCAAAATAAAGCTGGGGTAGATATGTTAATTTCAGAGAAAGCACAATTCAGAGCATGAAAACTTATCACCAAGTGGGATTTATTCCAGCAATGTAGGGTTGTTTCAGTGTTAAAAATCAATGCATATAATTGATCACATAAACAGAGTAAAACAGAAAAATCACACAAACATATCAATAGATGCAGAGAAAGCATTGGACAAAATCTAACACTCATTCCTGATAACACTTAGTAAACTATGAATAGAAGGAAACATCCCCAATTTGATAGAGAACATAGAGAACATCTGCAAAAATTAAAAAGCTATAGCTAATATGACCTTCAATGATTAAAACAAATAACTATTCACTTTTCCACGAAGATGAAAAATAAGGGAATGATGTCTCTCCTTCTACTCCTAGTCCACATTATACTGGGGATGTCAGCTAATCCAAAAGATAAGAAAAATAAATAAAATGTATGCAGCTTAGAAAAGAAGAAATAAAACTCTTTGCATATGGCATGGCCACTTATGTAGCAAATCAGAAAAAAAAGTAATCAAAAAAATCTCCTGGAACTAAGAAACATTTGTAACCAAGTTCCAAGAGAGGAGATTAATATAAAAAGTCAAATTATTTTTATATACAGCAAATGTGATTTTAAATTAAAAGCACATCATTTATACTAGCACTCCTCCCAAAAAGAAATACACATTTAACAAAATATGTGCTAGATTAATGCGAGTAAAAATAAAAAACTATAATGAAAGAAATCAAAGAAGATGAATAAATGAAGAGATATTCTTTGTTCATGGAAGGAAGATTGAATATTTTCAAGAGTTAATTCTTCCAAACTTGATTTCTAGATTCAATTTCTAGATCCTGATCAAAGCCTCAGCAAGTTATTTTGTGGCGATTGAGAAACCGATTCGGAAGTTTATTTGCAGATGCGAAAGACACAGAAAGACCAATACAATATCAAAGGAGAATAAAATAAGATTAACACTACCCAACTTCAGGTCATACTGTAAATGCACAATAATCAAGATAGATGATGTTGAAAAAATAGGTGCACAGGGTAGGTGGACCAGGGTAAAGAACTGGAAATAGATTCACACTAATATAGGCACTGATCTTTCATGAAAGAGCAAAAAAACTCTAAAGACAGTATTTTCAACAGCTGAGGCTGGAACAGTTCAAAAGCTACATGCTAAAAATAGTGAATCTAGATGCAGGCCTTATAGCTTTCTGAAAGTTAACTCAAAATGAAGAACCCTAAATGTAAAGTACAAAACTATAAAATCTTTAGAAGATAACGTAGGAGGTATTCTAGGTGACCTTGAGTTTGGTAAAGAATTTTATGTTCAACACCAAAGGTATAATGCACGAAAGAAAAAATGATAAGTTGGACTACATTAAAATTTAAAACTTCTGCAAAGAACATTGTTAAGAATGGATACATGGGAGCAAAGGGGGAATATGGGAACCTTCTGTATTTTCTGCTTAATTCTTCTGTAAATTGAAAATTGCTCTAAAAATAAAATCTGTTATTATTTTTTAATCTGAAACACATACACTCAGGACATGTGTGGAAGTCTCCTAAATTTTGTGAATTTGAGACTGTGCAATGTTGTCTAAGTTATTGTTTCTTCACAAAGTATCAGCTGGGGACAGCAGGTGCTCCGTCCAAAAGGGTGCCTGAACTCCACAGAACTGTGAATACCTGAAATGAGTTGGAATCCGGCAGTTTCTGTTTGAGGAAAAGGAAAGGGCAGATGTGAGAGGGAAAGCAAAATGACACTGGTAATCTGTTTGGTGATGGTAAGTCCAGAATTCCTGGGAGTGGCAAGGAGGCATTCATCTGAGATGTGCTGTCTTCATCACCTCTTCTAATACGAGGTTTGGTTTGGGTTATTTCCCAGCAGTGTCTGCCTAGGAATCAAAAGTATTCTTACTGAGCCAAGCTCTGTCACTAATGCCATCATTAATAATGACCATTTCTCTACTCTGGAAGAGATTATGATGAAATTGATGGGGGTATTTTTCACATGAACTTTTGGTTTTTTTCATATTTAAAAAAAGTCAGCTTTCATGTAAGGTGGAACAATTTTATGTATGTTTTTATGAAAATAATATGCAGTCTACATGGCATGAAGGTTATATTAAGTAAGGGCCTTGGAGTCAAACTGAGTTCTAAACCCAATTCTCATGGTCACTCTGGGAACATGATTTTATCACTGTGTGCTGAGCTTTCCTCAGTTTTTCTCCTTCCCACCTATCCTCCACCCTCCCTGCCCTGATCTGAACCTTGGGGAATTGATCTCAATAGAGGACACCACCTTAATTGCTTTACCCTCTGGCTTCCAGTTGGAGTAATAAATGCAAAGCACCGGCAGGAGCCTGGATGAGAAAATACGACATTTCTTCTTACTTCTTGTTCTCCTTCCTGTATATGTGTTGGACAGGGCTTGAGTTCTTGCATAACTTCAGTTCTCAGTGGGACCTCTCTGACTGCACTTTCAGGCCTAGGAAGCCAGTTCCTAGGTACTGCTATTTCTTGGTGATTTCTTTGCCCTTACTCAATTTATAGGTGAGAAAATGGGTTTCAAAGGAGTTCAGCTATGTGCTAATAGGAGCCTACATTCCAAATCATTTATATTAGTCAGCTTTCATGTTGCTAGGATACAATACTCAACACCCACAATTTAAAAGAGGAGAGATTTATTTTCATTTGCAGTTTTCAGAGGATTCAGTCCATGGTCATCTGGCTCCAAGGTGGAAACAGCACTGTGGAAGGGCATGGTGAAAGGAAGTTGCGTATCTCATGGCAGGCAGGAAGCAGAACAAGAAGGGACAAGAATATAACCTTCCAGGTCACAGCCCTAGTGACCCACCTCCAACCAATTCCCACCTCCCAACAGCACATTCAACTGTGAACCTAACAGTGGGGTAGTCCTCTGATAAGTATAGTGGCCCCATGATCCAATCAGCTTCCAAAAGCCCCACTTCTGACTATGTAAGACTTTGCAGGGAAATTCTAGATCTGAACCATTACATTGTTTGATTCTGGAGCCTTTGCTTTAAACAGTTGGATATATTACTTCCCAATTTTGGTAAGGCTATTACCCTAAAATAAAAAATCAGAAAGTCTTTGAGATTATTCACATTTCTCTTTTCCAGCTATAAGCAGAAGTAAAAAGAAAATTAAAATTCTAAAGACAAATCATTAAAATTTAGTCACATTTTTTTTTCACATTTTTCACAATATCTTTTTTGGTTGTTTTCTTCTTCATAGACAGAATTTTGTTTTCTCTAAGATTTTATTTTTATGTAGTCTATCAATATGTTAGATAGAGTGTTCAGAACATTACAAAATACCATAATTTCACAATATATGTGAGGAAAGTAACTGACAGGGAGGTGACCAAAATCATGAGTGACAAATCAAGTAAAGTCCGATCAGTTAGTATGTTTTAATTTTTTGCTTTAGTTTTCATAGGCCACTATTAAGTAGGCTTTAAAAAATAAACAAAAGTTTTATAAATTTTATGTCAAAAATAATAGCTTTAAGGAATATTTTTATTTACTGAGGGCTTGGAACTGATTGAGAGAAACAGTTTTTGCTCTTTAGTTTAACTTCAGCTAGCTTATGGGAGGTAGGGTTTTGCTGAGTGGAGGGAGTTAGTGCTCTAGGTCACTCACCTGGTGTTCCTGGACTTCCTCGTTAGTGTATAAATGGCTTGTGTCTGAATGATGGACACAAAGACTCTAGATTCTCCTCAGAGTTGAGGAAAACCACCTTTCATGACTTAAGCCCCACTTACAATACACACTATTATTTAAAATGGCTACCCATGGCTTTTGATTTAGGGAATATGTCTCTTGACATCCTACATAAATACTTGGGCCTCGGCAAAATCAAATACCAGACAAAATTTTCTTTGATCTTTTTGGTACTCGAGTAGTTTGATAGAAATAAAATAATTATAATCTGTGTGTTTTTAATTAATTTAAAAGTAATTCATCCAAATTCTCTTTTGCAAGCCAAAATTTGGATCCAAAAAGCCTATTTGGCCTTTTGGTCTGTTAAACTTTTTCAAGTGAATTTTTTCATTAATATCATTATTTTGGTTGTTGGACCAAAAAGTTGGCCAAGGCTTAAGGGCTAAACGTAACTCTAACTTCAAAAGCTTGGAATTGTGCTTAAAACCCAGACACTTAGAAACATTTTCTCTCTTGCCTGAATTGTAGGGTCCATCCTGCTTTTTGTTATAATGTTAGATCTCGGGCAGGGGGGTGGCTTGGGAGTCTTTAATCCATTCTTGCGGTGGGGTTGGCCACTGGACTGCAATTCCTCCAATGAATTTCATTCATGGTGTGGTTTCTGAGCCAAGAGCTAAGCCTAAGAACGCGATCAGGAGGTCTAGGGTTGGAATGATAGTTTTTCTTTCTAAACATTGATGATAGAAAGTATCTGTTCCTTTGCATTCTACGTATCAATTAGCAGTGGTCGACTTTTCAACGAAAAATGTGTAAGTTTTTTCCTCAAAGAAGTGATTGACAAGGCTCCCAGTAACATCTGCCTAGGAACTTTCTTTGTGGTCTTTTACTATTAGGATCGCCTAGTAATGAAAATTGTAGGCTTCCTCCAGCTTATACATTTGGTGCCTCTCCCTCAATTTATAGCCTATAAAATCTGTTTCAGTGTTTATACCTCAGTGCAAATGGTACTTCCTCCAAAGAAGGGTTAGCTTCTTTTCCCTCCCAGCTGTTCTTAGTACACTCCCTTCGTAATAGTTATGTTTTCTCATTTGTGAATCTCTTCTCTAAAAGGTAAAGTGTTTGAGACAGAGATTTGTTTTTCCCTCTTATTTTCCCAAGTCCTTTCAACATGCTTGATCTCAATATATGAGTATTCACTTGAATAAAGTAATAAAAATAAAAGGAAGAGTTACACTTTACATAGCTAATTGTTTTATTCATGAAAGATCTCAGGTATGACCATCCACTTTTTGTAATATATCTCTTCTTAAACTATAGCAAGAAACAAATCCTTTGTCCACTGAACAGTATTTATCAAGCAAATCCTCTGTGCCCAGTCTTAATGCCAGGTTCCAATAATTTTGTATTTCCAAACGCAGATGTGACCTTGACCCCAGGACTCCAGTATTGGCCCCATTTTCCTGGGAAAATCTATAGTGTCTGAAATTCTTAAGATAAAAAATGTCTCTTGCAACTTTATTTCTCTTGTTCTGTGACAGATCAATTACAATATTTATTGTTATTCTTAATATAACATTAGCATTGTCTAGATTTTCCTGGCATCCACATAGCATTGATATTTTCATGGCAACAATGAACATTTACTGTCCCAGAGAAGGTGGAGGAGGTTCTCAGCTGGCCATCAGCTAGAGAATTTCTGCCAGTGGCTTTTAAGTTTGCTGGCTCCAAATTGCTTCTTTCCCCCCTGGAAAGACAGGTCATCCTCTTCCAGAGCTGTTCTGGGCCTCTTAGAGGAATAAACAAAAAAGTTTCTGTGACAACAAGCACCAATTCTCCTCAAATATTGTTTGGTTCCATTTCAATCAACTAGTACGGCCAGTAGTGTGCAAAGTGTTGGTGCAGAGATACTCAATTAGGACATGTCTGGTTCTTGAACATCACAACAGGTTATGGAATGGAAGGTTTCCTCCTGTCTGAGAATGTTAACTAAAGCTTCAAGCTTAGCCTAATGGCTTTTTAAGCACCAGTGCATTCCAAACGGAGGCACCAGATTAGATACTCCCTAGAGGACTTGTTAAGCAGTGTCTAAACCATCCCATATCACCCAGATAGTCTATAAAAAGAGAACAATAAAGTTTCAGTGGCGAGGAACAGAAGTCACTTCTTTGAAGTGAGTCCAGAAGAATGCAGAGTGCTGCGACATTTTTCTTCTCCCCCTGCTTCCCCATGCTCTAATCCAACCAATGAGGCCCAACTTATGTTTCTCACTGCACTGCTCCAGGTGCACTCTCCACCATGGAGGTGGTCTGTGAGAGGAAAGAGGATTTGTGTCTCTGGCCAACAGAATGTTTGGCAAGCACAGCCATCCACACATCTCCAGCAGCAGTGTAGTGAGTGGCATGAGTTGGGCCCCAGCAATTGGGGGTCTGTGTGCAGATAAAGACAGGATTCTTCCTCTCTTGTACAGGTGCCTGAGAGTCAGAGGTGCAAGTAGCAGTTTATAAGAGCAGTGGTGCTCTTTTAAGGCTCCCTGTCCTTCAGAATATGGTAGGCAAGGGTACCTGAGACTCCCCCGGATGGAGTTGGAGGGAAGTTCAGCCCAAAATCCTCAGAAGGGTTTCTAGACCAACAAGAGAAATGAAAATAAAGATGTTTAAAAGAGCACGAATTCAGAAGTTACTGACAGTTGAGTGTGGGTAGGGTGGGACAGAGGATAGCTCAGAGGAACCTACAAAAGTACCCCTATAAAAGATAATGCCACCAATACAACAGGTGTTCATATGGCCAAGAAAGGAATTAGAGCAGTGTCAGGTAAGAATAAAGTCCTTTACTTCTTTTGCTATTATCACTTATCTTCCTCTACCTCAGAAGAGCCAGAAAGGAGGTAATGGGACGCATGTGAAGTTAGAGTAGCAAAAATATTAATTGCATCTTTCTCCCTTATTGCTGGTGAAGAACATATCATCAGGTCAGCATTATGGAGAAAGAAGATGTTTTAGGGAGGTGTTTAAAATTTGAATGTAAAATCAACTTATAAAATTTATAAAAATTTAGCTTGTACTACATTTCATAAACCTTAAAGTTAGCATCCTTTTCTTCCCATGCTGCCAAATTGCAGTGGAGTGGACAGTGACAAGGAGGTTTGAAAGCAACAATGAGGAAAAGACAAAGGGCCTCATAGATTTGGTTCTACTGTGTTCATCCCTTCCAATAAGCAAGCGAGACCACATAAATGGTTTAAGGTTGGATCTGGAGCTTGATCAAGGGCCATTCTTCAATCAGTGGAGGGGCAGGGGGAACCAATGTCACATCTGGCTGAATGGGGTAAATGGTGGAGCACAGCATATACTGGGGGCGACACCCCACATTCCCTAGCCGCTTCCCTTTACCCAACCATGGCTACTCAGCTCTACCTCAAAAAGGGTTTATTTTTCTGCAGAATACCCATGCCATCAATATCAGTAGAAGTTCCATAAAAACAAAATTGAATGTAAAATTTTATAGTAAATATCCAAGTATTTATCCGTCAGGATTCATTATAGTCAGGTTTCTTAGAACTTTCTTATAGATTATGTAATAGTGTGAGTTACAAGAGAAAGATGAATATGAAGTCTTTCCCCAATGTATATAGTTCTAGGACTTTTTCTTTCCAGAAGGCATCCAAAGTGACTGGACTACCACAGAACACATTTTGTATTATTATGGTACTAAAATCTCAGCTCTTCGTAGATGTGCATACTCAGGTTATATAAAAACTCTGTCTCAGTTTAACAACTGCACAACAGGAAAATGATGACCTGATATAATCTGAAAGCTTGTGTACCTTCAAAATTTGTATGTTGTAGCAGAATTCCCAAACTGATGGTATTTGGAGGTGAGGCCTTTTGGAAGAGATTAGGTCACGAGGACACAGCCCCCATGAATGTAATTCCTGCCCTTATAAAAAGAGACATGGTCTCTCTGTGTCTCTCTCTGCCTCTCAGCCTTCTCTAAACCAGGAAAGAATCTTTCATCAGGCACCTGATCTGCTAGTTCTTCATCTTAGAGTCCCAGTTTCCAGAAGTATGAGAAATAAATGTTTGTTATTTAAGCCATTGAGTCTATGGTCTTTTTGTTATAGCAGCTCAAACTAAGATAACACTCCTATCACTGAGATGAAGAATATATATATATATACACATGTATATACATATGTATATATATACATATATATGTATATATGTATACATATATATATGTATATATATACATGTATATATATGTATATGCATATATTATATAACACCAAGTAAAACACCTACCAAGTTAACGTAGCACATGGTAAAGGCTCAAGAAATGTGAGCTGGCTGCTTTTTGTATTTTAGTTCTTTTTTTAAACAAACATGTTTCTAGTAAATATCTGTAAAAAGCTATCATGAAACCATCATTTATTTTGAATCAACATGTGAATCAATTCATCAAAGCCTGTCCTTTGGACAATAAAGATTTCTTTTTTTAACTGGAGAAAACAGAATCTACCTGGATAGTGTATGTGGTATAATCAGGGAAGAGTAAATTGTTCTAGGTGGGAACCTGATGAGCTTCCATTGTTAAAGTTGTTAAGCAATAATAATTTCACTGGAGTCTTCAGAGGGAAGAGATAGAGGAGCGGGTATTATTTTCATGTGAAAAATAGCAGAGGTGAAGAGAGAGGACAGGAAAACAATGCTAGGTGGTGTTAGTAGCAAGGAGATCTTGAGAGATCATGTTAATAAAGAAGGGTTGGGGATAAAACAACTTTAAAAGAAATTCAACTTACACTAACCCTCAAGAACTTTCTACAAATGTAGTACTGGTTCCAGAACCAGAATCTTGAAGGCAAAAAGGTGCAGACACAAGGGACAAAAATCCTCAGGAAAGATGCTTTAGAAATGAAACCACTAAAATATGTGAGCAGATCAGGAGTTAAGAAGACTTAGAAAACTGAAACATTAAAACAAAGCTGAACATAAACATGAAAAGTAGCCAAAGTCTATAAAAGAGTTTCTTTTTTTAATTAAAAATCACCATTTGATAAAAAAAAAATGAACAAGATCTTTCTTAAAAGAAAATAATTTTATCACTTCTGGGAGAGAAGAGAAGGTGAACATGGAATGACATGACAAAGAACTATTAACTAACTTGGGGGGCTGCAATACTGATTATGCCCAAAGCAGGCTGTAAAGAGTCCCACAATTGGCTTGTTTATAGAACTGAGTCCAGCAAAAGCTTACCTGTGGAGGTCAGAGTAACTCATACCAAAATTCCATTCCCACAATTAAAATCTTCTTAATAGAAGGACAATGTTCTATTTTATCTATTCTGTTCCTAATCCAAGAATGCTTTGTCTTGTCCTTTAAGAGTCTTGTTTACATTAATTTCCATAGAAATTGCATGACTACACATCCTTACACATAGTATTGCCCTTGCAGTTAGCTCACTTTTACCCCAATTGATTATCAATAAAAATCAATGGCTTGGAATGACCAGTGCCTTTGTTGGTTACACTAGCATTGGTCGTCTGGGCCCCCTGCTTTCTATCTCTCTTAGTTCTGTCTTTTAGTTGTTTTTTCCCCCTCAGGCCTGCATTGTACACTGGGCAAGAGACTGGAGCCTACTGCAGAGGTTTCCAGTAACATTTCAGGGGTCCTCAGTAAACTAAAACTATGTTGATTTAAGGTGAAATAATTAATAAAGTTATTTTCACTGTCCAAATATTTTTACTATCTGATAGAGCTCAGAGTTGTTCATCTCAAAGTTCTGTTCTCTGTCCAATGTATAAGACCTTTAGACCGGTCATGCTGTTATCCATTAATAGTTGATGATATAACCAGATAAGTAGAACTGAAGTAAGGTGGTCATGAGAAACTTCTCTTTGGCTCTAACACCAAAGAGGCACATGGAAATGGCATTCAAGTCACAAATGGTCAACCTTTGGGGAAGATCAAACCCTGTATTTCTGAACTATTGATCTGCTCTCTCCTGTGCAATCTTGATAATCTTCTAAACAAGGTAGGAACTATTTCATTTTGAAGCTCACTCCCACACTTGCTTTTCATGACTTATTCAGAAAAAGACAATGGACACTAAGATGTTTTTAGTTACCTGGTATACTGATTATAATAATGCTAAAAGTTTTACAATTCCATCCATTTCATTAGTATGTCAGCTTTCACATATTCTTTTTTAAAATTACAACACTGTTGGGCGGGGATTTAGCTCAGTGATTCCGTTGCTTGCCTTGCAAGCACAAGGACCCGAGTTCGATCCCTGGTACAAAAAAAAAAAAAAAAAACACTGTTAAGAAATTATTCCTCACAGATAATGAAACTGTCTTTAAAGAAATGAGGCAAGTAGTTTTGTAACTGTTTTCTAAACATTTTTGTAATTCCTTTCAGAGATCAAATTCATACCAGCTTTTATCTTACTAAGTACATGTATTTCAACACTAAAACACACTCTAAGCACATTACAGATTTTAAAAATGTTTTGGAATCCCAACAGACCTCAAAATCTGGTGTATTAAATTCAATTTGTTCATTAAATTTAGACTGGTTCTCGGAAATTATGTACTGTGAATTTAAAATCATGTCATGGGACTTTCAACTGAAGGCCAGGGCAATGATATATTTTGTTAATAATTCAGAAAGTGATGACCTCGTGTCTTAGAGGAATTGATTTATCCATTAGAACACAAAACCCAAGCTGGACAGTAACTTGGCTATGACTATTCCATAACTTGAAAAATAGTGATATTTACTACACACTACATCCTCTCTCACTTCTTTTATCATCTTAGAAATCAAGAGCATCTAAGATGTCACCCATTTGATCATCTCTTCACTCAGTAGAAATCAACCAAACAACTACTGAGTGCCAACCACTATGATATCTATCAGTGTTACCCTCCTCACTCCCAGTGAATATGCACATTGTCTGAAGTCATCACCATTTAGCAATGTAACTAAGGTGCAAGAGTTCACTGTTTGGAACCAGGAAAGAGGGACTGACTCCACGTAGATGAGCCTCAGCAGGTTGCACTGAGGGGTGAGCATTTGAATAGAGTGGGGGAGAAACTCTCCAGTTAGAGAACAAAGGAAAAATGTCTCTCTGCATGTGTAATGTCTCCACATATGAGAAGCCAAGCATTTCAGAATGGATGGGACACAAAGTGCTCCAGAGAGACAGGAAGGTGGGAGTCCTGGAAAGGAAAGTGGTGGATTCATTGCCAGTGACTTGTAACAGATTTCTACCCAAGGTTTTTAAGTAAGGAAGTGACAAGATTAGATTTCTTGTTTGAAAAATAATATTTGCAGGAAGTTAAAATATAGATTAACATAGTAGCAAATAGAAATAAGAAGAAAAAGTTGTTGCGATATTGTAGACAAAAGATAGTATTGCTGAACTCAGGCACTGGCAGAAGAAGGAGAGAACCAAATGTCTTTCTGATAATTTTAGGAGGGAGACTTATAGATCTTACATAGCTACTGGTAGTAGGGACCAATGGATTATAACTTTGACAGCTGTAAAGATATGAATGCCCTTAACTACCTAAATACTCCACTAGCAGTAGATTTGAGGAGAGCCCAAACAGGCAAAATGGGGAGAGTTCTATTTGACATGTTGAGTTTCAGGTGTTAAACTGAGTTTCAGGTGATAAATAGCCGTGTCCAGCAGACTTGTGCAGTACACAGACGATCCATGCATAGATAGAAGTTACAGATAAGAAGTTATGGGATCAGTGGTGTATGTTGCAATGGTCTGAATGATTTTGCCCCTCCCCAAAAATTCATAGGTTGAAATTCAAATCCTCAAGGGTGTGGTTTTAGGAAGTGGGACTTCCAGAAGGTAAATAACATTCATGTCAGTCACTCATGGTTCTCTTTTATTTTTATTTTTTTTTATAATTTTAAAACCTTTTAACATATATATTTATTGGTACATTTTAGGTATAAAATACATTTACATTTATCATTGGGTGTTTGTACCAGAACATGATGCATCTTAGTTTTTATTTTTTCTCCCATTACCTGTGCACCCTTCACCCCCTCCACCCTTCCCTATCTACACAGAGTTTGATTCCATTTTTTTTTCTCATAATTTTTTTCTTTCCCTTCTTCCCTTTCCCCTTTCCCTTCCACCATCCCCAAACCCTTGGACCTTTTCTTATTTCAAATTATCAGTTATTGATTTTAATCATTTTCATCCTTATTTACACTTTCAATTTCTCACACTAGAGAAACTATTCAGTATTTACACGTGTGTCCTATTTATTTCACTTAAGAGTATGGCCTCAATATGCATCCATTTAGCTATAAATGTCTCTAGTTTCTCATTCTTTATGGCTGAGTAGTACTCCATTTTATAAAAAAAAAAAACCACATCTTCTTTATCCAGTTTCCAGTCGATGGGCACTTGGGCTGTTTCCAAGCTTTAGCTATTACAAATTGTGCCTCTTTTATAAGGAGATGTTCTTTATGAATGAGATGTGTGTCCTTATAAAGGAGATCCCAGAGATGTCATTTGCTCATTCTGCCATGTGAAGATATAGCAAGGAGATGCCACCTATCAGCCAGGTAAATCTGCTGGTACTTGATCATAAACTTCCTAGCCTCCAGAACTGTGAGAAATTAACTTAGGTTTTTCATAAACTACTCAGTTTATGATATTTTCTTATAGAGATCTAAACAAATATAGTAGTAAATAGCTGATATAATGAATGAGTTGACCTTCAAAAAAACTATATGATGTTTGAAGATGATAGGTCCAAGATTGGAATTCTGGTTAATTCAAAATTCTGGGCTAGATGGTATCTAAACATTAACTAAATGGTTGGACTGTATTAAAGTTGTTTAGGTACCATTGTTTATGCAATCACTAATAACTTGATACTTCTAGTAATATATCATTGATACCAATGAAATTCCATCATGTATTCTGTCTGGTTCATTAAGGATAATCTAATTGTCTTTTTTGTAACAGTAACATTTTTGATGTCTGTCAAATTTCCTAATTACTCATCAATGGCAAAAACCATAAAATCTAGCCAAATGAACACAGATAAATGATACATACCATAGATGTGGATACAGATACAGAGTTAACTCAAATATAGCTAACATGTAGGATACATGGAGTAAAGTATACATGTTAATGTATATATAATTCAATATTTCTCTTTATCAAGCATTGTTTCTTCTAAAGATTTACTGTCCAACTTGTAATCTTTTGTTTTTAATGCTGAGAAAATTAGTTTAGTAGCTTCAGCTAACTTCTAGTTCATATTTACCTTAGTAGTTCTAGTTTTGCTTATCAAGTGAGATTCATGCTCTTGACAAAATCTTTTTATTACACATATGTGTTGACACTGTAGCAATGTGATTCCCCCACAGTGATCTGTAGCAGAATTCTTGAATGTATTTGAGAATAGAAGTTGGAAGACCTTCTTGACACTATCCTTTGGTTAGGCTTACACAAAATCAGAGTTAATTCAGGTGTCTTCAGTCAGTTGTTCAGCAATTTCCATTAGTTATGTCATTTGGGGTGATTTTATTGCTCTCAACCTTAACTGTAAATGGACTGGATTTTATTTTACTCCTCTTCTCTCTTTTTCTTACAAAATAGTACAAGTTCAGGCAATTACATCCTCAAATACATGGCCTAGGCAGATGTATATATGAACCGTCACATAAAATCCCTACACATTTACACAGTGTATTTGGATAACATACACACATAATAAAGCTTTCCATAGATACTTTTTCATTCTATATTCTAACTTCCAAGTGAAATGAAAATCAACACGAGAGGTCACTAGAATGTTTCACCCAGATGACATTATTGTCATATGTCCCATACCATAATTCATACATTAATATGTAAAAATGACATTTTTTAATAAAATGTGTCACTTTAATTTAGAGCTGTAGGAGAAGACATAGGAAAATATTTTCCAATTCATTAGGCCACAGGCCCAAAGAAATAAATCCTTCTGATGAATCCTGTCATCACTTTGTAATTCCAACACTTCCATATTCTGAAATTAACCAGACCCGTGCCACCCCCTACTTCAGTATTTCAGCCTAAAATGCTTCCAGAAAGTTCCACAAGCACTAGCTGTGGAATTACATTGTGTACTAATGGGAGTCACCAGGCAGGGGGTCAAAGAGGGTTTTGTGCGGTATGTAACTGATTTCAGAGAAGCGGTGAGCTCATGTATCAGGAAAATTACTTGTTTCCTTTTCACATTCTGCATAGTGAAGCAGCCAAGGTAATTTTACAAGAGAGGGTTTTGCTGTTGCTGTTCAGGTTCTGATTGTACATAAACAAATGCCCACTGCTGCGGCTCCAAAGCATTTCCTGGTGACATTTATTTATCATCTTTGGAGGGGTTCTTCTCCCTCAAGGTACCATCTGGCACAGGGCTTTATGGAAGCCGTGGATGCAGTCTCCATGGCAAGAAGAAAATGAATTGGTTAGTTGGCTGCCTTTGCTCTTCTATTTTGATTCCCCATCACTTCAGATTTCTCTCGTCCCTGGCAAGCAAATTGTTGTAAGAGGCTTGGAATTTCTCTTACAGGCATTGATCTTTTAGAACTTGCTTCCTATCTTCAAAAGACAGAGTTGGTACCTTAAAACCAATGGGCCCCCAGTCCTACTATGCATCAGAGAGAATGTTTACTCTTGACTTTGAATATGTACCTTCCAACATTTTGGGTTTGTTTACAAACTTCATTTATAAATAATTTATAAAGTGTAGATTTCTAGAGAAAACCAAAGTCAGTTCAAACACACTTCCATTTTCCAAGCACTGTCTAGATATAATTCCCCAAAACACATTCAACACATTTCCTGCGCACCCACAGTGTACTAGTGCTTGGAATATATCTGAGAATAAAATGAATATCACTGCCCCCAAAGATTTCCATGATGAAATAATTTGAGAAAGCCTATGTTAAGACCTTTAGAAATATGCCTCTTCTGCAGAGATTTATCAGAGGTGTTAACAGGCTTAAAAGTAGTTGGAAATTCTAAGAGGGGAAGAAAAATCTGTAGGCTTTTCACATTTACTTTATCACAGAGTTCTTTCTCTTTTTTTTAAATGAGAAACATTCATTTGGGCCATTCTGCTTGATGTTAATAACATTTCTCATTTTTATATATTTCTAAGTCTTAATCATGATCATTTATTGACTACTCTAAATGCAAGTCCATCAGTTCAGAGGTGAGAATGCTGTATAATACTATGTTATTTAAGAAGCCTAGTTTGCAATGGGCACTCACTGAATTTTAAATGTCACAATATTAACTAATGATGCCCTATATATTTTCAATACTTTCATAATATTAAAATAGTAAAAAGAAGATATTGAGGCCAGTTTTAATATATATGTTAGGTCTTATGTTGAGTATTTTTTATCTACAGCCAGATTAAAATTGTAAAATAACCAATTGAGGCACCAGCTGTTTTTATCTTCATTTTTCAGATGAAAAAAGGAAGAGACAGATAAGTACCTTGCTGAAAGTCTCACAGTGAAGCTGAAGTAGAACTAAGATGTACCCCCAAGTTCTGAGCCTCCAGACTCAGGGCTCTGGCTCTCACAGTGTGGAAATTTACCTTTAAAATTATGTTTGCTGTGTATTCAATATGATGGTAGAAGACCCTCCACTCCTACCCTGCTCCCCCAATTGATTACAGTAGCCTCCCCTTATCTGTAGGAAACACAGTGAATACTGACACCACAAATAGCACAGAGCTCTCTATACACCATGTTTATTCGTATACATATCCATGGTAAAGCTTAATTTATAATGTAGGCACAGTAAGATACTAACAATAAATAAAAATGAAATAGAATAATTATAACAATATGCTATGACAAGATATTTTGTCATTCATTGTTTATTTTTGGAATTTTCCATTTGATATTTTCAGACTATGGTTGATGATGGGTAACAGACATGTGGAAAGGAGAATAGCAGATAAAGAGAACTCCTGCAGGTTCTCCATTGTTCAGTAAACAATAGTCTTTTAGGAAGGACCCTTACTACATTTGTCTTGCTAATATTAACTTGTTGAATATGTAACATGAAAGTCTTGGGATCTTTCTAACCACTGGCCTACATAATTTTATGGTGATCAAACACGTATCTCATAGAGATCACACTTTTTGGACTTTCTCTGTTCCCTTTGATTTATCTAAGGTAACAGAGAGCAAGGTACAGAAGATGGTAGTGACCAAGGTAGAGAAAGGAGAGGGCAGAGTTTGGAAGTGAATTGTATTCTTCATTTTTTTAAAGCCAATGAATGCAAATAGAATGAGTTGGTAAATTAGCAACTGGGATAACATGGGAAAAGGAGGGCCCATCAAGTACAAGAAGGGTAGAAAAGGAAAACTATCCCTGATGTGTCCCAAAATATATGGGAGTAAATGTGCCATAGTGCTCTGTTAGGAGGAGGAAAAGGAATGACTATGTGAAAAAAATAATACCAGTGATGCTAAGCATTTAAATATTAAATTTCTGTGATAGAATGGATATATATATATATATATATATATATATATTTAACAATTACACATAGGCTGTTGTAAGGACATTTCAAAATTCAGCATCTATCTTAAAGCAAGGAATTAAACAAATTTCAATATATCTTTATCATGTTGATTTTCTGTTGGCATCATTCAAACACAAAATGGTGTTGAAAGACTGTATTGCAGGATATCAGTCTCATCAGTATTTAGTCTTAGGCCTTTTCCTTCTTGATTCAAGTATCTGTTGAACATCTATTCTTTGTTTATTGAAAATATATTCATTAAGGCCTCAGTCTATGCCAATCATACCGCTAAATGCTATGAAATATAAAGATGAATATGTTAAAAGAACAATTTAAGTGGTATGCAGTGTGCTCATTTGGAGACAGTGAAAAAGAATAGACTCATTGTACAAGGTAGAGTAAAAATAATCACAGAGTATGATTGTAGATCGCATAAGAATCAAGGGAACACTGAAGATTTCTGAACACTAGGTAACCTATGAATGCAGTGTCGAATGAAGGCCAATGTGGCATTGGTGTGTGGGGCCCTGAGCTTTGCTAGGGCTCTGGAGTCATTTCTAACTAAGATGATGAAAGCCTGGACCAGGATAATGAAAGAAATAGTAAAGAAAAATAGCAAGTACACCACATGCGTCATTACAAAAAAAATCCAAATAAACAGAAATAAGATTCAGAGAATAACTTGCTGAGAAGACAAACAAGGAAATTACTTTAAGACTGATTTACAGGTTCAGCTTAGATGAATAGGACTTAATAATTCCCAATCACCAAGACAGATGCTTGGAGAGAGCCACTTAAGAGTGAGACACTTAGTTAATTATGTTAGTTTACGGTAACAAACAAGCATGTAGGGCAATCTCAGACACAAGTGCAGCCAGGAGAGGAGACAGATGAAAAATCTTAAATATTAAAACCCAGGTAAGGCTGGGCTGCAGGAGTAATAAAGTCAAGCTGTAATGTTTTACTTTACTAAATCTGAAAGTCGTGCCCCGAATCATTTCTTTTTGGCTGTTGTGGACTTGCACTTCTCTGTTTATTTTGCGTTGTGTTTCTGCCATTCTACCTTCCGTCTCTCACCCACCTCCTCATTTCTCCTCCAGCAGCCATTCCCATTGACCTTAGCCAATGCCTGGGCACTCTCTGCTTGTTTCTCCACATCTCTATGACCCCAGAAAGTTATACTCTGCAGCTAGAGTGCAACACAGACATGGTGACTCAATCATATTTTTGTTGCTGTAACAGAAATAACTGATGCAAGCTACTTAAGAAAAAAAAGAGGTTTGTTTACTCAAAGTTCTGGCAGCTAAAGTCTAAACAGCATGGTGCAGGCTTTGTGGTCCAGGCCAACCCTTGGATATGTTATGTCATGGCATGGATAGCAAGGGTAAAAGCAATATAGGAGCAAGCAGATGGCATCACCAACCAGGAACTGAGAGAACGGGAGAGGTTGGCTTGCTCCTCTTACAAATCAAAGGAACACATAGAACTGCTTTGCACTCCCACTTCACACTCTTTACCCCTCTTAGGTCGCAATTTATAAAGCTTCCACAGCTCCCCCGAAACACCACCTTGGAGATCAAGCCTTCAGCCAAAATGGACCCTTGAGGAACATATCAGCCACACCCAAACCACAACACATACTATACTCAAATATTCCATGTGGCCTACCTCATGGTTGAGTTAGGGCCATGTGCCTAGTTCTTGTGGATAGACTGTGAAAAAGAAAAAGCACCCCCTCAGCTCAAGGCAGATTCTGTCTCCTTGGTGCTCCTGTTTCCTTTCATAATAGCCTTGGAGGACACGTGATCTAGACAGTGTCACCCAAGATAGAGGCCAGCCCATATGACCCACAGTAGATGTTGTGTAAGCAAGATATAAACCTTGGTTGGGCTAAGCCACTGAAATTTAGGGAGAGGTCTGTTGTGGCCACTGTATTATTGACAACGACTCACATGGCAACCTAGAGGATCTGGGATGATACAGAATGAATGAGCTGTTTCTGAGAGACGTTAAAAGAGAATCCAAAAGCAAGACAAAACCTTCTTTAGGCAAGAGAATCTGTCCTGCCCTTATCCCAACCTTGCCCCTTCAAAATTTGCGTGCTTGGTCCTCTACTCCCAGGTCATGCCAATTTGAAATAAATAGGGTTCTTAAATTCTATTATCTTTTGCCACATAATGTGGGGTGAGCTACATAGGCCATGAGGACCACAGCTGCTTCTGTAGTTATTACCTAATTTGCAGTAAGAGTCCACCAGGTATTTATTATTGCACATTCCACTCTGCTTGAGTGCTATACAACCATGTAATAACACTGAAAGAAATTTACTCACTGATGCTATTTTAAGGATTTAATGTTGAACTAAAATTTAAATACACACTATAATTTGATGAAAATTGTGGTTTTCCACCTTATTATGGACATTGAATATTTCTCAGATAAAATTAAATTATGTACTAATTATGTGACGAACTTTTTTTTTTTTGCTTAAATTCTTTTATTGGTACATTTTAGGTATACAACACATTTACATTTATCATTGGGTACTTGTACCTGTAGATGATGCATCTTGGTTCTTATCTTTTCCCCATTCCCTGTCCTCCCTTCACCCCCTCCACCCTTCCCTGTTTACATAGACTTTCCTTCCGTATATTTCTTTTCTCATAATTTTTCCTTTCCCTTCATTCCTTTCCCCTTCCCCTCCCACTTCCCCTAGCCCTTTAGACCTTTGCTTCCTATTTCAAATTATCAATTATTCATTTTAATCATTTTTAATCTTTATTTACACTTTCAGTTTCACACACCAGAGAAGCTATTCTGTATTTACACATGTGTCTCCTATAAATTTCACTTAAGAGTATGGCCTCAATATGCATCCATTTACCTATAAATGTCTCTAGTTTCTCATTCTTTATGGGTGAGTAGTATGAGATCTCATCTTATTAAAAAGCTTCTGCACTGCAGAGAAACCACCAACAGAGCTAACAGACAACCTACAATGTGGGAAAAAACTTTAGCAGCTGCACCTCAGACAAAGGAGTACTATCTGGAATATATATAAAGAACTGAAAAAAATAAGACCCCCCAAATTTAAAGACCTAATACAAAAATGGGCATCTGAAACGAACAGACATCTCTCAGACAAAGAAGTAAAAGCAGCAAATAAACATATGAAAAAATGTTCAACATCACTGGTCATTCGAGAGATGCAGATGAAAACAACACTGAGATTTCACCTCACCCCAGAAAGAATGGCCACTATCAAGAAATCAACCAGTAACAAATGCTGGCGGGGCTGTGGGGAGAAAGGAACCCTTCTCCATTGTTGGTGGGAGTGCAGACTGGTGCAACCACTGTGGAAATCAGTATGGAGATACCTCAAAGAACTAGGACTAGAGGTCCCATTTGACCCAGCTATTCCCCTGCTGGGTATCTTCCCCAAAGAATTAAAAGAATCATAGCACAGTGATATATGTGCACCCATGTTTATAGCGGCACATTTGTAACAGCTAAAACTTGGAAACAGCCCAATTGCCCATCAACTGGAAACTGGATAAAGAAGATGTGAGGTTTTTTTTTTTTTTGATAAAATGGAACTTCATTTTTTTTAATGTGATGTTTAATTTTTGGTTGGAAGTTATTGCTGGAGACTTTTTTGTGAGTATGTGCTCTCCATAGAAACAGTTCATTTTAAAGGAGAGTAAATATTGAGAATATAGGAATCATTGAGAGATTTGAAGCCAGAACTGTCTGCTTGGAGTTAATCGTATTTTCCTTCCCAATCCCCATAAATAGCTGAGATTGCAAAAGTGATGTACAGTGTGATTAGGCTTTACAGAGCTCAAGGCATAAGATATTTACAGAGTTTTGGCGTGAAATCGTCTCTATGCTAGCGCTATACATTTTCCCACACAAATCTGGGGAAAAGGGCATCTGGTTCTTTATTTTGTTTGTGGATGGCTCTTCCCTAGTCTGTGGAATTCCTGCTCTGTTACAAGCCAAAGCTTAAAACTATAACACATAAAAAGTTCAAATCTTTTCATATTGAAAATCAATCATAAAATCCGGGCTGCACAATCATACAGTTAGAATGGTTGAGTTGGTTTTCAATTTTCAGAATGATCTAACAGAATGTCCTTTCTTGCTTAGATGACTGAGGACAGCCCTTTGAGAAGTCAGCTGTAAACAAGACTCATGCAAGAGACACTGTGGAATTTCTAAAGATAAATTATTTTGGAAAGTGGGGAATTTAGCAAGATATAATAATTGAATTGAGGAAAGCAAGTTGTCAGGGAAAGATGGTCTTCTAGAAGTAAGCAAATATTTCCGAAACACAGATTGTATTCTAAAATGTAAAAAAAAGAAAAGAATTATCAAAGTGGGTCAAGACTCAAATCTAACAGTTAGTGATAGTATAGTTTTCATTTAGTTAGAAAAAAAGTTCAAGCTCCTTTAGAATTTTGACACAAGGAAGAACTAGGAGGAGTCAAAGGGGTTTCCTTGAGTTTTTGAGACTCGGAATGTGACAAGCAAAATAGTGGCTGCTCTATAAATCTTATATCTTTATTCCTCAACACGCTCTTACAAAGCTCTTACTAGGGCAGTGTCCCTCTTGATGATGACGTGAGACTTTTGGGGGCTGAGTTCCTCTGTAAGTGGAGGTAATACGGTGTGAATTAGATAATGAGCTGCAAAAGCCTCTTCTCTTTCTGCCATTTTGCTTCCTTGGGCACATGTAAATAATTGTGAATTTTAAGCACATGCTCATTAGTTTGCCCTACCTTCCTTTTACTATCAAGAGAGAGAGAGCGAGAGAGAGAGAGAGAGAGAGAGAGAGAGAGAGAGAGATTGAGAAACAGAGACAGAGTGACAGAGACCTACAAACAATTTCTGAAAGACTCAAAAACTCAGATTCTAGGCAAAAGCAAATCTCTGGTACCTGACAATCTTCTATAGGTCTGAATGTTTCCCTAAGTATTTTCAGTAGGATTGTGTATTCACATGATTACTTACTCATGTAGGATCCATTTTCACACCAGCATCATCCAGTGCTGAATCACTGTCAGAAACTCTAAGCAGTAAGGTCCCAGCTATGGCTTCCATCACCTCTTCACCAGCAGTCCTTCCATAAACCTTGTATTAGCTTCTTTATGGTGCTATAACAAAATTCTGAAGCTGGTAACTTTATTATTTTTTTTAAAAGAAGAGGTTTGTTTTGCTCATGGTTTTGATGGCCAAAAGTCTAAAATTGGGAGGCCCTACCTGTTTGGCCAATGATAAGGGTCCCCCTGGTTATATCACAATACAGTGGATGTCTTCATAATATGTGAGAGAGGGAAGGACTATATGGTGACACAGGAAGCAAGAGGCCAAGGAGGAGCCAGTTTTCTTCCCACTCTCACAGGAATTGGGCTCCTATAGGACCTACATTAATCCCTTGCAAGGACAGCACACCCAATGACCTCACCACCTTCCGCTAAGCCCTACCTTTTCAAGACTACGTGTCCTCAACACTGCCATATTGAGGCCAAACTTAGGGCACACGATCCTTTGGGGAACAAACCGCATTCCGACTATAGCACGTCGAAACCAATAACAGGAGCTATGCCTAATGGAAAGACCTTGCAGCCACATCTCCTACACTCGCTGGCCTGAAAAAATTATACCCGTGTCTCAGATGCTGCCCTTCTGTTCTATGTGTCACACTGGGATATTGATAATGATATTGATAATGGTCACAACCACTCATGAAATTAAAAATCAGCCACAAAGGTCTCAAAGCAGTCTCAACAGAAACCACTTCTGCAACTAGGGTAATTCCCTTCAGACCCTCCCATGGCTTCAGCAGCAGCTCTCTACTTAAGAGTCACTTTCTGTGTTCACCACTGGGTGTGGCACCATGTCTTACTAACCCAAGTGTACCAGTAAGTACTAACCAGGAGCTACTCTGGAAATGTTTGTGGGTTTTCAGTGATAAAAACTATATAAGGAATTGGGTTAAACCCTGGGAAAATTTTCTTTATTCAGACCATTGGAAATTACATGGAAACAGAACTATTTTTATTTAGTTAGCCAATGTGCAATGTTTTATAGATTGGCTCAAAAGACAGTCACCAACAATTCTTCCCATGCCTCTCCTAGTAAGAGGGGAGCATGTTTCCCCTCCACTTGAGCTTGGAATGACCATTTGGTCTTTTCACGTGCTACGATCAACAGACAGGGTGCCAATTTGGGGTCTACAACATTTTTCTTTGTTCTTTTGGAGACTGAGCCATTGTTCAGAAAGCATAATCATACAGCAACAGAGACAGAGAGAGACCAAGACCCTTAGCTCCTTCAGTCACTCCAAATGACATACAAGTGAAGCCATTTTGGACCTTTTGACTTCAGGCAAGCTCCTAGCTAAATTCAAGGTGACCTCAAATTGACACCACCACATGAGCAAAAGGACCACTCAGCTCACCATCTCTAATTGTTGCTTTAAGCCATTATACTTGGTGATTTTTATTCAGAAATATATAATGGAAACAAGAGTGCACCATGTGCTTTCTATCCTGCTAACATTCAATATATATATATTAATTTCAATAAATTTATTCTCACTACTAATTTTAAGGGTCCAAGGATAAATACCCCTGCAGGAAGATTTCCTGAATTTTCTATTTAGCACCCTCTACTTTCATTCTTGGAGCAGCTTCAGGCAGTGGCTAAGATAGATTGCAAAGGGTCAGGGCCACCCATGGGCTTCTTTTTTTGGAAGTGCTTTCTGAGGATGAAGAGAAGTAGCTTTCAATCCAGCTCCTGATAGAAAACATCTCACTCAAGAGTGGACTCAAGAGTCAAGTTATCTCTATATCTGTTACCTAACAACTTGACACTATTTTCTGTCTCATACAACATCATGTACAAACAAGTACTTCCCATAACCAGTTGTTTGTCTTCACATATTCATCAAAATTCTACAATAGCCGGTCAGGACTTGGATTTGGAACTGACTCTGGCTGATGTTTAACATTCCTTATTTTAAACACCATGGATTAGGCTATAGATTTTAAGAAAATGGACAAATATTTTCCTGAGAGGTTGTTATAAAAGGAAACCTCCAAATAAGATAGTTGCATCTATTTTCAGAAAGAACAACCAACAGTCATGTTTTATAGTATCTTTTCATTTGTGAAAGGTCTTTCTTAAAGGGTATATTTGCCTACTCTATTTTGAACTAGCAAAAGTCCCACCATGGGAGCAGCAAGGAGGCCTCCAGATAACTCTTTCAGACCACCAGGAAGCTTTTGGATAAATTGCCAAGTCACTCTTGTGTATATGTTGGTTTGATGGCCCAGAGATCATTTGAGTCCCCCCAGGTAGACAGCTGTTCACTGTCCCTGAGCATCTTTGACTCCTGGAAATAAAGCAAAGATGAAGCTGTTTGCAGCTGCAGTCAACAGAGATGCCATCTGCTTGGCTCTCTGGAAGCTTAGCCAAGGACTTTGCATGTAACAGCTTCACAGCAGATCAGGCAGTTTTCTGTAGGGAGCTGGCTTGAAGGTCACCTCTTGCCATCTCCAGAAGGCATTTCCAGAAAGAAGCACAAGGCAGCCCTGACCCTTTTTAATCTGTCTCAGCTACTGTTTTAAAACTGTTCCAAGGACAGGGAGGAAATAGAGAATTCAAGAGAATTTCTTCCAGTGATATTCTGTTTGGCACTGTGGCAGTGTGGCCTCTGATGCCAACATGAAGCTGTTTCTCCCTGAAAATTTACCTATTCTATTCATTTATCTTTGGGCTCCTTCTTTTGAGCAACCTCGTTTCTAAAAATGTTTTCCTCCTCCAACCCCCAAGCGTAATAGCATCCTGGGTCTGAGTCTTCACCTTTTGCTTTTCTGTTTCTGAATCTTCATTGTTTGTCTTTTTCACCCCTCAGCACTTTATCTACATCCCAAACAAACATACCCATATTTCAGCCACATCTCTGACTTCCAACTGCATGTCTCCTACTAGACATTCTAACTTTCCCAAATCACCATTTCCAAAGCAAAACCCACCATATTTCAACCCAAAGGATGGCTGACTCTGAACTTTACTACCTGCTCACTCAACCTCTGACAATAAACAGCCTATAAACTCTTCATTTCCTATGCCCAATATTACAACCATAAACTAAAAATGACACCACATAAACTCTGGACACTTGCAGTAGTTTTCTCATTCATCTCCTTAACTCTGTTATTTGACCCAATTATTTTTTATTCTTCTCCTTAACTCTATTATTTTTACTTAACTCTATTATTTTGAAAGCTATTCTAGAGCAGGAGTCCTCAAACTCTGGGCCACATGCCAGCTTCATCTGTACTTAAAGTCACTCCCCATTACTTACATTACCACCTGACCCCCATCTCCTATCAGACCAGCAGTGGTGTTAGATTCTCATAGGAACTCAAACCCGACTGTGAAATGCATATGATGGAATGGAGATGTAGGTTTGAATCATCCTGAAATCATCCCCTCTTCTCGTGGCCGATGGAAAAAAAGTCTTCCATGAAAACCAGTTCCTGCTGCCAAAAAGGTGGAAAATGTTGTCCTACTGGAATTATACCTTTGCAATTCTTCCCACTTTATACTTGGTCAAAAACCTCCAATTGTTTCTTATGTTCAATATAAATGCCTTTATACTTGTATTCAAGGACTTTTACACCATGGCCTGACCTACATATTTAGCCTCATGTTCATATATATATATATATATATATATATATATATACACACACACACACACACACACTCACGTTTATATGTGTGTGTGTGTGTGTGTGTATATATATATGTATATATTGAGTGCTACTATGGATTTGGAATGGACCTCAGAGACCCATTTGTTACAAGCTTATCCCCAGCTTTGTGCTATTGGAGCTATTGGAAACCTGAGGAGGTGGGACCTCATGGGAGGTCTTTAGGTCATTGGGAGCGTATCTGTGAAGAGGATAATAAGACTTCAGCTTCTTCCTCTTTCTCTGTTTCATTTCCTGGCCCTGAAGTGAGCAGTTTTGCTCACACATGCCCTCCACAATGTGCTGCCTCACCACAAACTTAAAAGTAACAGGGTCAATCAATCATGGACTGAAATCTTCAAAACCAGGAGCCAAAATGAACCCTTTTTTCTTGTAAGTTGATTTATCTCTGGGATTTGTTAAAATGATGGAGAGCTGATGAACACATTGAGCCACTGTGTTGAACAATTCCAAGAGATGCTATAAATATGAATTGCAATAGTAACATTATTCCATAGTGTAGTGCAATGCATAAACATACCACAGACACTTCTACCTCTAAGCCTCTACCCCTTCTAGGTATTTGCTGACTGTGTGACCATGCATCCATTTGTCTCCCTCATCAGCATTTTCTCTTTTCTCAAACTCCAGCCCAGTATCCTTTCCCTTGGGAAGACTTCTCCGATTCACTCCAATTTTTATCCCGGATTCATGGAGCAACTTGTTACTTAAGTCATTTTTCTGGCACTTGCATTCCACTGGGCACTTACTTGTATCAGTTTGGCATTCTTTGTGTGTGATCTATTTCTGGGATCAGAGTAAAATTTCTTACGTGGCAGGAACTACCTCTGAAATTATATGTAGCTTCAATGTTCATCAAAAATGAGGCTCTTGATGACAGTTTCAAACATTTTTCTCACACACAGATTTTAACTTTAACTAAGAAATAAGATCTTTTTGGTAATATATGGGCAGAAATATTTAAAGAAAGAGAATGGATAGCTATATTTCCCATAACCATACATCACCTTTTCCTTTAGTGTTATTATTTCATTTTATATTTCTACAAATTGATTCACATTAGTCATGATGCAACTATTAATTAGCAGCCAACCAGTTTGGTCCTTGCCTTGTGGAAGATATTGCTTATGGTATATGGCCTTGCTGGCCAGCTTGCTGTTTAAATTTCTTCTTGGACACTGTCACTGCACCCCACAATTTTCTTTCCAACCCTCCCTCTTTATTTATTTGCTTGGATAACCTTGCTTGTCTACATCTTACCCATGGATGTTTCCTTTTTGTCCCTTTTGTTTTCTCACGCAACTTGTGCAAAGAGGATGATTCCCAATCCTGACTTCAACCCTAATCATTTTCTTAAGTGTAAGATATACATTTTCCACTGCCAGCTGGAGACCTCCGCTCTGATGTTCTTCAAACCCTTCAGCCTCAGTACCTTCTCGTTTTTTCTCTTCCTTCACTCTTGGTTAATGAGATTGCTGTCTTTTGGAGCTACTCTCATCACTCACTTCTTTCCATTTCTCAATCTCAACACTTCCCTTGTTTCCTATAGATTCATCTCTTGAGTATTTTCTCTCCTTCCAAATCCTGCTGATATGTCCTTGATTCAAGTCCTTTGTATTTCCAACAATGGCTTTGAAACTTATAAATCCTAGTGGTTAAAATAACAGAGACTTGTTATGAATTTACCCAAATCCACTACAGGTTGAATGATCTTCAGTATGACTCTCTTCTTTGTGCTAAGTCAGGGTCCATTCTGCCACCAACTTGTGACTCTGCTATCTCAACACATCTTTCTACAATCTCTGACCAAGGGTAGAGGGGGATAGACCATCCTTTACTGCCTCAAGCAGAAAGTGATACAAGTTAAAGGCAGCAATAGAAGCAACAGAATACTGAACGGAATGAGTTATGTGATCTAATTTAACTGCAATAAAGTCTGTAAAATACAGAGACACATGGAATATATGGTGAGTACTAAATATCTGCTAGGTTCTTGTCCTCTCTAACCTGGACTAGCGCCATGTCTCCTAACTACTTCCAGTTTCTTGTTCCACCCTCCCTACACACGGTCACTAGAGAGGTTTTATTTATTATTGTTTCTTTTTGTAAAGCCTAAAACTGATTGTGCATTCCCCTTTAGTATCTATCAGTGGATCTCCTCTATTTATGGAATAAAACTTATATGGCCTCAAAACACTTTTCCAACTAAACCTCCATATCTACAAACCCTTAGCTAGAACCACACCAGATGAAATATTCTGAACATTCTGTTCACTCTCTCACTTTCATGTCTTAGTACATATGGTACCCTCTTCCCGGAATACACAGAAAATGTAATTTAAATGTTTTGACTTTGCTCTGAATTGTTATGTTAATGTAAACACTGAAAGTGGATCCATACCGAAAAAAATATAAGTAAACAAACCCAATTCTTATAGTTCCCCTTATCTTAGGAAAACAGACCTAAGGCTTCATTTACTTCTTTTCTCCTTACGTTAAGAATATAACCACAATTGACTATAATTCCTGTTCTCTGTATACTATAATCCCTCAAAAACCCAGCACTAAATGATGCTACTTTTTTGAAGACAGGTTCCAGATCCCTAATGAGACTATTAGAGGAAAATTTGGAGATACTTAAGAGCTGATGAATGTCATAGAAGAATTAGAGTATTTCCTTTCTGGTCCAGGCCATAACCACACTAGTCAGGTTTCTCTGCCAGGAATTACCTCTGGGATAAGGCTTATATCTAGATGCAAGGGAAGATGAGGTCTGTGCTGCTGACAGCTTAAGCCACTAGAAGCTAAGATCACGCAAGCACAGAGTAAAGAAACTTCCCTTGGGAGCCCAGGTTGCTTTAATGATAGACCAAGGAATTAGTAGCAAGGCAATGCAGCCTAGTGGAAACACCCAGGTGTCTGAAGACAGACAAATCCAAGGTCAAGTCTACTAAGAAGTCTACGAGCTCTGGAGGTTACTTAATCCTCTACACCACAGATTCATCTCTATCTTCTCCAGGAATGGCGTGGTGATGGTGGTGCTGCTATCTATATAAAATACTCCATGACAGGTTCATATTTTGCAGTTGTTAATTTGTGTTTTCTCTCTGCACTTCCTCCCCAAGGCGGAAGTACACTCATACATACACTCAAAAGATTTAGACCTTTGGATTTTCTTCATTCAAGGACTTTTCATAGCTTTTTGTCTTAGGAAAAACATTCTTCTTGTCTTTTTTCATTGTGAAATTTCTCAGAGGAGATATCACTACAGGAGAGGATGAGGGAGACACAGCAAAAACGGAGGAAACTGAGTATTAGAAGGTGAAACTTGTGTAGCAGTGCCCAGGGGATGTAATAAGACCACAGAGTGTATCTAAAGGGGGTTCTACAAAGGCAGAATGGCTCTCAGCCTTTCAAAACATCCCCAGGCCTTGAGCATACTGCTGAAAGCTCAGATCTACACAAATTGGAGGTCTTAGAACCAACCAGCGTGATCTCAAGACTGAGGGCCTCGTAATAGACAAAAATGATGACCACAGTATGACTAAGAGTGATTTTCTCTACCAAGCAGGTACACATCTAACTTCAATTTTTAAAACATTCAGAACTACAACAATCTTTGCTTGTGAAGTTTTGGATTATAAGGTTTATATGCTACCAGGATGTTATGAACAAAATATCTGCCCCCCCCCGCCATGAATCCGTACATTGAAGCACCTTTTTGCTAAAAGTGTGATGCTATTAGGAGGTGAGGCCTTGGAAAGTAATTAGCTTTAGATGAGATGAGGTTGGAACCTCTGTAATATGATTACAGTCTTTATGAGAAAAAAAGGAGACTCCTGAACTTCCTCTCTCTGCCATATTGGGACACAGTGAAAAGGCAGCTACCTAAAAGCCAGGAAGCCTACTAAGAACCGAATCTCCCAACAACTTGGCCTTATATTTTCAAGCTTTCAAGACTGTGAGCAATAAATGACTATTGTTGAGACCACTCAGGGGTAATGTTTTATTATAGCATCCTGAGCTGGTTAAGGCAGCAGCATGAAGTCCTTGCACTTGCCAAGTCTCCCATAGATGTTAATGGCTCTCCTCTGCCATGCCTCTTTCCTGCTGCTGTGAACAATGCAAAAGCTCATCTGTGTCCATCATTCTGTTCACATGAACCCAGAACTCTTCTCTGGGAATGAAAATTTTTCCTCAGGGACAAAAATCTTCCAATCACAACCACAGTGAAAGCTTATGATGCAGAATCCCTGGAACAGGGCAAAAACTCAAACAATCTCAGAAAAATAAAGTAATAAAAATACATAGTCATTCCCAGGTTCATTATTTCTAAAGACCTAGAAAGATCTTGGGAGAAAAAAGGCTTACCTCTTAATTTACTTACATGGGCATCTTGCCCAAGACTTTTCTCTGAGGAATTTCTCATGAAATTAAGATTGGGGAAGTGGACAGAATGACCACCAGGACATTGTGGGTGGCACTGTGCCTTTTAGCTATAAACCAGAATTTGACAAGGCACAGTTCATTGAGCAAAAATCCATTCCAGTGACATGTTTTGTAAATAAAACTAGAACTCAGTCATGTCTGTTTGTTGACTTATTGTCTAGGCTGTTTTGTGCTCCCCAGTAGAGTTGAATAGATACTATAGATAAGTATGACCTGGAACACCAGGTCAGAAATATTTACTACTTGGACTTTTCCTCAAAACATTTTCTGACTCTTGTTCTAGATTACAAATATGCTGGGATTGGTTACACAGATTGTGCAAGGTGGGCCCAAATACCATGCAGAAATATCATGGTATATTCTTGTTGAAGTAGAACATAACTCCATGTGAGAGGACACTAGAAAGAGTTCTCTTTCTGTCTCTTTGTGACATTCACCTCTAGCATCTCTGCCCACCACAGCTCATTCCCTTAGAATCACTTTAATTCCCTCTTCATTTCAACCACCACTATCTGAACATATACTATGCACTGGGTCCCACTCACCACAGTTGTTGCTGAGGTAAACAAGGATCAGATTGACCTGCCTCAGAAACTTGTGATTTACCATCAAGAGATAAATACTAAAGAGGTAATGGTATATGGGATGTTCCAGGGCTTTGCACCAAGTAAGTGCAAGTGTCCTTTGTTTGTAGAGCAATCTTAGAGTAGAAATCTTTTCCACAAGAGCTCATGATTCTCTGAGCCCAAGAGAAGAAAATAGTTCTGCCTCTTTGCCCACTGTTCCTTCTCTTCTTTTCTTGTTGTGAGATGACTGAGTCTAAAGAAGTTCCATCCACATCTGGAGAGCAGAGAGAAGATTAGGATTTAAAAATGTGTCCAAAAGGCCTTCTAAGTCAGACAGGCCTGATATCTGGCAGAACTATTTTTAAGTCCCCTCTTTTACTACCCAAGAAGTTCTGGAAAACATGAGTTAATGTTAAAATACATCAAATATTGTACTTACTGCTTTTTTTTTACTTATTATAGTTATTCTTAATTTACTTATTTGTTTATTGCTAGGTCATGTGTTTTGT